>CM067313.1:52297658-52897658 GCA_034231615.1 Meghimatium bilineatum
GTCTGAAACTGTTGTCCTCACATCCGAGAGATGCAATACCACAAGTCTGAACTGTTGTCCTCACATCCGAGAGATGCAACAACACAAGTCTGAAACTGTTGTCCTCACATCCGAGAGATGCAATACCACAAGTCTGAAAATGTTGTCCTCACATCCGAGAGATGCAATAACACAAGTCTGAAACTGTTGTCCTCACATCGAGAGATGCAATAACACAAGTCTGAAACTGTTGTCCTCACATCTATCGAGAGATGCAAATAACACAAGTCTGAAACTGTTGTCCTCACATCCGAGAGATGCAATACCACAAGTCTGAAACTGTTGTCCTCACATCCGAGAAATGCAATACCACAAGTCTGAAACTGTTGTCCTCACATCCGAGAGATGCAATACCACAAGTCTGAAACTGTTGTCCTCACATCCGAGAAATGCAATACCAACAAGTCTGAAACTGTTGTCCTCACTATCCGAGAGATGCAATACCACAAGTCTGAAACTGTTGTCCTCACATCCGAGAGATGCAACAACACAAGTCTGAAACTGTTGTCCTCACATCCGAGAGATGCAATACCACAAGTCTGAAACTGTTGTCCTCACATCCGAGAGATGCAATACCACAAGTCTGAAACTGTTGTCCTCACATCCGAGAGATGCACCAACACAAGTCTGAAACTGTTGTCCTCACATCCGAGAGATGCACCAACACAAGTCTGAAACTGTTGTCCTCACATCCGAGAGATGCACCAACACAAGTCTGAAACTGTTGTCCTCACATCCGAGAGATGCAATAACACAAGTCTGAAACTGTTGTCCTCACATCCGAGAAATGCAATACCACAAGTCTGAAACTGTTGTCCTCACATCCGAGAGATGCACCAACACAGTCTGAAACTGTTGTCCTCACATCTGAGAGATGCAATACCACAAGTCTGAAACCTGTTGTCCTCACATCCGAGAGATACACCAACACAAGTCTGAAACTGTTGTCCTCACATCCGAGAGATGCACCAACACAAGTCTGAAACTGTTGTCCTCACATCCGAGAGATGCAATAACACAAGTCTGAAACTGTTGTCCTCACATCCGAGAGATGCAATACCACAAGTCTGAAACTGTTGTCATCACATCCGAAGATGCAATACCACAAGTCTGAAACTGTTGTCCTCACATCCGAGAGATGCAATACCACAAGTCTGAAACTGTTGTCCTCACATCCGAGAGATGCACCAACACAAGTCTGAAACTGTTGTCCTCACATCCGAGAGATGCAATACCACAAGTCTGAAACTGTTGTCCTCACATCCGAGAGATGCACCAACACAAGTCTGAAACTGTTGTCCTCACATCCGAGAGATGCACCAACACAAGTCTGAACTGTTGTCCTCACATCGAGAGATGCAATAACACAAGTCTGAAACTGTTGTCCCTCACATCCGAGAAATGCAATACCACAAGTCTGAAACTGTTGTCCTCACATCCGAGAGATACACCAACACAAGTCTGAAACTGTTGTCCTCACATCCGAGAGATGCACCAATACAAGTCTGAAACTGTTGTCCTCACATCCGAGAATGCAATACCACAAGTCTGAAACTGTTGTCCTCCACACTCCGAGAAATGCAATACCACAAGTCTGAAACTGTTGTCCTCACATCCGAGAAATGCAATACCACAAGTCTGAAACTGTTGTCCTCACATCCGAGAAATGCAATACCACAAGTCTGAAACTGTTGTCCTCACATCCGAGACAATTGCAATACCACAAGTCTGAAACTGTTGTCCTCACATCCGAGAGATGCACCAACACAAGTCTGAAACTGTTGTCCTCAACATCCGAGAAATGCAATACCACAAGTCTGAAACTGTTGTCCTCACATCCGAGAGATGCAACAACACAAGTCTGAAACTGTTGTCCTCACATCAGAGAAAAGCAATACCACAAGTCTGAAACTGTTGTCCTCACATCCGAGAGATGCACCAACACAAGTCTGAAACTGTTGTCCTCACATCCGAGAAATGCAATACCACAAGTCTGAAACTGTTGTCCTCACATTCGAGAGATGCAATACCACAAGTCTGAAAACTGTTGTCCTCACATCCGAGAATGCAATACACAAGTCTGAAACTGTTGTCCTCACATCCGAGAGATGCACCAACACAAGTCTGAAACTGTTGTCCTCACATCCGAGAAATGCAATACCACAAGTCTGAAACTGTTGTCCTCACATCCGAGAAATGCAATACCACAAGTCTGAAACTGTTGTCCTCACATCCGAGAAATGCAATACCACAAGTCTGAAACTGTTGTCCTCACATCCGAGAAATGCAATACCACAAGTCTGAAACTGTTGTCCTCAACATCCGAGAAATGCAATACCACAAGTCTGAAACTGTTGTCCTCACATCCGAGAAATGCAATACCACAAGTCTGAAACTGTTGTCCTCACATCCGAGAAATGCAATACCACAAGTCTGAAACTGTTGTCCTCACATCCGAGAAATGCAATACCACAAGTCTGAAAACTGTTGTCCTCACATCCGAGAAATGCAATACCACAAGTCTGAAACTGTTGTCCTCACATCCGAGAAATGCAATACCACAAGTCTGAAACTGTTGTCCTCACATCCGAGAAATGCAATACCACAAGTCCTGAAACTGTTGTCCTCACATCCGAGAAATGCAATACCACAAGTCTGAAACTGTTGTCCTCACATCCGAGAAATGCAATACCACAAGTCTGAAACTGTTGTCCTCACATCCGAGAAATGCAATACCACAAGTCTGAAACTGTTGTCCTCACATCCGAGAAATGCAATACCACAAGTCTGAAACTGTTGTCCTCACATCCGAGAGATGCAATACCACAAGTCTGAAACTGTTGTCCTCACATCCGAGAAATGCAATACCACAAGTCTGAAACTGTTGTCCTCACATCCGAGAAATGCAATACCACAGTCTGAAACTGTTGTCCTCACATCGAGAAATGCAATACCACAAGTCTGAAACTGTTGTCCTCACATCCGAGAAATGCAATACCACAAGTCTGAAACTGTTGTCCTCACCATCCGAGGAGATGCACCAACACAAGTCTGAAACTGTTGTCCTCACATCCGAGAAATGCAATACCACAAGTCTGAAACTGTTGTCCTCACATCCGAGAAATGCAATACCACAAGTCTGAAACTGTTGTCCTCACATCCGAGAGATGCAATACACAAGTCTGAAACTGTTGTCCTCACATCCGAGAGATGCAACAACACAAGTCTGAAACTGTTGTCCTCACATCCGAGAGATGCAATACCACAAGTCTGAAACTGTTGTCCTCACATCCGAGAGATGCAATACCACAAGTCTGAAACTGTTGTCCTCACATCCGAGAGATGCACCAACACAAGTCTGAAACTGTTGTCCTCACATCCGAGAGATGCACCAACACAAGTCTGAAACTGTTGTCCTCACATCCGAGAGATGCAATAACACAAGTCTGAAACTGTTGTCCTCACATCCGAGAAATGCAATACCACAAGTCTGAAACTGTTGTCCTCACATCCGAGAGATGCACCAACACAAGTCTGAAACTGTTGTCCTCACATCTGAGAGATGCAAACCCACAAGTCTGAAACTGTTGTCCTCACATCCGAGAGATACACCAACACAAGTCTGAAACTGTTGTCCTCACATCCGAGAGATGCACCAACACAAGTCTGAAACTGTTGTCCTCACATCCGAGAGATGCAATAACACAAGTCTGAAACTGTTGTCCTCACATCCGAGAGATGCAATACCACAAGTCTGAAACTGTTGTCATCACATCCGAGAGATGCAATACCACAAGTCTGAAACTGTTGTCCTCACATCCGAGAGATGCAATACCACAAGTCTGAAACTGTTGTCCTCACATCCGAGAGATGCACCAACACAAGTCTGAAACTGTTGTCCTCACATCCGAGAGATGCAATACCACAAGTCTGAAACTGTTGTCCTCACATCCGAGAGATGCACCAACACAAGTCTGAAACTGTTGTCCTCACATCCGAGAGATGCACCAACACAAGTCTGAAACTGTTGTCCTCACATCCGAGAGATGCACCAACACAAGTCTGAAACTGTTGTCCTCACATCCGAGAGATGCACCAACACAAGTCTGAAACTGTTGTCCTCACATCCGAGAGATGCAATAACACAAGTCTGAAACTGTTGTCCTCACATCCGAGAAATGCAATACCACAAGTCTGAAACTGTTGTCCTCACATCCGAGAGATACACCAACACAAGTCTGAAACTGTTGTCCTCACATCCGAGAGATGCACCAATACAAGTCTGAAACTGTTGTCCTCACATCCGAGAAATGCAATACCACAAGTCTGAAACTGTTGTCCTCACATCCGAGAAATGCAATACCACAAGTCTGAAACTGTTGTCCTCACATCCGAGAAATGCAATACCCACAAGTCTGAAACTGTTGTCCTCACATCCGAGAAATGCAATACACCAAGTCTGAAACTGTTGTCCTCACATCCGAGAAATGCAATACCACAAGTCTGAAACTGTTGTCCCTCACATCCGAGAGATGCACCAACACAAGTCTGAAACTGTTGTCCTCACATCCGAGAAATGCAATACCACAAGTCTGAAACTGTTGTCCTCACATCCGAGAGATGCAACAACCACAAGTCTGAAACTGTTGTCCTCACATCAGAGAAATGCAATACCACAAGTCTGAAACTGTTGTCCTCACATCCGAGAGATGCACCAACACAAGTCTGAAACTGTTGTCCTCACATCCGAGAAATGCAATACCACAAGTCTGAACTGTTGTCCTCACATCCGAGAGATGCAATACCACAAGTCTGAAACTGTTGTCCTCACATCCGAGAAATGCAATACCACAAGTCTGAAACTGTTGTCCTCACATCCGAGAGATGCACCAACACAAGTCTGAAACTGTTGTCCTCACATCCGAGAAATGCAATACCACAAGTCTGAAACTGTTGTCCTCACATCCGAGAAATGCAATACCACAAGTCTGAAACTGTTGTCCTCACATCCGAGAAATGCAATACCACAAGTCTGAAACTGTTGTCCTCACATCCGAGAAATGCAATACCACAAGTCTGAAACTGTTGTCCTCACATCCGAGAAATGCAATACCACAAGTCTGAAACTGTTGTCCTCACATCCGAGAAATGCAATACCACAAGTCTGAAACTGTTGTCCTCACATCCGAGAAATGCAATACCACAAGTCTGAAACTGTTGTCCTCACATCCGAGAAATGCAATACCACAAGTCTGAAACTGTTGTCCTCACATCCGAGAAATGCAATACCACAAGTCTGAAACTGTTGTCCTCACATCCGAGAATGCAATACCACAAGTCTGAAACTGTTGTCCTCACATCCGAGAAATGCAATACCACAAGTCTGAAACTGTTGTCCCTCACATCCGAGAAATGCAATACCACAAGTCTGAAACTGTTGTCCTCACATCCGAGAAATGCAATACCACAAGTCTGAAACTGTTGTCCTCACATCCGAGAAATGCAATACCACAAGTCTGAAACTGTTGTCCTCACATCCGAGAAATTGCAATACCACAAGTCTGAAACTGTTGTCCTCACATCCGAGAGATGCAATACCACAAGTCTGAAACTGTTGTCCTCAACATCGAGAAATGCAATACCACAAGTCTGAAACTGTTGTCCTCACATCCGAGAAATGCAATACCACAAGTCTGAAACTGTTGTCCTCACATCCGAGAAATGCAATACCACAAGTCTGAAACTGTTGTCCTCACATCCGAGAAATGCAATACCACAAGTCTGAAACTGTTGTCCTCACATCCGAGAGATGCACCAACACAAGTCTGAAACTGTTGTCACTCACATCCGAGAAATGCAATACCACAAGTCTGAAACTGTTGTCCTCACATCCGAGAAATGCAATACCACAAGTCTGAAACTGTTGTCCTCACATCCGAGAAATGCAATACCACAAGTCTGAAACTGTTGTCCTCACATCCGAGAGATGCAATAACACAAGTCTGAAACTGTTGTCCTCACATCCGAGAGATGCAATACCACAAGTCTGAAACTGTTGTCCTTACATCGAGAGATGCAATACCACAAGTCTGAAACTGTTGTCCTCACATCCGAGAGATGCAATACACAAGTCTGAAACTGTTGTCCTCACATCCGAGAGATGCAATACCACAAGTCTGAAACTGTTGTCCTCACATCCGAGAGATGCAATAACACAGTCTGAAACTGTTGTCCTCACATCCGAGAGATGCAATACCACAAGTCTGAAACTGTTGTCCTCACATCCGAGAGATGCAATAACACAAGTCTGAAAATGTTGTCCTCACATCCGAGAGATGCAATACCACAAGTCTGAAACTGTTGTCCTCACATCCGAGAAATGCAATACCACAAGTCTGAAACTGTTGTCCTCACATCCGAGAGATGCAATACCACAAGTCTGAAACTGTTGTCCTCACATCCGAGAAATGCAATACCACAAGTCTGAAACTGTTGTCCTCACATCCGAGAGATGCAATACCACAAGTCTGAAACTGTTGTCCTTACATCCGAGAGATGCAATACCACAAGTCTGAAACTGTTGTCCTCACATCCGAGAGATGCAATACCACAAGTCTGAAACTGTTGTCCTCACATCCGAGAGATGCAATACCACAAGTCTGAAACTGTTGTCCTCACATCCGAGAGATGCAATACCACAAGTCTGAAACTGTTGTCCTCACATCCGAGAGATGCAATACCACAAGTCTGAAACTGTTGTCCTCACATCCGAGAGATGCAACAACACAAGTCTGAAACTGTTGTCCTCACATCCGAGAGATGCAATACCACAAGTCTGAAACTGTTGTTCTCACATCCGAGAGATGCAATAACACAAGTCTGAAACTGTTGTCCTCACATCCGAGAGATGCAATACCACAAGTCTGAAACTGTTGTCCTCACATCCGAGAGATGCAATAACACAAGTCTGAAACTGTTGTCCTCACATCCGAGAGATGCAATACCACAAGTCTGAAACTGTTGTCCTCACATCCGAGAAATGCAATACCACAAGTCTGAAACTGTTGTCCTCACATCCGAGAGATGCAATACCACAAGTCTGAAACTGTTGTCCTCACATCCGAGAAATGCAATACCACAAGTCTGAAACTGTTGTCCTCACATCCGAGAGATGCAATACCACAAGTCTGAAACTGTTGTCCTCACATCCGAGAGATGCAATACCACAAGTCTGAAACTGTTGTCCTCACATCCGAGAGATGCAATACCACAAGTCTGAAACTGTTGTCCTCACATCCGAGAGATGCACCAACACAAGTCTGAAACTGTTGTCCTCACATCCGAGAGATGCACCAACACAAGTCTGAAACTGTTGTCCTCACATCCGAGAGATGCAATAACACAAGTCTGAAACTGTTGTCCTCACATCCGAGAAATGCAATACCACAAGTCTGAAACTGTTGTCCTCACATCCGAGAGATGCACCAACACAAGTCTGAAACTGTTGTCCTCACATCTGAGAGATGCAATACCACAAGTCTGAAACTGTTGTCCTCACATCCGAGAGATACACCAACACAAGTCTGAAACTGTTGTCCTCACATCCGAGAGATGCACCAACACAAGTCTGAAACTGTTGTCCTCACATCCGAGAGATGCAATAACACAAGTCTGAAACTGTTGTCCTCACATCCGAGAGATGCAATACCACAAGTCTGAAACTGTTGTCATCACATCCGAGAGATGCAATACCACAAGTCTGAAACTGTTGTCCTCACATCCGAGAGATGCAATACCACAAGTCTGAAACTGTTGTCCTCACATCCGAGAGATGCACCAACACAAGTCTGAAACTGTTGTCCTCACATCCGAGAGATGCAATACCACAAGTCTGAAACTGTTGTCCTCACATCCGAGAGATGCACCAACACAAGTCTGAAACTGTTGTCCTCACATCCGAGAAATGCAATAACACAAGTCTGAAACTGTTGTCCTCACATCCGAGAAATGCAATACCACAAGTCTGAAACTGTTGTCCTCACATCCGAGAGATACACCAACACAAGTCTGAAACTGTTGTCCTCACATCCGAGAGATGCACCAATACAAGTCTGAAACTGTTGTCCTCACATCCGAGAGATGCAATACCACAAGTCTGAAACTGTTGTCCTCACATCCGAGAGATGCAATACCACAAGTCTGAAACTGTTGTCCTCACATCCGAGAGATGCAATACCACAAGTCTGAAACTGTTGTCCTCACATCCGAGAGATGCACCAACACAAGTCTGAAACTGTTGTCCTCACATCCGAGAGATGCAATACCACAAGTCTGAAACTGTTGTCCTCACATCCGAGAGATGCAATACCACAAGTCTGAAACTGTTGTCCTCACATCCGAGAGATGCAACAACACAAGTCTGAAACTGTTGTCCTCACATCCGAGAGATACACCAACACAAGTCTGAAACTGTTGTCCTCACATCCGAGAGATGCACCAACACAAGTCTGAAACTGTTGTCCTCACATCCGAGAGATGCAATACCACAAGTCTGAAACTGTTGTCCTCACATCCGAGAGATGCAATACCACAAGTCTGAAACTGTTGTCCTCACATCCGAGAGATGCAATACCACAAGTCTGAAACTGTTGTCCTCACATCCGAGAGATGCACCAACACAAGTCTGAAACTGTTGTCCTCACATCCGAGAGATGCACCAACACAAGTCTGAAACTGTTGTCCTCACATCCGAGAGATGCAATACCACAAGTCTGAAACTGTTGTCCTCACATCCGAGAGATGCAATACCACAAGTCTGAAACTGTTGTCCTCACATCCGAGAGATGCAATACCACAAGTCTGAAACTGTTGTCCTCACATCCGAGAGATGCAATACCACAAGTCTGAAACTGTTGTCCTCACATCCGAGAGATGCACCAACACAAGTCTGAAACTGTTGTCCTCACATCCGAGAGATGCAATACCACAAGTCTGAAACTGTTGTCCTCACATCCGAGAAATGCAATAACACAAGTCTGAAACTGTTGTCCTCACATCCGAGAAATGCAATACCACAAGTCTGAAACTGTTGTCCTCACATCCGAGAGATGCACCAACACAAGTCTGAAACTGTTGTCCTCACATCCGAGAGATGCAATACCACAAGTCTGAAACTGTTGTCCTCACATCCGAGAGATGCAATACCACAAGTCTGAAACTGTTGTCCTCACATCCGAGAGATGCAATACCACAAGTCTGAAACTGTTGTCCTCACATCCGAGAGATGCAATACCACAAGTCTGAAACTGTTGTCCTCACATCCGAGAGATGCAATACCACAAGTCTGAAACTGTTGTCCTCACATCCGAGAGATGCACCAACACAAGTCTGAAACTGTTGTCCTCACATCCGAGAAATGCAATACCACAAGTCTGAAACTGTTGTCCTCACATCCGAGAGATGCAATACCACAAGTCTGAAACTGTTGTCCTCACATCCGAGAGATGCACCAACACAAGTCTGAAACTGTTGTCCTCACATCCGAGAGATGCAATACCACAAGTCTGAAACTGTTGTCCTCACATCCGAGAGATGCAACAACACAAGTCTGAAACTGTTGTCCTCACATCCGAGAGATGCAATACCACAAGTCTGAAACTGTTGTCCTCACATCCGAGAGATGCAATACCACAAGTCTGAAACTGTTGTCCTCACATCCGAGAGATGCAATACCACAAGTCTGAAACTGTTGTCCTCACATCCGAGAGATGCACCAACACAAGTCTGAAACTGTTGTCCTCACATCAGAGAAATGCAATACCACAAGTCTGAAACTGTTGTCCTCACATCCGAGAGATGCACCAACACAAGTCTGAAACTGTTGTCCTCACATCCGAGAGATGCAATACCACAAGTCTGAAACTGTTGTCCTCACATCCGAGAGATGCAATACCACAAGTCTGAAACTGTTGTCCTCACATCCGAGAGATGAAATACCACAAGTCTGAAACTGTTGTCCTCACATCCGAGAGATGCAATACCACAAGTCTGAAACTGTTGTCCTCACATCCGAGAGATGCAATACCACAAGTCTGAAACTGTTGTCCTCACATCCGAGAGATGCACCAACACAAGTCTGAAACTGTTGTCCTCACATCCGAGAAATGCAATACCACAAGTCTGAAACTGTTGTCCTCACATCCGAGAGATGCAATACCACAAGTCTGAAACTGTTGTCCTCACATCCGAGAGATGCACCAACACAAGTCTGAAACTGTTGTCCTCACATCCGAGAGATGCAATACCACAAGTCTGAAACTGTTGTCCTCACATCCGAGAGATGCAACAACACAAGTCTGAAACTGTTGTCCTCACATCCGAGAGATGCAATACCACAAGTCTGAAACTGTTGTCCTCACATCCGAGAGATGCAATACCACAAGTCTGAAACTGTTGTCCTCACATCCGAGAGATGCAATACCACAAGTCTGAAACTGTTGTCCTCACATCCGAGAGATGCACCAACACAAGTCTGAAACTGTTGTCCTCACATCCGAGAGATGCAATACCACAAGTCTGAAACTGTTGTCCTCACATCCGAGAAATGCAATACCACAAGTCTGAAACTGTTGTCCTCACATCCGAGAGATGCACCAACACAAGTCTACCCTACATTCTCGGAAAATAAAGACGGCGGGAGTAGTGCTGACCACATCATCCCTACATATGAGGTTGATATATAAATATGTGTCAACACCCTATGTTTCTATACACTATCATCATGTAATAAGGAGAGGAATATACATTACTTTCACAATTTATTGCCAACTTTTGACCCTCTTCCCCTGTCAAGAATTCAGGAACCCACCTCCTTCCTTAGTTAATCGTTGGATCATCGTCACTGCACTCCGGACAAGTCCATAGGTGCTCAGATCTCTCCTTGAGTGTATCCGCCATTACACGTTGACTGACTGTCACAGTATGCCGTTGATTGACCATCATTCTTTTTCGCCCACGAAAACTCTCCTTTCTAGCGACACTACATTTCTAACCAAGCTTCCTTATTCTAGTCATGGAACAAGAGTCATCTTCACTTATACAGTCATTTGTTCGTGCGTTTTCCCGTAGGGCGTTCAAAATGTCTGCCCGGTCCATCGCTCCACCAACAGCCGTAGAAACAGCGTGTGCGGCCAACCTATCTGCTCTCTCATTACCCTGGACTCCTGCATGTCCCTGCACACACATAAAAGCCACTAATAATAAATCTCCTTCCTTAATTATGTCAATCAAAATTTTAACACCCCCACACCCCTTCTCCATAATCACATTTTAGCATAAAAAGTAAAACGTTAGCAAAATAAATTACATGATGTGTATCGCATTGTTTAGAAAAAATGTTTGAAATATAAGCAATGTAACTGTTGAATAAAAAAAAAACAGAGTATTGTTGACGTCAACTTTTTGCAATCCCTTTTCTTTTTTTGTCATCAAGTCAAACGTTTTCAAGACCCCTCCTACCCCTCCCCCACACACACCGTACACTTACTGTAAGTACAACCCCCATTTGACAGTACTTTACTTTTTTTTCTATGTCTATTCCTACTGCATAAACAAATTCATGTGTTTTTTCCCAAAATCAAATATAAATGCTAAAACTGATGAAATAATTTAAAACTATATATAGATACACAATATTTTGTTAAAAATCAGACCTTCAAAATGTATCTATAGGCCTAAATTTGTTTATAAACTGGTCAATTATTGACTTCAGACATTCATTACTTGAAGCACTATAAATAATTGCTTGAAATAGATTGCAAATTGGCTTGTTGAAGACAAAAATACCAACAAAACAAAAATAGCTTGAAATTGTTATGTAATCTCTGTGTGATTTTCTGACAAACAATAAACGGCAATACTGCTAGTAAAATATGAAAATAATACTTACGTAAGAAACAGGTAATGAAGTCTAACTGAACGGCGACTAACACACTACCACTGTCTTATGCTCACGTGAAATAATACACGCAACAATACACATGATATAATCATACAATTAACAATACGCAGGACATAATCGACGTTTCGACCAAAAGGCCTTATCAAGATAAGCACATAACATCAAAAGACGAGTAGAAATGACCACACCACACAAAGTGTCCGAGCGAAATTTTGATATTCAGGTCAGTGCCATCATATCCTGCACCACCGATGATAGATTTAGGTACGCTCTAGAAAATCGTCTTATTATTTATTTGAGTACCCTCAAGCCATATGAGCTTAATTCCGACAACGTTTTTGTCCAGTTCTCGGTCGGTGTGGTCTTCGTCTTTATTCATTTTGTTCCGTCATTTACGTCATCTTTTTGTTCGTTAAGTTTCCACTTATATTTACATTTTTATGTACTTCCTGTTTCTATCCTTCCGGCATCACATCCATATTTCGTTCCGACACTATTGTGTGATGTGGTCATTTTTACTCGTCGTCTTTTGATGTTATGTGCTTATTTTGATAAAGACCTTTTGGTCGATTGTGTATTGTTATTTGTATGTTCATTCAATCAGACTTGCTTACCTGTTTCCTACGTAAGCGTGATTTTCAGGTATGTTTGTATGAAGAATGTGGCCAGACAACTGTAAAATCTTGCTTCTAAGCGTTATTTTTTGAATTTAATTAAATGGCTAGTATTTTTTAAAGTTAACGGAAATTGCAACAGAATTCTTGTTGTAATTGCTGTTTGTGTAGTTTGTGGTCTGGGTAAGCAAATAGTTTCCAATTAGTAGTTTATTGTAACGCTTGGCTATGGCAAGCCATCAAGAAGATGATTTCTACAACTTGAGCTACCATGAACACAATGTAAATGTAATGTTTGGCCTACCATCAATACAAGGTAAATGTGTATGTTGTTCGTCCATCACAAGTGATGATGACCATTTGTTATATCCACTTTTGAAAATTCAATTTTAGTTATGTCCTTGATTATGAGTTCGTAGCTGGCTAATGAGCCCTATTCGAGCTGTAAATGTCCTTGGACAGTTCGGACATGGAATGACGACTGTAGACGGATCTTGGTCTAACCGTGACTTTCTAGCTGCTCTCCGCTGTTGAGCTGCTGCATTTCTCTTCTTTTCACAAGATGATGCGCTCTTTTTTATTTTAGAACGCCATGTAGATCTATTTTGTGCAAGTTCTTCCCATGTATCGTGGTCTATTTCAAAGGCTTTCAGTGAGTCCTTTAACGAGTCCGTGTAGCGCTTCCTTTGGCCACCTTGAGATCATATACCCTTCTCTAGCTCAACGGAATGTAATGTTTGACCTACCATCAACACAAGGAAAATGTAATGTTTTAACCACTTTCTGTTGGAAGTATCATGACCAAGTCCAGGTTAATAACAATTGTCTCCCATCAATTACATGTTCACTTATCACGGTGTTGATCTCCCCAGCACCGGTGTTGATCTCCCCAGCACCGGTGTTGATCTCCCCAGCACCGGTGTTGATCTCCCCAGCACCGGTGTTGATCTCCCCAGCACCGGTGTTGATCTCCCCAGCACCGGTGTTGATCTCCCCAGCGCTGATGGCGTCGATGAGAATGATGAAGACTCGCGTCTAAATTCCTGTTTGTTGAAAAATGTGATGACCTTTTGTGAAAAATCTGTGGAGTGGGGAAGGTTTACCTACCTTTTTTAGTACTAGTTCATAGTACTAAAAGTTCACATTGCTAAAAATTACTAAAAGTTCATAGTACTAAAAGTTCACATTACTAAAAGTTCACAGTACTAAAAGTTCACATTACTAAAAGTTCATAGTACTAAAAGTTCATGCCCTAATTTGCTAGGTGTGGGAGGGGGTGTTTTAACAAATTTAACACATCCCCCACAATCTAAAGGTTTAGTTCCGGATGTTATAATAAACCCCACTTCCCTAGAACACCCAGAAGTCGCACGAATGTGAAATAATTGCCCATAAATATGAGGAAAAGACTTGTATTGATACGGTAGAATCTCTCACCCCCGCCCCCTCCCAGATGTAGATATATAGAAGAATGGGGAAAATATCATGGAAAGAGACGAAAACAAATAAAGAGGTTCTGACAATATTTCGTATAAAATAAATAACAGAAAATAAAATATTTTAGACACATTAAAAGACATGACACCTTATTGAAGAACTTACTTGAGGATAAAGTCAAAGGGAAGCGAGCAAGAGGTAGACAGAGATACAAGTGGGAGAGTAACATCACAAGATGGACAAATTACAGTCTAGTGAGTGCACCACCAAGACAAGAGACAGGGAATGTTGGATGTCTGTTGCGACCAACGTTCGTTGCGGAGACGACGCTTAATGATGAGAAACCTCTCCACCCTCCCCCCAGTGGCGTAGTGAGGGGGGGAGGTGCGGATCACCCCGGACGGCATCATCGGGAGTGCGGCAAATTTATTTTCTTCCAGTCTTTCAAAATCACTGACATATTTTTTTTAATGTCACAAGGGCGGAAAATTATGATTCTGTCCCTGGCGCCATTAACCCACGCTACGCCACTGCTCCCCCCCCCCCACATTTTTACCGAAAACGTATACACTGTCCTACCAACAACGTAAGCGATGGAAAGTGTTTGAGATTCATGCTCTTCTTTGTGAAGTCCGGCACACGATTCGATCTGTTGTACTTAACGAAAAAAATGTATGTTCCCCAATTAGATAATTCGCCCGGTAATAATTATACTTTTTACATTGCTCGGTAAACAGCTATCCCATAAATCAACGCTTGCAGTGGCAAACAATGTACTTGCTGAAATTGCATATTTCCAAAGAAATATCAAATTAACTTTCGTCCGTTGAATAATGAAACTAACCAACAATATTTTATCGCCAAGCGCAGATGTAAATAACGTTAATGCATGAATGTTTATGTCGGGTAAATGGGAAACGCGTGTTTGTCTTTAACAGAACGAGTCTTATATCACACTTAAATTTTATTTCCAAAAGCCGTGTCGCGTTTCGGATTTTCCTTACAAATAGCTTGCGCCAGGTTTCCTGTTTCATGCTATTTTTGAAGCTACAGGTAATTGCTTTGTCAGCGAGCAAATCTAGACAGGTTGGAACAAAGTCTGCGAGAAACGACGGACGTTTTCTTTCAGGGAAAAAAAATCCAACATATTATGGAACAAACTGGAAAGTGGGACATTAGAGGCAATAGAGATGTGGTTCTATAGAAGAATGCTGAGAATACCATGGACTGCCAGAAAAACTAATGTAGAGGTGTTGAAAGAGTCAAATGTAAAACGGACCTTAATCTACAATATAAGAAAGAGACAATCTTCATTTTTTTTGGCCACTTCATGAGACAGGCAGGTTTGGAGAACATAGTCACAACAGGCAAGATTGAAGGCAACAGAGACAGAGGGCGACAACGTGAGAAAATATTAGACAGTTTGACAAGCTGACACTGCAGGGAAACAACAACAATCTTGATACATAATACTAGAGATAGAGTGCTGTGGAGAGTCATGATCGCCTACGCAAACCGGCATGGCACGTGATGATGATTATTATTATGGAACATAAGGCGAAATAAAAATTGGAAATGAAGATTACGGAACAAAAGCGAAATAAAAACAAAAATTAAATATTGTAAGCATAGAACTATACTTATTGAAGACGTTATCGTCATGAAATGGTGGTGCTGATTGACAATATATCTCCGTAACTCGTTATTTCCAGAATCTCTGAACAGTATCTTGTTGACTATTAATGTTGTAATGATATTATTATTACTGGAATTTTAATCCTACACTCTGTTTTACATGTACCAGGTATTAAATTGTGCCATCTCGGTTCGCATTTTTCGAGGTAACTAAAAGTGACAACAGTACACCGCATGTTGAGTTTTATTGTACACTGTTGACAAAAATCAACACAATATTATTTCAAACGTGTACCAACATTTGATATTACGGAATTAATATTTCAACCTGGACATGAAGAAACGTTCAGACTTTAACTAAACCAAATCCGTCTCGTCATTCTCAACGGTCCATAGACGATGATGGTTCGCCAACTGCAGTCGGTTCTAGCGATGCTGGTTCGTAAAAACAGGACCTTTGTATGGTATTCTAGCCCAAAGACCATCGTTGTGCAGCTGATTCCTGACCATTTCATCTGAAATTCGTCGAACTGCTGGTATTGAGTGGACTGTGGAGGACACATATATAAATCGATTCCTGAGGTTATGTAGACGTATCAAGCGGTCTTCAGCAGGAATTGTGACTCCGGGTCTTCCACTGTGTGGCCAGTCTGCCACTTAGATAGTTTGTTGAAATCGCATCCAAAGGCGAGTAGTGGTGCTTCTAACCACATTAAATTCTCTGGCCACTATAATTTGAAATTGTCCAGTCTGTAAGCATGAAAGTTCTGAGTATGAAAGCTGAAGTCTCCAGAGTATGAAAGCTGAAGTCTCCTGGGTATGAAAACTGAATTCTCCAGAGTATGAAAGCTGAATTCTCCTGAGCATGAAAGCTGAAGTTCATGAGTATGAAAGCTGAAGTCTCCTGAGTATGAAAGCTGAAATCTCCTGAGTATGAAAGCTGAAGTCTCCTCAGTATGAAAGCTGAAGTCTCCTGAGCATGAAAGCTGAAGTTCATGAGTATGAAAGCTGAAGTCTCCTGAGTATGAAAGCTGAAGTTCATGAGTATGAAAACTGAATTCTCCAGAGTATGAAAGCTGAATTCTCCTGAGCATGAAAGCTGAAGTTCATGAGTATGAAAGCTGAAGTCTCCTGAGTATGAAAGCTGAAATCTCCTGAGTATGAAAGCTGAAGTCTCCTCAGTATGAAAGCTGAAGTCTCCTGAGCATGAAAGCTGAAGTCTCCTGAGTAGGAAAGCTAAAGTCTCCTGGGTATGAAAGAAAGCTCCGAGAAACAACCTCACTACACATAGGATGTAAAAGCTCATCGTTCGTAAATTCTTGGGATAGGAACCAACCAACCGACCATATATTAATCTATCTGTCTGTCTATCTGTCTGTTCTGTCTAACTGTCCTTCTTTCTGTCCGTCTAATCTCTCCCTCTCACATTGTATCTCTTACTCTCCCTCTCACATTGTATCTCTTACTCTATCTGTCACGTTCGATCAGATCTCTGTCACATTCTCTGTCCATCTTTGTCTACCTGCCGTCTCTTCTCTGTTTTTACTGTAAGGCGTCCAATGATTGGATGATGATCGATTTTCTGGCTATGGCACGTTTGGTGGCTTGATATGCAGTAATATTGTGACGTTTGGTGGCTTGATATGCAGTAATATTGTGGCGTTTGGTGGCTTGATATGCAGTAATATTGTGACGTTTGGTGGCTTGATATGCAGTAATATTGTGACGTTTGGTGGTTTGATATGCAGTAATATTGTGACGTTTGGTGGTTTGATATGTAGTAATATTGTGACGTTTGGTGGCTTGATATGTAGTAATATTGTGACGTTTGGTGGCTTGATATGCAGTAATATTGTGACGTTTGGTGGCTTGATATGCAGTAATATTGTGACGTTTGATGGCTTGATATGCAGTAATATTGTGACGTTTGGTGGTTTGATATGTAGTAATATTGTGACGTTTGGTGGCTTGATATGTAGTAATATTGTGACGTTTGGTGGCTTGATATGTAGTAATATTGTGGCGTTTGGTGGCTTGATATGTAGTAATATTGTGGCGTTTGGTGGCTTGATATGCAGTAATATTGTGACGTTTGGTGGCTTGATATGCAGTAATATTGTGACGTTTGGTGGCTTGATATGCAGTAATATTGTGACGTTTGGTGGTTTGATATGTAGTAATATTGTGACGTTTGGTGGCTTGATATGTAGTAATATTGTGACGTTTGGTGGCTTGATATGCAGTAATATTGTGACGTTTGGTGGCTTGATATGTAGTAATATTGTGACGTTTGGTGGCTTGATATGCAGTAATATTGTGACGTTTGGTGGCTTGATATGCAGTAATATTGTGACGTTTGGTGGCTTGATATGTAGTAATATTGTGACGTTTGGTGGCTTGATATGCAGTAATATTGTGACGTTTGGTGGCTTGATATGTAGTAATATTGTGACGTTTGGTGGCTTGATATGTAGTAATATTGTGACGTTTGGTGGCTTGATATGCAGTAATATTGTGGCGTTTGGTGGCTTGATATGTAGTAATATTGTGACGTTTGGTGGCTTGATATGCAGTAATATTGTGACGTTTGGTGACTTGATATGCAGTAATATTGTGACGTTTCACAACGTTTGTAACTCCTTCAATCCACCTTCTTCTTGTTCTACCTCTGCCTCTTGCTGTTCCCATTTTCAGATTGTATGCTCTAACTGGTGGCCAATAAAGGTTCATTCTCCTTAGGTTAGGTGGCCGAACCATGTCAGTCTGTTTTTCAATAAATTTGATCACAGACATTGTTCCAATAGTTTTTGTAATCTTATTCCTCACATAATCGCAATACTACTTCTTCTTATCGTCCATGCCATGTGGCGTTGGTTATCATGTCATTTCACATCCTTCTATTTCGTGTGCCGTCAATCATTTCTGATACGGATGTTCTTCCATACCACAATGCTAGGTTGTCCGGTGTCTCTCTTTGTCTTCCCCTACATCTCTTGCTCTTCAACTTGCCTGTTGTTACAATGTGATCCAAATACTGCACAACACACGTTTATTTATGAACATTTTCAAATGTGGAATATTTGTATAAAATCTGCAGAAAAATATATTTGAAGTAAATACCCCATCACAAAAAGCTTAGAACTGCTATACCCCATCACTAAGAGCTTAGAATTGCTATACCCTATCACAAAGAGCTTAGAACCACTGGCCTAGAAGGTAGTTCTGGTTTATATTGACGCTGTTACAATTTTTAAAAATAATCTATTATCTGAAACCAGACGACAAACGACCTATACCAGCTTGCATTCTTGGGCATTGATTTGATCTGAAATGTTGTAAAACTTCTGGCCCCTTAGTGTACATATTGCTTCCTGTACAGAAGATAAACTCGATAAAGCAATATTAATTAGAAAATGCACGCTCGTTGTGTAAATGTCAATCCAAATGGGAATCAGTTTAAGTAGAAATCTTCGGTCTTTTGAAGAACATAAAGGCCTCCACATTGTAACCTTTGCAATCGTGACGTGATTTATTTGTCACGTAACATTTCCCCTGGCGGTTATCATTTATTGGAGGATACATTCTTAGAGTCACAGAGATAATTGATTCCATATGTTTTGTGAATACTTACCGCGCTGCTTTTCGTTATGACGTGTGCTTTCTATATTGAGATCCCACACCTTCCTGCCCTTTGCGACCTCTGACGCAATACGCATGCGCCTATCAGTTATTTCCTATTCTTCTATAGTGAGTAGGGACGTAGATACGTCTTTGATGAGAGGGTATTTCTACTTTTTTTTTAAACAGCCCTCAGAATGGTTGAAGCGAGTCCCTCGTCAATTATACACCCATGTGGACACATTGAATCATCATTGAAAAGTGATGCTATTTGACTTTTCAAAACTTGTGATTTTCATTGGCTATTAACAGAATGATTAATAGGGAATAACAATCACAGGGAATAGCATTTGCGTCATTAGAAGGATGATACACAATGTGTCCATAACACTGTATACTTTGAGAGGGACTCGGTCAAATGACATATTTTGACCGACTAACTCTATGTAGACAGTGGTGCTACTGTCTTAAATGAGGGCGTTGTTGCTCATTTATTTTTAGCCTGGGGAAAGCAATTTTTATGATTTATTAACTTTTAAGTAACATTAAAATACACTTTTAAACAATACTATCTATCCATCCATCTATCTATCTAGCTGTCTGTCTTTCCGTCCGTCCGTCTTTCCATCCACCCACACACTCGCCCATTCTTCCGTCAGTCTGTCTGTCTGTCGATGCATTCATCCCTAAAACCTTCCATGCATGCATCCATCCATTTACCTCTCTGTCTATCTATCTATCTATCTACCTGTATGTCTATCTATCTACCTGTATGTCTATCTATCTACCTGTATGTCTATCTATCTACCTGTATGTCTATCTATCTACCTGTATGTCTATCTATCTACCTGTATGTCTATCTATCTACCTGTATGTCTATCTATCTACCTGTATGTCTATCTATCTACCTGTATGTCTATCTATCTAATTGTATGTCTATCTATCTACCCGTATGTCTATCTATCTACCTGTATGTCTATCTATCTACCTGTATGTCTATCTATCTACCTGTATGTCTTTTTATATACCTATATATATATATATATAAATGGCCATGGATCTATATCTGGTTCTCTCTTGTAGCAGGACACATTCTCAAATTCCCACCGGTTCTCTCTTGTAGCAGGACACATTCTCAAACTCCCACCGGTTCTCTCTTGTAGCAGGACACATTCTCAAACTCCCACTGGTTCTCTCTTGTAGCAGGACACATTCTCAAATTCCCACCGGTTCTCTCTTGTAGCAGGACACATTCTCAAACTCCCACCGGTTCTCTCTTGTAGCAGGACACATTCTCAACTTCCCACCGGTTCTCTCTTGTAGCAGGACACATTCTCAAACTCCCACCGGTTCTCTCTTGTAGCAGGACACATTCTCAAACTCCCACCGGTTCTCTCTTGTAGCAGGACACATTCTCAAACTCCCACCGGTTCTCTCTTGTAGCAGGACACATTCTCAAACTCCCACCGGTTCTCTCTTGTAGCAGGACACATTCTCAAACTCCCACCGGTTCTCTCTTGTAGCAGGACACATTCTCAAACTCCCACCGGTTCTCTCTTGTAGCAGGACACATTCTCAAACTCCCACCGGTTCTCTCTTGTAGCAGGACACATTCTCAAACTCCCACCGGTTCTCTCTTGTAGCAGGACACATTCTCAAACTCCCACCGGTTCTCTCTTGTAGCAGGACACATTCTCAAACTCCCACCGGTTCTCTCTTGTAGCAAGACGATAATCCTACTAGATTTCCAGCAGGATGTAGTCCAGGGAATAGAAATCCGGTATATAGCCGTTCTATTTTCACAAATTGTCCGACACATGCGTCTTCGGTAAGAACAATGGTTTAAGGATCACATATTCTGACAACGCTTCTTGACAACTGGCTCTATTTGTAAAGCTACAGCGTAACCTTGTATACATTTAGTAGATCGTGGGTTCGAGCATCGGTGAGGGGTGAATGTTCATATTGGGGGGGGGGGTGTACCTGCATCTTAGCTTTGTTGTATAATACACAATGTTAGGGAAAATTGCACTAATGGGAAAACGAGAGTGAGTGAGTGAGTGAGTGAGAGAAGGCGTAAGAGTGTGAGAGCGTGAAAGGTGTGTGTGAGAGTGTTGAGTAAGTGAGTGAGAGAAGGCGTGAGAGTGTGAGAGCGTGAAAGGTGTGTGTGAGAGTGTTGAGTAAGAGAGAATGATTGTTAGAGAGAGTGAGTGAGAGTTTGAGTGAGAGAGTCAGTGTTAGTGGTAGTAAGAGAGAGTATGAAAGAGTGAGTGGTAGTAAGAGAGAGTATGAAAGAGTGAGTGGTAGTAAGAGAGAGTATGAAAGAGTGAGTGGTAGTAAGAGAGAGTATGAAAGAGTGAGTGAGAGTGTAAAAGTGAGTAACACAACGCATTTCCATTCTCTGAACAACATCCCGCTGGAAATCTAGTAGGAACGTTGTCCTGCTACGAGACAGATCAAGCGGGAGTTTGAGAATGAACGCTGAAGAAGAAGTAGATAAATTCCCCACCCTTGGAATACTCCGTCGTTCCCCCGTTTTACACAAATTATTATTATATCAATTGTAGCGTACCATAACCAATATAAGACCTGTGGGTTAAATTAGGAAACATCCTTCTAAAGTGACGTATTTGACTTTTCCCGTGATTTTCATTGGTCATTATGATTATACGTTGAGCCACTAGCCAATGAAAATTACGAAAAAGTCAATTGAGCCCCTTTTTAATTATCTTTTCCCATTAAGCAATATGTTTTATATTTATATTGTAACAGATATAGGCCAACGCCATATCTATGGCTATGGCGCCACATTATTCCTCTCGAAATCCCTCTATCTCCTACTCGGGGTCCATATTCTCTACTTTCTCCTGCGCGGGAACATATTCGCATACTGCCTATCAATATTTTATATTTGGCTTCATTTTTTTCTTTAGTATTGGACAGGAAAACCCACAAAAACCTGGCACTGTGTTCTGTTAATGCTCTACATGAGTTATTTTTAGAAAGTTTTTAAGTAGGCTTTGGCAGGGCATTTTTGGAGGGGAATTTTTGTACCAGCGGAAATGATTGGTCGTTATGCCCTGCATGCTGGAATTATGAAGTCATCTTATTGGTTGGTTGATTATGTTTTTATTTTTATATAAATGTAGATTTATATAGATATATATGATTTTTGTAGCCAATGTTCCCAAACATGGATCTAGACTGTGTGTTCCCAATGTTCCCAAACATGACTAGAATTTGTTCCCAATGTTCCCAAACATGGCTCTAGATTTTATGTTCCCAAACATGGCTCTAGATTTTATGTTCCCAAACATGGCTCTAGACACAGACACTTGCGAAAAAGGACACAATATAGTGGGGGGGGGGGGGGGAGAGAACTGTTTGCTGAAAGCAATAAAAGTCACCAGAGGAGACCGACAGAGAAATAACGATTTCAGCAAAGAAATAAAGACCATCGATAGACAGCAAAGCAGTTGGTGGTGGCCTCGTCACGAGAACTGAATCAACTCAACCAGTCTTTCGTACATACAACACAAGACAATTGGGTTACAAGTAACAAGAAAGACCATGAACTAGACGGTGTGGCCAATTTTAAAAAAAAGGAAACAGACGACTTGACCAAGGACAATGCAACGCAAATGCCAAACACCAACTTCATTTTTCTACCATAACGCTTTCGGCAAAAGTAGAAATGACGACAGACTGTCTAATAGACAGACAGAACGACAGGCAGACAGACAAGCAGGCAGTCATACAGACAGACAGATGATATATATGTATATGGATGGATTGATGTATGTACTAAATATTCACAGTTCATACGTTGTATTGTCACCACCAGAGTAAATAAATGCTCGGCGACTTGGTAGACAAACTGTTTATATATAGTGGCAGCAGTAGTAATATGAAGAGTAGTATTAGTAGTAGTAGTAGTAGTAGTAGTAGTAGTAGGAACAGTAGTGGTAGTAGTAGTAGTGATATCTTCAGTAGTAGTTGTAGTAGGAATAGTAGTGGTATTAGTAGTAGTAGTAGGAACAGTAGTGGTAGTAGTAGTAGTGATATCTTCAGTAGTAGTAGTAGTAGTAGTAGGAACAGTAGTGGTAGTAGTAGTAGTGATATCTTCAGTAGTAGTAGTAGTAGTAGTAGTAGTAGTAGTAGGAACAGTAGTGGTAGTAGTAGTAGTAGGAACAGTAGTGGTATTAGTAGTAGTAGGAACAGTAGTGGTAGTAGTAGTAGTGATATCTTCAGTAGTAGTAGTAGTAGTAGTAGTAGGAACAGTAGGAACGGTAGTAGTAGTAGTGATATCTTCAGTAGTAGTAGTAGTAGTAGGAACAGTAGTGGTAGTAGTAGTAGTAGGAACAGTAGTGGTAGTAGTAGTAGTGATATCTTCAGTAGTAGTAGTAGTAGTAGGAATAGTAGTGGTAGTAGTAGTAGTAATAGTAATAGTAGTAATAATAATATCATTATCAGTAGTAGTTTTAGTAATAGTAGTAGTAGTAGTAGTAATATCATCATCAGTAGTAGTAGTAATAATAATAATAGTAGTAGTAGTAATATCATCATCATCAGTAGTAGTAGTAGTAGTTTTAGTAGTAGTAGTAGTATCATCAGTAGTAGTAGTAGTAATAGTAGTAGTAGTAGTAGTAGTAGTAGTAGTAGTAGTAGTATCATCAGTAGTAGTAGTAGTAGTAGTAGTAGTAGTAGTATCATCAGTAGTAGTAGTAGTTTTAGTAGTAGTAGTAGTATCATCAGTAGTAGTAGTAGTAGTATCATCAGTAGTAGTGGTAGTAGTATCATCAGTAGTAGTAGTAGTAGTATCATCAGTAGTAGTAGTAGTAGTTTTAGTAGTAGTAGTAGTATCATCAGTAGTAGTAGTAGTAATAGTAGTAGTAGTAGTAGTAGTAGTAGTAGTAGTAGTATCATCAGTAGTAGTAGTAGTAGTAGTAGTAGTATCATCAGTAGTAGTAGTAGTAATAGTAGTAGTAGTAGTAGTAGTAGTAGTATCATCAGTAGTAGTAGTAGTAGTAGTAGTAGTAGTAGTAGTATCATAAGTAGTAGTAGTAGTAGTAGTAGTAGTAGTATCATCAGTAGTAGTAGTAGTAGTAGTAGTAGTAATAGTAGTAGTAGCAGCAGCAGTAGTAATATCATCAACATCAGTAGTAGAAGTAGTAATAGTAGTAGTAGTAGTAGCAATACTAGTAGAATCGTATCATTTCATGTAGGTGGTAGATCAGTGTTCAGTACATACCACAAACGTTTAACTATTGCATGGTTTTGGCAGTTCTTCCTTTAAAAAATAATCGGATTTTTTGTAGCAGCGATGAAAAGGTCAACCCGACTAACCATCCACTCACAGTTTCCCAAAAAAATACCCCTCACCCCACCCCACCCTTTCACCACACACACAAATGCCGATGGATATTTTTTTTCTTTTAAAAAATGAGAGCTATCCTCGCCCTTCTCCATTTTTTCAAACATATATATACATTTTTTCTTCCTCATATACTGACAACATATATATATATATATATTATACATTATACAAACATTTGTTTTCTCCCTCCCTTCTATTGTTAATTGTATTTTAACAAATGTCTACACGCAAATCTCGTTACTTTTCCCTCCATATATCCGTGGTAGAAACATGTTTCATATTTCTACACGCCATCTTTCTTCACAATAAACCAAACCCTGCTAAATTGGAGAGCTATTTTCAGACAATCGTAGCCAGATTTCATAGAAACTTAAAACTGCATTCTCCGGTTGTGATAATCGTTGGCCTACAATAGCTTGCAATCCTCTAACGGGAAATGTTGTCAGAACGCGTAGATAACGTGACCGACTAAGTTATTTTCAGTACAAATATAATGTGTAAGTTCAACCAGGAATTTCAAACTTTAGTTCCTTGTCAGCTGCCTCGTTCATCAATAAATATCTGGCTGTTTCTACGGGAGGTAATTAATTGATGATTAGTAACAGGAAATGTTTGCCAAATAGACAGTCGTCAGATCGACCAGGTTTGTGGCAAGTGGACGTGGTATACACTTTCAGGTATGATAGAGGTCGGTTTCTAGCAGATCTATACTTCAAGGTCGACATTCTTATTGTCTGGTGTTGATCTATCCATCCATCCATATCTCTATTATTCCATCTATATATATATCTATTTATTTTATCTATCATATATCAAAACTATCTATCTATCTAGCTAACCATCCATCTATCTATCCGTCCGTCCGTCTATCCGTCCGCCTGTCTGTCTACCTGCTTATCTGTCTGTCTGTCTATCTATCTATCTATCTATTCTAGCTTCTTCTTCTTCTGAGTATGTTCTCTGATAACCACCACGAATAAATCGTATGATTTTTTTTAAAGGCACAATTGTGTTGTTTTTTTTTCTTCAAAAAAATAATATTTTAGGCACCTCCACAAGGGCGGCGGATGGTGGAAATAAATCGTGTGATTTCCGTCGGGGATCGTGAAGTACGTTGTACGACTAGTGTTCCACGGTAGAACTGTGTTATTTGTTCCTCGGTTGACTTACTCTGTGCCCGGACTTCTTAGGCACAGCAAATCCGTTTTCGTCATGCCTTTACGTCGGGTAGTAGGCTTTCCTAGCCTGTGAGCCTGCCTATCTGTCGACAGCGGCTGTGTATTGTCTCTTCCCGATGAGTGTTGTTACCATCTGTCTCACACGAGGTGTTCAGCAGACATTGAACTTGCCTAGTGTTGTGTCCATCTGGTAATGAACCTTTTCTCATCCACAGGCCATGTTCATGTTTAGAAATAACTCGACAGAAGAGATAGACCCGGGCTCTGTAGCAGAGGTGTCGTTCACCGACAACATAAACCCCAAATCTGAGTCACACCACGCGTTTGGGAGCAAAACGTATTCTCGAGATTAACAACCTTGCCCCATTTGTACCTGAGCCCATCGGGTACTGAACCCTTTTTCTCCACGAGGATTTTTACGAATCTTTTAGGAGATCTAATAGAGACGGAGCACCTATGTCAACCAACATAGAGCATCTAATAGAGACGGAGCACCTATGTCAAGAAACAAAGAGCATCTAATAGAGACGGAGCACCTATGTCAACCAAAAAAGAGCATCTAATAGAGACGGAGCACCTATGTCAAGAAACAAAGAGCATCTAATAGAGACGGAGCACCTATGTCAAGAAACAAAGAGCATCTAATAGAGACGGAGCACCTATGTCAAGAAACAAAGAGCATCTAATAGAGACGGAGCACCTATGTCAAGAAACAAAGAGCATCTAATAAAGACGGAGCACCTATGTCAAGAAACAAAGAGCATCTAATAGAGACGGAGCACCTATGTCAACCAACAAAGAACATCTAATAGAGACGGAGCACCTATGTCAAGAAATAAAGAGCATCTAATAGAGACGGAGCACCTATGTCAACCAACAAAGAACATCTAATAGAGACGGAGCACCTATGTCAAGAAACAAAGAGCATCTAATAGAGACGGAGCACCTATGTCAACCAACAAAGAACATCTAATAGAGACGGAGCACCTATGTCAAGAAACAAAGAGCATCTAATAGAGACGGAGCACCTATGTCAACCAACAAAGAGCATCTAATAGAGACGGAGCACCTATGTCAAGAAACAAAGAACTGGAAATGTTAATTAGCGCGTAATCATGGATACTCTAAACAAGTTACAAACAAGCTAAAAATTAGAGTTATGAAATGTTACATCCATTCTATATTAATGTATGGCTCAGAAACATGGATAATAAACAAGCAATTATCTAATAACACTTAATATGAAGAAGAAATTATACTATAAAATTACATTTTATATTATAAAAGAAATACAAATCTGGCAAATAAAATACTTTGGACACATTATAAGACATGACACCTTATTGAAGACCTTACTTGAGGGTAAAGTCAAAGGGAAGCGAGCAAGAGGTAGGCAGAGATACACGTGGGAGAGTAACATTACAAGATGGACAGGTTACGGTCTAGCAGAGTGCACCACCAAAACAAGAGACAAGGGATTTTGGAGGTTTGTTGCAGCCAAAAATCGTTGCAGAGACTGCACTTGATGATAGTGAATGGTGGATACATTCTAATGGAAATTGGAGCACTTATAGACGTGTACGGAGCACTTATAGACGTGTACGGAGCACTTATAGACGTGTACGGAGCACTTATAGACGTGTACGGAGCACTTATAGACGTGTACGGAGCACTTATAGACGTGTACGGAGCACTTATAGACGTGTACGGAGCACTTATAGACGTGTACGGAGCACTTATAGACGTGTACGGAGTACACTGGACAACGATGATCTAACGACTGACTAGATATTTCTCTGGGATAGTTTGCGCACATATACTCGGCCTTCTAGGCATACAAGAGGTCAAATCACAGACGTCACAGAAAGGGTTGGTTGTTACCAAAATTAGCAGATATTTCCCCTTACATTATTTGCCAAGCCTTTTTCCAGAATATCCTCGCGTGGTGTTCTCACACAAGGCAGATACGACTGATGATGTTGTCAGTTTGCGTCGTGTGTCACCAGCAAGTGAAACAATGTGAGAAACATTGGATATATCAAGACAAGTCACGCTGTATCCGCTCGCAAGATGTCCTGGAGAACTACTTGTCTCTAATACCCCGCGGTTGGTATTTTTCGCCTCTGCGCACTTGAACGTATGGTAACGTGCCACTGTTTGCTATTGAACCTGGTGCCTGTAGTTTATATTCCTTTCTCACCGAAGACCACTATCGAGCTAAGTTATTTTAATTTTAATTTCATTTGCAATAAAATCTGATCTATTTCCACTTTTTCTGTGCACTTTCTCCTCCCTACTTACCACTTTCTCCTCCCTACTTACCACTTTCTCCTCCCTACTTACCACTTTCTCCTCCCTACTTACCACTTTCTCCTCCCTACTTACCACTTTCTCCTCCCTACTTACCACTTTCTCCTCCCTAATTACCACTTTCTCCTCCCTACTTACCACTTTCTCCTCCCTACTTACCACTTTCTCCTCCCTACTTACCACTTTCTCCTCCCTACTTACCACTTTCTCCTCCCTACTTACCACTTTCTCCTCCCTACTTACCACTTTCTCCTCCCTACTTACCACTTTCTCCTTCCTAATTACTACTTTCTCCTCCCTACTTACCACTTTCTCCTCCCTACTTACCACTTTCTCCTCCCTACTTACCACTTTCATTATCCTCTTACGTCCTCTTTTCCCCTGTCATGCTGTACTATCTTTGCTTCCTCGTCGTTCTCCCACCACTGTACCTCTTCCCCCTTTTTTCCTTTCTGTCACCACCATATGTGTGTATATGCAAGATTTGCTTTCTATTGTCTTCTGTTTGTTCTGCTGAAGACTCTTTGGTCGAAAAGTCGTCTGTCACTTCATCGCTGTTAGGTTGTATTATCGACTTAGTTTGGTAACACTTATACGCAAGTTGTGTCGTCCCTATTTGTTGTTTTTTATTTATAAGGCCTTTCGGTCGAAACGTCGATTTGTGTGTGTGCCTATGTGTGTTTCGTACAATTAGCAAAACTTCATTACCTTGTTTGAAGTAACACTAATACCTATTTTTGTTCATTAAGATATTATCTCTGTGTTACCTCAGCCACCCATTTCCTGTTGAGTGTTGGAACCTGACAATGGAATTTTTATCCCTTACTTGCCTTTCTGTGAAAATTGGTTCACAGCTGGAAATTCCAACCACTATTTTTAGTAACATCCACCCTTTGCTGTAAATCGTGCTACAAGCTTGTATCTAAAAGTCTATGGTTGCGATCAATATTGATCAAGCCGCTCGTTAGACTCGACCCGTAACCCACTGTGGATGACACATTTCTACAATTAGAAGAAGCTGTCTATTATCCCAAGCTGTAAGATAAATTAGTCTCTCGTGTTCCGGGGTACTTAGACTTCACGCACTGTGAGATTGTGACAGAACATGGCCGATTTTAATTAATATATCACCTAATAAGCTTTGTCTTATATCTATTGTTATTACTTGTTATTGTTATACTCTTCTGCGTACATTCTCAATCTCCTGTAGATTAGCAGGATGTAGTCCAGAGAACGGAATGCCTTGTGTCATGGTTTACAGTTAAGCTGCTATAGCCTGACTTTTCGGTAATATACTAAATTAAGCCTGTAAGCTTACACACGATACTGATGAAAGTAGCATAGCTTGGGTAGGCCATCTGGTCTGCATTTTATCTATCCATCTGTCCATCCATCCGTCCATCCATCCATCCGTCCATCCATCGATCCATCCGTCCATCCATCCGTCCATCCATCCATCCGTCCGTCCATCCATCCATCCATCCATCCATCCATCCATCCGTCCGTCCATCCATCCATCCGTCCATCCGTCCGTCCGTCCATCCATCCATCCATCCCTATCTATCTATTATCTATCTATCTATCTATCTATCTATCTATCTATCTATCTATCTATCTATCTATCTATCTATCTATTGTGTCAGCCCGTCCATCTAAACATTCGTACTTAGGAAACTAGTATCTGTCCGGGGCTCTGTCTATCAATATTTCTTTTCTCTCTCGCTTTGACAATTTCTACCTGCCAGAAGTCATTAAACAACATCATGGAACTGATGGCAGGATAACCTCACATGTAAGCATTTGATATTCTCTTCACGTTCTGGCATTGTCTGTCATTTTAACAAGACAGATTACCCTGGGGGTCTACTCTCCTTATTGTAGTCAGGGAACGTAAGGTTAATGGTAGCCTTATTGGCAAAAAATGCAAAGCTAGTTGGAGAAAACAAGTGATGTACAACCTGTTTTGACTCTTGACCGCATTTTAGTACAATTTTACTGCCAAGGGGACAATTTACTTTCGTGGCCAATCTTTAGTCAAATTATACTTTCGTGGCCACCTTTTAGTAAAATTATACTTTCGTGGCCACCTTTTAGTAAAATTATACTTTCGTGGCCACCTTTTAATACAGATATATTTTCAAAGCCACGTCTTAGTACAATTTTACCTTCATGGCCAGCTCTTAGTACAATTTTACTTCTAAACTCACCTTTAAGTACAATGTTACTTTTGTTACCACCTTTTACTACAATTTTACTTTTGTGGCCACCTTTTAACACAAATTTACTTCCAAAGCGATCTTTTAGTACAATGTTACTTATGTTGCCTCCTTTTAGTATAATTTTACTTCCAAAGGCCACCTTTAAGTACAATTTTACTTCCACAGCCATAATTTAGTACAATTTTACTTCCAAAGCCACCTTTTAGTACAATTTTACTTCCAAAGCCACCTTTTAGTACAAATTTACTTCCAAAACCACCTTTTAGTACAATTTTACTTTTGTGGTCACCTGTTAGTACAATTTTACTCCCAAAGCCACCTTTTAGTACAATTTTACTTTTGTAGTCACCTTTTAGTACAATTTTACTACCAAGGCCACCTTTTAGTACAATTTTACTTTTGTGGTCACATTTTAGTACAATTTTACTTCCAAAGCCACCTTTTAGTACAGTTTTACTTCCAAAGCCACCTTTTAGTACAATTTTACTTTTGTTGTCACCTTTTAGTACAATTTTACTTCCAAAGCTACATTTTAGTACAATTTACTTTCGTTGTCATATTTTAGTACAAATTTATTTTTGTTGTCACCATTTACTGCACTTTACTTTTGTGACCATCTTCTAGTACAATTTTAATTTTGTTATCACCTTTTAGTACAATTTTAAATTCGTGGTCACCTATTAGTAAAAATTTAAGTTCAAAGCCACCTATTAGTACAATTTAATCCTCATAGCCACCTTTTATTACAATTTTACCTAGAAAGTCACATTTTAGCACAATTTTGCTTCTAATGCCAGCTTTTAGTACAATTTTACTTTCGTTGCCAGATTTTATTACACTTTTACTTTCGTGGTCACCTTTTAGTACAATTTTACTATCGTGGCCAGATTTTAGTACAATTTTTACTTTCGTGTTCAGCTTTTAGTACAACTTTACTTTCGTGGCCAGATTTTAGTACACACTTACTTTCTTCAAGATATGTTAACGTGTCTCATAAAAAATTCGGATGGAAACATTTCTGTGCTCCCCCCCCCAATCCCCATCTCAATTATTTTCTCTGTCACCCCTGGGAATCGCGGTGACTTCGTGGTTGTTATAAGATTTTTACCATGGTGAAAGTCTTTTGTGTAGTGTTGCAGTTTCCTGGCTAGAATAGCTGCGTATTTAAGCCTGACACCAGAAAGGTACTTGCACTGAGACTACAGCCTGTCCACGAGGACAACCGTCAAAAGATGAAGCAGGTCTAGGTCAGCTAATCTATTAGTCAGCTAATCTAGTGGTCAGCTAATCTAGTGGTCAGCTAATCTAGTGGTCAGCTAATCTATTAGTCAGCTAATCTAGTGGTCACTTAATCTAGTGGTCAGCTAATCTAGTGGTCACCTAATCTATTAGTCAGCTAATCTATTAGTCAGCTAATCTAGTGGTCAGCTAATCTAATGGTCAGCTAATCTAGTGGTCACCTAATCTAATGGTCAGCTAATCTAATGGTCAGCTAATCTAGTGGTCACCTAATCTATTAGTCAGCTAATCTAGTGGTCACCTAATCTAATGGTCAGCTAATCTAATGGTCAGCTAATCTAGTGGTCACCTAATCTATTAGTCAGCTAATCTAGTGGTCACCTAATCTAATGGTCAGCTAATCTAGTGGTCACCTAATCTAATGGTCAGCTAATCTAATGGTCAGCTAATCTAATGGTCAGCTAATCTAGTGGTCAGCTAATCTAATGGTCAGCTAATCTAATGGTCAGCTAATCTATTAGTCAACTCTCCAACCGAGACCACATGCAATACAATCCTGTGGACTCGTTTGGAACAACCTTCTATAGTGACGCAATGCTATTCGACATTTCTTGACTTCTCCCGTGAATTTTACTGATCATTTTGTGCATGCAGTCAATGAAATTTACGGGGAAAGTAATACAGTGTCACATCAGAATGATGATTCTTAATAAGTTCAAATTACGATTTTCAATGCGTCCAATTGACGATTCTTAATGAGTCCAAATGCCGATTCTCAATGAGTCCAAATACCGATTCTCAATGAGTCTAAATGCCGATTCTCACGGAGTCCAAATTATGATTCTCAATGAGTTGAAATGATTCTAAGGTCGAGAGATTCGATCCAAATATGAATTACATAGTTTTTTCTATTTATATTCCCACAGTTCTCAACCTGTCATATCAACCTGTCATATCAACCTGTCATATCAACCTGTCATATCAACCTGCCATATCAACCTGTCATATCAACCTGCCATATCAACCTGTCATATCAACCTGTCATATCAACCTGTCATATCAACCATATGTATTTCTATCTACAATCAATCTATTTATGGCTTACTCCAGATGGAAGAAGTTCAACTGGGATAAGAAACAAAACAGGGTAAGCAAAGGCAGCATTCCAAAAAAATAAATAATAATATACTGTGTAATATTACAACCCTGCCAATGGTTGTAAGGAAGATAGTTCTTGAGAAACTACAAAACACAGATTCTAACATATGAATGCGGGTCTTGTGTAATAAATAAACAGGATTGTGAAATATGTTATACCAAACTACGGCTGTACAATCCCAATGTAATATCCGTATTAAAATATGATTTCAAAAGTTAAAAAATAGCAAAAGGAATGGAAAAGAAATTAGTAATATGTACTCACTGCAACAAAACAGAAATCCAACAGGCAAATCTGGGAGCAAGGTAATCAAGTTTCACTAATTACCGGAAATACACATAAAACAAATACATCGAGGTTTCCACCAAAATGCCTTTATGAATTGTTCATGCGCAACCAAACAACAACAAAAAAACACGAGTAAAGGCGGCACTATTGACGTTCACATGACAGAGTCAAATGAGAAGAAATTACACTAATCTGAAAATAAATGTCTTGAAAAAGTCTGAAATATTGGTTAGGAAGAATTCAATTCAAACATACAAGTAAGAGAAGACATCAAACAGCAGTTTCTACAACAATCAGAAGAAAACGATGGATCTATAGCAGACATGTACTTATAACGAAAACAGACTACCACTAAAGAATTTAAAATGGGTACCAGATGGCAGAAGAAAACGGTGATGATGATGCTAATCTATCCATCAATTCGCAAATCTCCAGACTTTCGTGGCAGTTTGTGGGTCTCCCACCTCTTCGTGTACATGATTTAGTGAGCGTAAAACAAGGCGTACAATGATGAGATTTAAACCTACGTAATTACACATGAACTATAACAACATTTACGTACACTAGCAAACACATGCTGCACCGTTAATCGAGCTGTCAGGATTTGCAGGGTTGCCATACCCGTATTTCATATGGTAAACTTCGGCCAATTTTTACTTCTTTATCCAATTTGGCTATTTTGAAATGTCACGTTTATAATCAATTTGAAGAAATACATATATATTTTAAACATAGTCCATGTTTTTTGTATCCAGCTCTGTATCTGCCAAGATATCAGGTTTGAATCTCGCTACAGGAAAGTCTGCACTCGAGCTCCAGAAAGCAATGACGAAGTACTGAACGTATTTATATTGCATCGAAAATCACTACATCCAACAAATGCTGTTTTGATGGCTACGTCCTGAATAGGATATACTACCAATTTCCTTGTTTAAATTGGCTTAAGCGTACCAAATTGCAGTATATATAGATTTTCAATGGCGTATCTAGCTCTATCATGAGTTGGGAAATTATATAAAATATACCGCTTTATACGTGATCAATGGGCGCTAAGTGTAGCGCATTGCTTTCAGCGGACCCAGGGTTAACAGATAACCAAGATCCCAAAAGTATCTCCTCGTGGTGCACCCTGGAAACAGGCACACAGGACTCATGCTGTTTCTGGACAACACCTTTGGAGATCGTGTCCGTAAATGTGGAGGCTGAAGATTGAATAATAATTAACTGCAAAGGACAAGCAATATCTTTGAGAACACATACAGCGCCGCTGTCGGAACACAGTGACGTTAAACAGTCTCGCTCGGGAGGCAGATACGCGCATGCGTTGAAAGGGCAGCAATTGTAAATCCACGGTATGGGCATATGCCATCACGAATATCGAGACTCGTACGATAGTCTTCGTAAGGATAGCAAATTAGATACAATGATAGGGCAACACAGCGCCAGAGGGCAGCACAGTGTCAGAGGGCAGCGACTAGCTCAAGTGGAACGGGAAAACACTACATGGAGATCGGAGCTAAAGTATTGTTCAGCTTGAGAACAAGCTTCTAGCCACCTGTGCTCCTAAGCATGTATAGAGACTCAGACTTGAACGAGGGGTTCACGATGTCAGAAAATGACAATTCGGCTAAGAGGGCGAACGAACTCCGACCCAACTCTATCGTCGAGGATTTCCTATGCCGGAATCATGCTTGCGGAGAGAAGAAGTTGAGTACCCGATGGGCACGGGCACAATATGTCTAATTACGCGAAACGAAATCTTTGATTACCGCTTCCTAAGAGATTGTCACTCTGTGACATGTTTTTACCTGTAAAGTCCAAGGGCACAATGTGTGGAAAACCGTCAAGGCTTAGAGTAAATACACATTCATCGACTTTCTACAGATCGGAAGGTTGTCACAGGCTAGGAAAGCCCAACCGAATTAAAGACTTGCTGAAAACGGATGTGAAGTGCTGTCCAATGTGCAAATAAGGCAAATAATGCTGTAAACTAGCTGCACAACGTACTTCATGCTCCCCGACATAAATCAAATGAAACATTCGTGTTGGTTATCAGAAAGCGAACACAGAAAAATAAGGAGAAGACACGTGATCAGTACCGTACAAGATCTTTGATAAATGATTGCAGAAGTTTTCAATCTTTTTATACACAAAGTAGAAATGACACTTTTTTGACATTTTTTTTCAACCTAAACTTTTTGACAATAATTTCCAACAATCTGGTCACTCTTGGGATTTATTTCACTAAACTTTGGGAAAATAAGGAATTACTTGAAAGGGGAGGGGGTTGGAGGTGGGGGACCCGGTGTATTGTTATTGATAGCAGAAGAAAAGAAGCTTTCAATTGTGTTATACACAGATTATAACATAAATTTTCTTTCATTTCTGAGCCCAAACTTTATGCAATCATTTCCAAAAATTTCACAACCCTGGGGATTTGTTTCAAAATAGTACTCAGGTGGGAAACAGGTAATGAATTTTTATTGAAATACGGCTACCACTCTATCACTGTCGGAACATGGCCATCTCGATACTGTTCGTTTCTCACGCGCTCGTTGTTACACGTGCCCTTATGTGGTTCAGATGCGCTCCATCTCATTTCCCAAGGCCACTTTCTCCATCGATGAGGTCTGTATATGTGAATCCCGTAATGTAATTTACGTGATCATATGTAAACGCTGTGGCAAGCAATATATCGGTGAAACTGGCTTAAGATTGAGCGACCGCTTCTGTAACCATATTCATGCCACCAAGCACAGAACACCACATCCTGTGGCCACACACTTCAACGGCGATGGCCATCATGGTGTCCATGATGTTCAGGTCACTGCCATCAGATCCTGCACCACGGATGATAGATCTAAGTGCGCTCTAAAAAAATCGTCTTATTTTTATAGTTGGGTACCCTCAAGCCATTTGGACTCAATTCCGCCCACTTTTTTGCCTAATTCTCGGTCGGATTGGTTAGGCCTTTATTCATTTTGTTCCGTAATTTACGTAATCTTTTTGTTCTTTTCGGTTCCACCTATATCTACGTTTTTGTGTACTTCCTGTTCTTATCCTTCCGGTATCTCACATCCATATTTCACTCGGACACGTTTGTTGTGGTGTAGTCATTTCTACTTGTTGTCTTTTTATATTATGTGTGTATCTTGATAAAGGCCTTTTGATTCGAAACGTCGATTGTTTCCTGTGTATTGTTATTTGTATGATTATATCATGTGTTTTATTGTGTGTATTATTTCACGTGAGAATCTGGCAGTGATAGTGTGTTAGTCGTCGTTCAGTAAGACTTCATTACCTGTTTCCTACATTATTATTCTTCTTCGTTCATTCTCAAACTCCCGCTGGATCTCCCTTACAGCAGGACCATGGTCCTACTAGATTTCCAGCAGGATGTAATCCAGAGAATGGAAATGCGTTGTGTCGCCGTTTTATTTGCGACAGTGGCCCGACACATCCGTCTTCGGCGGAATTTCCTACATGAGCACTATTTTCATACAGTTTTACTAGCAGTATTACCTTTTATTGATTGGGATTTGTCTCACAACATTTTGGGGGAAATGGGAAATTGATAGAAGGTTGGGAAGTCAACTGGTTGCTAACTAAGCATGGCCGTAGATATATTCTAAAAGGAGAGAGGTTTTACCTTAAGAATAGGTCATCATTCGTTCATTTAGGATATAATTCTATCATTTTTATGCACACCCATTCCCCAAACACCCCCCCCCCCCTCCACATTATCCACAGGCTTGGAACGATGTCATCGGTATTAAATACAGTTTCAGATAAATTGTTTCCTTTTTGTTTTTGGTCATTAGCCACGAATGTAAATATAGTTTCATTGAACTAGCTCAGGCGTGAAATAAATACAATAGAATTAGTTTCGGTAAAATAAAGCATGGGACAAAATCTATTTTCTGCCGAGCACTATTTATATGTATCAAAATAGAAATCAACCAAGTCAGTGGTCCCTTTGTGCGTCTACTCCTTCCATGTTTGGCTGTTTCTGTTATTCTTTGACTACGTTTCCAGTTTATTTCAAGACGTAGCTTTTATTGTTTTAGTGTCACGATCAGCTGAATCGTGGATATAGACATTAAAGACCTTCTAGCAGAATTAATTAGGATACCATTCGTTATTTTTTTAAATTATTGTTAGGCGTATGATTGGTCGTTATTTACATACATGGAGCCGCATGCCAAAAATAGCTAAGGTAAATCAATAGAACGCACTGAAATTGACCCCCCTGGATCATGTTCACTTTTTTAAAAATATAAATGTTATTGATGCGCTAAACTTGTGTGTCGGCTTGTGGTTAAAGTTATCTCAAATAATTATTTGTAAAATATACATATAATTTGCTTTAAATGATGGATGAAGGTGATCCAATCGCAAGGAAGCGTCAGAAAGCAAAAGAGTGAACAGCTAGATGGTTGAGTCGTCAAAGAAAATGATTATTCGCTCGGATTCGTGCCGCAAATGCCGCAGAGCATGGACATTTGAAAGAGAGATGCCAAGAATTGATCAAAGATGACGCACAGAGAAAATCGACAAGCTATGAAATAGAGAATACCAACGCCGTCACAGACAGCATGAAACTGTTGAGTAAACGCAGAGATGCCGATCTGCAGATGCCGAGGCTCACTCATTAATTAACACAAATGCGTCGAAGTCAAGCAATTTCAAATCAAGCAACAAATTTTGCTGAAGATCGTGTTGCTGCACATAACTGCAGAATGGTCGATATTATATGTCAATTGTGTAGTGATAAACATTTTTTTTGGAGAACGTCCTAACGATGGCAAGTTTACAAATTGTTGCCGAAAGGGAAGATCATGCTCCCAAAGCCACAAGACATCCATGATAATAAGCTGGAGTATCCCGAGTTCTTGCACTTGATGCTGTCGGATAATATACACTCTACATGCACACATTGTCGCTCGAATATTCGCTCTTATAATAGCGTTCCTTCTTTTGCGTCAATGGGAGCAAAAATTACGGATTCTCAAGGTCGAAGTCCATAATTTGTTTAAGTTAATGGACAAACTGATCATCGAACTTCTCATATATAACCGCAAAACAGCAAAGTTCTACAGCTCGCTCAGTTGTATATTTTGGACAGTACTCAAGCAACAGACGTTCGACAAGCACACGCTGCAAGTGCTACATGCAAAAGAGAAATTCTTGATAAAATTGATCGATTTTTTCGACAGCACAATAGACTAGTTCAACACAGTCGTATCAGTTAATGCGTGATATCGAAACAAGAAAGATTCAAAATACTGCTCAAACTGGAAGAGAAATCCCAATAGTAAACATGATCTTCAAGCGCAATTACCACTTGACCACTGCAGTTATAATGAACCAACATCTAACGAAGTTGCAATGGTTTTCGTCAAGGAAGATTGAGAACCATCCGTTCACCGCGACATTCGCATTTATTTATTCATAAAATATTGGTTATAGACTGTCTTCGATGAATTATTTATAGACTGAATGATGTCATACTCGCTTTTGTTCCCATACGGCAAGCTGGGTTGGTAATCACATTGACAATGTAAGGCATAACAGGGTAAGCAACCTAATAGATTTCGTCCAGACACGACGACGGGTCCCGACAGGATCCGAACGAATATAGTTTATAATATATATATATATATATATATATATATATATATATATATATATATATATATATATATATATATATATATATATATATATATGTATATATATATATATATATATATATATATATATATATATATATATATATATATATATATATATATATATATATATATATATATATATATATATATATATATATATAATGCGTCAGATTGTGCGTATATATTATGATACATATATTTAAAAAGTTAAATATTTGACTAGGAAACATTCTTGTTTCCCTTAACTCATCTGTGTGGATACAAATAATGGTTGTTTTAAAGAAATATACACCGCCAAAATGCAGTATCAATATCAATGATACAAAATTAAATCAAGCCGATAGTCAAGTATCTTAGCACAATTTTAACATCAGATGGCAGATGCTTCAATGAGATCAAGAGCAGGATAGCACAGGCCAAATCAACATTTCAAAAAATGAGAAACATTCTATGCAATAGAGTAATATCATTGCATACACAAGTTCGAAGGCTAGGATGTTATATTGAGTCATTCCTTCTTTATGGACACGAAGCATGGACAGTAAACAAAAGTGCCCAAGACAAATTGGAGGCACCTAAGATGTGGTTTTTAAGAAGAATGAAAATTCCATGGACAGACTAGACAACGAATCTAGAAGTTCTCAGAGATGCTGGAGTAAAACGACAAATTATAGCACAACTATTGTGCCATTTGATGAGAAAAGTAAAATTGTAACATTTAGTAACCACTGAAAAGAATAAGTGCAGAAGAGACAGAGGTAGACAAAGAGATACATTTTTGGATGAGTTGTCACTGCAGCACAAAAAGAAGTCACCAACTGAACTTATTAACAGCACAAGAGACAGAGAGTTGTGGAGAAGCATGATCGCCTACGCTTGTGGAGAAGCATGATCGCCTACGCTACTCGACACGGCACTTGATTGATTGATTGACATATGGTTGAGTCCAAATCTCAGTGCATCTAACTCTGCATTAGAAATACTTTCTACTTATAACATTCACAATACATGCTCCGGAGAAGGCAAGCCATTCACAATACATGCTCCTGAGAAGGCAAGCCATTCACAATACATGCTCCGGAGAAGGCAAGCCATTCACAATACATAATCCTGAGAAGGCAAGCCATTCACAATACATGCTCCGGAGAAGGCAAGCCATTCACAATACATGCTCCGAAGAAGGCAAGCCATTCACACTACATGCTCCGGAGAAGGCAAGCCATTCACAATACATGCTCCGGAGAAGGCAAGCCATTCACAATACATGTTTCGGAGAAGGCAAGCCATTCGCAATACATGCTCCGGAGAAGGCAAGCCATTCACAATACATGCTCCGGAGAAGGCAAGCCATTCACAATACATGCTTCGGAGAAGGCAAGCCATTCACAATACATGCTCCGAAGAAGGCAAGCCATTCACAATACATGCTTCGGAGAAGGCAAGCCATTCACAATACATGCTTCGGAGAAGGCAAGCCATTCACAATACATGCTCCGGAGAAGGCAAGCCATTCATAATACATGCTCCAGAGAAGGCAAGTCATTCACAATACATGCTCCGGAGAAGGCAAGCCATTCACAATACATGCTCCGGAGAAGGCAATCCATTCACAATACATGCTCTGGAGGAAAGCCATTCATAATACATGCTACGAAGAAGGCAAGCCATTCACAATACATGCTCCGGAGAAGGCAAGCCATTCACAATACATGCTTCGGAGAAGGCAAGCCATTCACAATACATGCTCTGGAGAAGGCAAGCCATTCACAATACATGCTCCGGAGAAGGCAAGCCATTCACAATACATGCTCTGGAGGAAAGCCATTCATAATACATGCTCCGGAGAAGGGAAGCCATTCACAATACATGCTCCGGAGAAGGCAATCCATTCACAATACATGCTCTGGAGGAAATCCATTCATAATACATGCTCCGGAGAAGGCAAGCCATTCACAATACATGCTCCGGAGAAGGCAATCCATTCACAATACATGCTCTGGAGGAAAGCCATTCATAATACATGCTCCGGAGAAGGCAAGCCATTCACAATACATGCTCCGGAGAAGGCAAGCCATTCACAATACATGCTTCGAAGAAGGCAAGCCATTCACAATACATGCTCCGGAGAAGGCAAGCCATTCACAATACATGCTCCGGAGAAGGCAAGTCATTCACAATACATGCTCTGGAGAAGGCAAGCCATTCACAATACATGCTCTGGAGAAGGAAAGCCATTCACAATACATGCTCCGGAGAAGGCAAGCCATTCTACTAATTAATACTGTGGCTGATCAACGCAATAACACTTATCGTGACTAATGCCTTTGATCATTGGCCACATTTTTGTAGGTTTTTTGTTGTGTATATTACAGACTGATGGGCAGAACTGAAATACAACAATATTCATGAGATAGAAAAATGTGGATACCGCGCACCCCTGCGTATATTCTAGGTATACACAGGTATACCGCGCACCCCTGCGTATATTCTGGGTATACACAGGTATACGGCGCACACCTGCGTATATTCTGGGTATACACATGTATACCGCGCACACCTGCGTATATTCTAGGTATACACAGGTATACGGCGCACACCTGCGTATATTCTGGGTATACACATGTATACCGCGCACACCTGCGTATATTCTAGGTATACACAGGTATACGGCGCATACCTGCGTATATTCTAGGTATACACAGGTATACGGCGCACACCTGCGTATATTCTGGGTATACACATGTATACCGCGCACACCTGCGTATATTCTAGGTATACACAGGTATACGGCGCACACCTGCGTATATTCTGGGTATACACATGTATACCGCGCACACCTACGTATATTCTAGGTATACACAGGTATACGGCGCATACCTGCGTATATTCTAGGTATACACAGGTATACGGCGCACACCTGCGTATATTCTAGGTATACACATGTATACCGCGCTCACCTGCGTATATTCTAGGTATACACAGGTATACGGCGCATACCTGCGTATATTCTAGGTATACACAGGTATACGGCGCATACCTGCGTATAATCTAGGTATACACAGTTATACGGCGCATACCTGCGTATATTCTAGGTATACACATGTATACGGCGCATACCCAGCTTTTATTATTTGTTTCTTATTTTGTTTCGTATTTTGTTCATCTGAAAGAAATTTCATGCATGACCAAAACAAATATTCTACTGTGATATAATTAAATGGTCATATCATTTATTTCTGTTTCATGGAAATAATAAAATGGTCCACAGTGATCGATCTCACATGTGATAGATCAAGAGATAAAGCTAGTATCGGAAAACAACCTGAAACTGAAGATGGATATCAGGACATGGATTTATAGTCGATTCGCCCACTTTTCTCGGCTACTAAAATTTAGCGCAAAGATAATTTTCCGTTTAGTACTATCTTATTTTACCTAAGATGAAAACTCGACAATTAAACACTGTCTGGACCGTGAGTCTTGACAATAGAAGACATTCGAGCACAAGCTAAACAAATCTTTTTTTTACGACATATTTTTGATTACTTCTGAGAGTTTCGTTGGTCGACATTGACAGGTGAGACAAGGTGACCAACAAAAATATTCCCGTGACCACTGCAATAATCACAGTCGCATCGTATGAAGGCCTGTTTTGGCTCAGCTGGCAGGTCTTATATATAGAGAGAGTTATGCCTGACCCTGTCTCTACATCCATATTTGAATGTATTCTTCTTCTTCTTCAGCGTACATTCTCAAACTCCTGCTGAATTCTCTTGTAGCAGGACATGTCCTACTAGATTTCCAGCAGAATGTAGTCCAGAGAATGGAAATGCGTTGTGTCGCCGTTTTATTTGCGCCAATGGCCCGACACATCCGTCTTCGGCGGGAATGTATGATTAACTGGTGAAATGTTCAGTGTTCAGTTGAAATCTTTTTGTGCTCATAAGAAGTGTAACTGCGCTCAGCTAGGAATTTCTTTGTATGAAACAAATTGTTAGTTGATTTTATTTTGTGACAAATTATCATTATTTGTGGTTTGACAAAATGAAACAATTCATAAACACACACCGACGAGTTGGGGAGAGGGGAGCGAGAGAAAAGGGAGCTGTATAACCAAATATCTAGCTTTTTCAAGCTTAGTTCCATATATTAATATTTTTATCAATATTTTGAAAAAAATGAATTGTGCTTGCGTGTGTTTAAACGTTGGGAGGGGGGCGTCGAGATAGGGTGTGTGTGTGTGGAAAAGGGGGGGGGTTCTCTAAAAATATAGGCAATATGTCTGCAAACCTAAACGTATACCGACCTATTTTTCCTAGGAAAAAAAACACTACATGTATATATATATATATATATATATATATATATATATATATATATCTTGTGCCTCATATGTGTAATACTCTCACTATATATATGGCTATATTGAGCCTGATATCTGTAAAACTCTACCGTCAAGTAATCATTATAAACACTAGCGGACGTGTGATTAGAGGAAGAGGGAAAAAAACTATATAAATGCGTGTGTAGGAAGATATGAACGTGCCGGGAAGATGGCACTATGATGTGAGACGTATTGCAGACGATAATGTCATATCCTGTTATCAGACAGATTAGTCGCCCTTGGGCTATTTTTTTTTTTGAGAGATAAAAGATGGGGAGAAATATGTCGTACAGAGGGACAAATCATCCTCGGTATTTTTTAGGACAGACCAATCGATAAGTACTATCTTTTGGAAGAAATCAATAAATGTATCCATTAGCTTTCGAACAAAAACAGTAAATATTATCGGAAAATTATGAAGAAATCAATAAGTGTTCTCAGAGTCTGATCTGGGAATCAATAAATGTTCTGGTAGTTGTCAAGAAATCATTATATGTAATCTCAGTAGTCAAGAAATCAATAAGTGTTATATGAGTTGTCAAGAAATCAATAAGTGCACTATGAGTTGTCAAGAAATCAATAAGTGCACTATGAGTTGTCAAGAAATCAATAAGTGCACTATGAGTTGTCAAGAAATCAATAAGTGCACTATGAGTTGTCAAGAAATCAATAAGTGATCTATGAGTTGTCAAGAAATCAATAAGTGTTCTAGAAGTTGTCAATAAATCAATATATGTTATCTCAATAGTCAAGAAATCAATAAGTGCACTATGAGTTGTCAAGAAATCAATAAGTGTTCTATGAATTGTAAAGAAATCAATATATTTCCTCTCAGTTGTCAATAAATGAACAAATTTTATCTCAGTGGTCAAGAAATGAATACATTTTCTATGAGACTGAATCATTTGAGACAGCCATAAATTAAAGTATACTTTGAGACAGCCATAAATTAAGGTATACTTTGAGACAGATCAAATCGATGCGTATTTTGATTAGATTCTAGGGTCCATTAATATTCACTTACTCAAACATTTTCAAATCAAAAACAATGTTCTGTCTCAATGAATCGGAACTATTCAACATTTTTCGTGAATTGTTTTCTAGAAAACAAATTATTGTTATCACTAGCAAATCATGGCGCAATAATTACAAGAAAATTATTGAAGACATTTTAATAAACTCTCAAGTAGCATGGACAACATATAAATCGCAAGATGCCTCAAGCAGGCTAGGAATTGAATACTCATTGTTTGTTGAGTTATTAACTGACGTCATTGCACTTCGGGCAGATCCATAGCTGGTCAGTATCCCCCCCCCTTTCAGCAAATGTCGATGATTATGTGTGCTAATGTTTCATTTGGATTGCTGGTAGAATATGCCTAATATTCTTCTTCTCCATAGTTCGTTTTCAAACTCCTACTGGATCTCTCTTGTAGCAGGAAAATTGTTCTACCTTATTTCCATAAAGATATAGGCCAGAGAAAGGAAATACGATGTGTTGCAATTTCTTTTTTGTCAATGGTCCAACACATACGACTTCGGCGGTGGTAAAAGATACTTTCTTACGACTTCCACTGAACTGTGTACGTCTGTGACCATATGGCTAGTAGGCATGCCGTACGAGACAACTGGTTCTTGTACTACACGCTTGTCACAAACATCAAAGTTAAAAAAGTGTAAACATGCTTGACATTTTTTGCAGTTGTCTGCGATGCTATCAACATATCCACAGACGCCCATAATTGTGAAAGAACCGAGTTTTTAAAATTATTTTACAAAGAACAGTCGAGGGTGGAAGAAGTCGAGGAATTAGAACAGTTGAGGGTGGACGGTGGAGAAGAGGAAGGAGAACAGTCGAGGGTGAAAGGAAGAATAGAGGAAGGTGAAAATCCTGGATTGTTAACATCAAGGAGTGATCTGGTCATTATTTTTCTACACTCCTTCGAATGACTGAGTTTAGAGTTGTTTGGAGAGCTTTCTGTTCTGAAGCATCCAGTGTGGCACCCCTACGACCCTGGCGAGTTACTTGTATTATTATTATTATTATTATTATTATTATTATTATTATTATTATTATTATTATTATTATTATTATTATTATTATTATTATTATTATTATTATTATTATTATTATTATTATTATTATTATTATTATTATTATGAATAATTGATCGCAGATGAACAAGAAGTCCCTTATGATCACATAACTTCACAGCGACTGTCTCAAATAGTGGTCTAAAAATGAGAACTTATTTTCACGGCGACTGTCTAAAATGGTGGTCTAAAAGAGAGAACATAACTTCACAGCCACTGTCTCAAATAGGGGTCTAAAAGAGAGAACATAACTTCACGGCGACTGTCTCAAATAGTTGTCTAAAAGAGAGAACATAACTTCACGGCGACTGTCTCAAATAGTTGTCTAAAAGAGAGAACATAACTCACAGCGACTGTCTCAAATAGTGGTCTAAAAGAGAGAACATAACTTCACGGCGACTGTCTCAAATAGTGGTCTAAAAAAGAGAACTTAACTTCATGGCGACTGTCTAAAATGGTGGTCTAAAAGAGAGAACATAACTTCACGGCGACTGTCTCAAATAGTGGTCTAAAAGAGAGAACATAACTTCACAGCCACTGTCTCAAATAGTGGTCTAAAAGAGAGAACATAACTTCACGACGACTGTCTCAAATAGTGGTCTAAAAGAGAGAACATAACTTCACAGCGACTGTCTCAAATAGTGGTCTAAAAGAGAGAACATAACTTCACAGCGACTGTCTCAAATAGTGGTCTAAAAGAGAGAACACATCAAGAGTAAATGTCAAATGTCAAAAAGAAACGTAGATGTAACTATATTTAACACGTCCTCCGCCGAAGACGGATGTGTCGGACTATTAGCGCAAATAAAACGGCGACACAACGCATTTCCATTCTCTGGACTATATCCTGCTGAAAATCTAGTAGGGCCATTGTCCTGCTGCAAGAGAGAGAGAGAGAGCCAATGGGAGCTGGAGAATGAACGCTGAAGAAGAAGAACACGTCCTAAGACTAGAAGAGACCAGATTGAACTACGTCGACACTGGATGGGAAAAGAAAACGAGAAACATTGGGTTGCAAGTCAATACAAGAACATTTTCTTCTTCTTCTTTCGTTCACTTGAAACATGTCTATATCTGTAATTCTGTCTCCTTAATAAAACTCACTGTCTTTTGTAGTTCATACAGTGTCCCATAGAGCTTTGATTCCAGTGTTGTTTCCTCTGGCCAATATGTCTGCCTCAGCGTTTCATACTCAGAACACTCTTTAAGTATATGCTTGGTACTCTGTGCTGCCTGTCCACATGTGCAAATGGCCGTGTTGCCAATCTTGAACTTTGTATACATGTGACTGCGGAGTCGGTTGTGTTTTGTAATACAAGAACTCAAATTGCAGGCATGTGAAAGCAACGAGTGGAAGTCCTAAGCTATAGCTTGTTTAGCTTATACGTACATCCTGCAGATTGCACGAAGTTCAATATAAGGTAATACTACGTGAAACGGCACAACAATAGTACTTACGTACAACAGGTAAATCCGGGAATAGAGTCATGAAATTTTGCTAATCACTCAAGATATACATAATAACATACGCAAATCGACGTTTCGACCAAAAGGCCTTCAAGATAAAAATTAAAACAAAATTAACACATACATCAGAAAATGGACAGTAAGGATATAGACGTTCACATCGGCATGCGTAACCGATGTGACTGACCGGAAGAGGTGAAACGACACCGGACAAGGAATATACAAAAATGACTATATGCATGTGACACGAAACAAACAGAAACTATGTAACAACTACAATCATACATGAGACAGGTGCTCATTGGTGTCGTCGGGTTTAAGAGTGTTATATTGGTAAATGTAGCGGTTCTCAAGTGCAAGCCGGGGCCGGTCGTCAGGGAAACACGACTTAATGTCCGTAACCTGAATGTCCTGGGCGACCCTATGTTCCGTGCCATTGAAATGGACGTCCACAGGATAATCCAAACGATTTTTTATGCTATACAAATATTCACAGAATCGGTCTGCGAGCCTCCTTCCAGTTTCACCTATATATATCATGGCGCAACGCTTGCATATGATGGAATAGATGACGTTGCGGGACACATGTGAAACTCTCCTCAATGGTGAAGATGGCTTTAGGAAATGGGACAGACCGGGTCTAGGTGACATAGCACATGTTTTCGAAAACTCGTGTTCTACGTAAGTACTGTTGAACAAAAGGAGAAAACTTAAGACCACAAATAGTGCATATGACCGAATTATTTCAACACAGATTGACATCGACTGATTTATTAGACATTGCTGCTGTTACTAGACATTTAAAAAAAAATGTAAAATTGCTTTCAGGAGAAATAAATTAATTAGAAAAGAATAAAAAGGAATAATTCACTTTTAAACCGTGGCTAATTTTGAATAAAATAAAATATTGACATGTTTTTGAAAAATCTGGCAATAATAAATTCTATTAGGTTAATTAGATTTGATTACGAATAAAGATGGCGTCGGTTGAGATAACCAGGAAGGGCAGATAAAACGCTTGCATTGACATGAATACAATTAATACACATATATTTGGAGGATTGCTTTCTATAGTAATCATTGTATGCACCTTTCATGCATGTCATGAATCGAAAGAAAATTTTAACAAATATATTGTAATACATGAATTCATAGAAAGTTCTCAATATCAAGATGACATGTCTCATTGATTGCAATCAATTGCTAACAATTGTTAGATAAAATTTTACCTAGATGTTTTCTTCAGAACCTGGATGTTCTTCTTCTTTTGTGTTCGCTATCAACCTCCTGCATGAGTAGCATATAGTTCAGAGAAGGTAGTGCGTTATGTCAGGGCCTACAGTTTGGCTGCGATATCTGTGTCTTTCGGTATGACACATCCGACATTAGCATAGCTTAGGATAACTTTTACCCTTTATGGAACGCAACAGCAAACTCCACCCCAAACACCTTTTTTTAGTCACTACTTAGTTAGTTAGCTAGCTAGATAGTTAGTTAGTCAGTCAGTCAGTCGGTCGGTTGGTTGATTAGTTAGTTAGTTAGTTAGTTAGCTAGCTAGATAGTTGGTCGGTCGGTCAGTCAGTCAGTCAGTCAGCTAGTTAGTTAGTTAGTTAGTTAGTTAGTTCGTTAGTTAGTTAGTTAGTTAGTTAGTTAGTTAGTTAGTTAGCTAGTTGGTCGGTCGGTCGGTCAGTCAGTCAGTCAGCTAGCTAGGTAGTTAGTTAGTTAGTTAGTTAATTAGTTAGTTAGTTAGTTAGTTAGTTAGTTAGTTAGTTAGTTAGTTAGTTAGTTAGTTAGTTAGTTAGTTAGTTAGTTAGTTAGTTAGTTAGTTAGTTAGTTAGTTAGTTAGTCAGCCGGTCAGTCAGTTATTTAGTTAGTTAATTAGTTAGCTGATCGTCCATTACAAGTGGTGATGACCATGTGTAACATCACAAGTTATGATTGCCATGTGTAACATCACAAGTTATGATTGCCATGTGTAACATCACAAGTTATGATTGCCATGTGTAACATCACAAGTTATGATTGCCATGTGTAACATCACAAGTTATGACGACCACTTGTTACTTCCAATTTTCAAATTCAGTCCTCGACTATGAGTTCGTAGATGGCTAGTAATCCCTATTCTGGCCGAGCAATTAATGCATGGAATGACCATTGTATATGGTTTTTGATGTACCAGTGACTTTCTAGCTACTATCCGCTGTTGACTGTTGCATTTCTTCTCTTTTAACAGGATGCTGCACTTTCTATTTTGAATGTAGTGCGCCAAGTAGCTCTAATCTGTGTACTCTTCCTATATATCTTGGTATATTTCGAATTCCTTAGGTGAGGTTTTAACGAGTCCTTGTAGCACCTCTTCAGGGCACCATGAAAACATGCTCAGCATAGAGAAGTATCACAAGCGCTGACTTGGCACTCGTACCACATGACCTGTCCAATGAATATGTACATACGTACCACATGACATGTCCAATGAATATGTACATACGTACCACATGACATGTCCAATGAATATGTACATACGTACCACATGACATGTCCAATGAATATGTACATACGTACCACATGACCTGTCCAATGAATATGTACATACGTACCACATGACATGCCTAACAAATATTCGTCTCCTACGAGATGCACGAAAGGTTACAGTATTTATATTTGTGGTCCCCGTTCGGGTCATGGCAATACCTAGTCAAAAATATATAGCGGAACCTGTCTTTATTATTAATTATGACCTCAATGAATAGGATGAATATTATACAGTTTGGTTAATGTCCCCAATTCTCCTACACAACAGAAAATATACAGTTTGGTTAATGTCCCCAATTCTCCTACACAACAGAAAATATACAGTTTGGTTAATGTCCCCAATTCTCCTACACAACAGAAAATATACAGTTTGGTTAATGTCCCCAATTCTCCTACACAACAGAAAATATACAGTTTGGTTAATGTCCCCAATTCTCCTACACAACAGAAAATATACAGTTTGGTTAATGTCCCCAATTCTCCTACACAACAGAAAATATACAGTTTGGTTAATGTCCCCAATTCTCCCACACAACAGAAAATATACATGCTACTTTCATTTGGTAACTTAAAGTGGTTTGTAATTTCGCATGTGTTCTATAGAGTTTAGTCCTAACCCAAATCCAAGTCAAAATCATACTCCAAGTCTTAACCATAATCCAAGTTATAATAAAAGTCCTAACTAATAATTCTTCAGCATTCATTCATTCTCAAACTCCCGCTGGATCTCTCTTGTAGCAGGACAATTGTCCTACTAGACGTAAGGAGTATTTATGTATAGATGTGTAAGGAGGGTTTGTGTATAGATGTGTATGTAGGGTTTATGTGTAGATGTGTATGTAGGGTTTATGTGTAGATGTGTAAGGAGTGTTTATGTGTAGATGTGTAAGGAGGGTTTGTGTGTAGATGTGTATGGAGGGTTTATGTGTAGATGTGTATGAAGGGTTTGTGTGTAGATGTGTATGGAGGGTTTATGCGTAGATGTTTATGTAGGGTTTATGTGTATGGAGGGTTTATGTATAGATGTGTATGGAGGGTTTATGTATGTGTATGAAGGGTTTATGTATTCTATTGAGGGTTTATGTATGTGTATGGAGGGTTTATGTATGTGTATGGAGGGTTTATGTATGTGTATGGAGAGTTTATGTATGTGTATGGGGGGTTTACGTATGTGAATGTGAGGTTTATGTATAGATTTGTATGGAGTGTGTATGCATGCTTAGTCCCCGAAGGTAGACAGTTCAGTCTGCCTGTATTCCAGATTTACTACGTCCTACTAGAGACACACCGTTAAGAAAGAAAAATTATGGAGGGAAGTGCCCATGGTAGGGGGAGAAAATGCAGACCAAGAAGATAATAAACATTAAAGATAACATGAATACATCGTTGGAAAATTCAAGCCGAATGGCTCAAGACAGAGAGGGATTCTGTGAGTTCATTGGGAAGACAACGTTCTGGGGAAATACGTCACATGACACACTAGAGACACAGCACACACTTCTGCTCTAATTTTCAGCACGACACATTTGACTTCATTATCGATTCTGGGTCATTTTCACTCTCTAATGAGAATCCACCTCAAACCACCGTAATCGCATCTTTCGACGTGCATTGCTAGATATCAGTCTTGCTATTGTTTGTTCCGAGTATTATCACCTGGGCTAATCCATGTACACAGCCTTCTTGGATGTTGCTTGAACCATGTATTCCCTATTATTAAATTATGTGCCTGTGCCCACTCTATCAATAAATCGCATCTTTCATTCTTAGTTCCTAAACCAAATCTTCCTGTCACATCTTTTATTTCTGTATCTCCTACTTTTGCGTTAAAGTCCCCCATTACTATAGTTACTTCCTGATTTTTACACTGTTTCATTGCGATTTCTAGATCTTCATAAAAAATGTCGATGTCCTCCTCTGAACTGCTTGATGTAGGTGCATATACCTGCACAATGTTGATATCCAACGGTTTTCCTGTTAGTTTAACTAATATTACCCGATCTGATATTGCCATAAAACCCTTCACCGTTTTTCCTGTTTCTGTGTCTAATAATACTCCTACCCCCCTCTCGTGTTTTTGTCCCTGAGTATATGACTTTAAATTTATCTGACTGTATCTCTCCTGCCCCAGTCCACCTCATTTCGCTCATTCCTAGGATATTTATGTTCATTCTTTCCATTTCTTGCTTGATGTTCTCTAATTTACCACACTGCGCTAACGATCTGACGTTCCATGTTGCTATATTAACACTAACTGTAGGCCTACTTCTGTGTGTCGCCATGACTTTCATCTTGGAAGAATAATGTGGTAGTTTCCCGTTGCTTTCCACATCCATATGGGGGATATCCATTTGTATCAGCATCCTTTGGCAATATTTTATATCGGGACAAATGGGTGCCCCGCCCTGCCCAGTTGCAGAGCTATCACTTATACCGATGGCTATCGGTCTTGTCCTTGTTCGCGCCTAGTGAGCATCATGACGGCACGATCAACGACTAAACTCCAGACATCCCTCCAGGAATATTCAACTTTCCACACTAGAAAACACACAAGGAATTCTCTGCACATTACAGTTATTAGTCATTAACTTAAAATAACACATAATACAATCAAAATAATCCTCAAGTGACGACTGAGCGAATAACGTTCAAACATGCGCCATGTTGACACCGGAAGTTCTAATATAGAATAGATATAGTATTTTATAATTCTCATTTTTAACTTGTTTGTAATTTGTTTAAATGTTAATATTTTCCTCATGTCATTGAAGGTACTTTTAGCCATTCCTATTCTCCTTTTAACTTCTGTTTCACATCTGCCATTATTGTGTTGCCTGTAATAGTAATACCCAGTTGTAATTCTATGTGTAGCTTTCTGAAATTTATCATAACTTCTCAGCTTTCAACTCATTTTTCAATCAGGCATTACGTGACATCACCAATGACTGTAATCAACTGTGCAGCTCGTTTCATATTGTCCAGAGAGTTCCTTCGATTCGCAAATATATCGCCTTGTAACCAATATCCCCAGCCCCTTCCATTTCTTCTTTGCTGACAAATGAAGAATGATTTTATCTAGAAAAAGAAATATTGATCAGGGTAATGGGAGATAAGCAGGGTATGGTAAATTAGGTAACGAACAAGTTACCTCCCCTGTCCATCAATTTAGTAATCTCTCTACACTATATAACAGTGCTTCTCAAACCCCTTCCTGCCATCGTCACCTTGCGTACCGATTTTGTAGACCCACGCTCCCAACCAGGGCCGTAGATAAGTCTTAAATTGGAATGGAAAGGAGATTACTTTTAGAAAGATCATTTCTTCGTTTTTTGTGGGATGTTTTTGTGCAATTTGTTTCCCAAATAACCATTTCTTTCTCTTGTTCGCGGTTTAACATCTCAACACAGCAAGTGAAAATGTCTAAACAGCAAGTGAAAATGTCTAAACAGCAAGTGAAAATGTCTAAACAGCAAGTGAAAATGTCTAAACAGCAAGTGAAAATGGTCGATATAATGACAGGCAGGCTACAGGCAGGCAGACAGGCAGGCAGGCAGGCAGACAGGCAGGCAGGCAGACAGACAGTCGTGTTAGACGAGGAATCACGAACCAGACACACTGTAACCCAGTAATAGTAAGCATGTTGACTATCAACTAAGTTGCCGCGCTCCTCCTCCTCAAGAAGCTCCTCCTCCTCCTCCTCAAGAAGCTTGCCACTGATTTCAATAATCCTAATTGGACCAGGTTACAGACATAGTTCAATTAATATCAACAGGAGATTGGTACTAGTTCAATAATCCTAATTGGACCAGGTTACAGATAAGGTAACGTATGTCTCATAGCCGCAGCCTGCCGTCGAGGATGAAGATAACTCTTCATGTTGCCACGGCAACTATTAGGTGGGTGGGGAGTGGCCAGTTTCCTTCCTTGCTGTCTTTACCTTTCCTAACTCATGCGTCAGGTACTCATTTACAACTGAGTCGACATGAGAAGTGGTCGTGTCAAGCGAGAAATCACAACCCGGATTTTGTTTGTTTTTCCGAACGAGGTTGCGAACCTTGCACGCTGTAACCCGGTGATAGCAAGCAATCTCACTATCAACCGCGCTTTCCAATACAGATAAGAGTTCAATTAGTCGAAACAAAAGCTTGCCACTGTTTCAATAATCATAATTGGACCAAGCTATAGAGTTCAATTAATATCAACAGATATTAATTTAGTATAGTTTAATAGGATATAGTTTAATAACACAGTACCCATTCTTTGATAGCAGCCTACTAGAAAATGAATTTCAATAGCGTATATGCAGATGAAACAAAGCATTTACTTTCTAAAGAACTCCTGACATATTTTATTGTAAATTATATGGACTCAATATATCAGGAATTAACAAAACAACTCCGTTTAGTGTTGACTATACCTACCACTATAGCCAGCAGTGAAGAAGTATGAGCACCCTGATAGAACCAAAACATATCTCAGAATTTTCATGTGCAGCAATCGCCTGTCTTATTTACATCCCTTGGCGATTGAGAAGAAACTTTAAAGTGCCCTTTCATCAGAAGCAACATTTATTGAGAGGGTACTGAACATTTTTTAAGGTAAGAATGTTTCTATCTATCCATCCATCCATCCATTTATCCATCCATTTATCCATCCATTTATCCATCCATCCATCAATCCATCCATCCATCCATCCATCCATCCATCCATCCATCTATCTATCTATCTATCTATCTATCTATCTATGACGTGTATGGCCGACAATCCACCTCGGCCCCGAGCTGTTTGTCAGTGATATAATAAAGACTAACCACACCAGTTTGTGAGACGCCAAAAGCAACACCCGGTTAAGTATCTCAGAAATAAATAAAGCAGACTATAGTCTAACAAGGAGTAAATATCGCGTGCGATGCTAGAAACTTCGCGCGGACCAAGCTTCGGGCAGTCGGGTAAACCAGCAGACGTGAGCCACTCCATTAGACAAACACACCGCTCTCACAAAGGTCGGCGTCCAACACATTTTCCTAAATGTAGTTACAAATCTTCGTACTTTCGTTGAAGTTACGCACGACTGTCAATAGACAATATGTTTTGGGTTGTAAATATTTTTATGTGAACAAGTGTATTTGGTTTTTCTATTGGATTGTGTTAGTGTTTTCATCTACCAAGAACTGATATATGTAAGTACACAGTTTTGTGTTTTATCTGTGATATTTTTTAATGTTAAATCTTGATCTCTTCATGCATTCTTTCCATAAGTGCGAAACATGGAACAACATAATGAAGTTTAGTTGTTCTTTTTTTTAATCACTGAAAACACACATAATAACACACACAAATCGACGTTTCGATCAAATGGCCTTTATCAAGAAAACATTCACAACAAAAAAACGACGAGTAAGAACGGCACTATTGGCGTTCACGTTATGTTATGTTATGTTCCTCCAGGGCCATAGGCGGCGCATAGGGCAGAAACCATAGCCTTCCATTTCTGTCTTTGTGTTGCCAGGTCTTGCAATTGTTGCGTGTTGTTTAGGTTGATTGACATGCCTTCTCTATTAATGGTTCTTCGTAGAGTTTCTCTAGGTCTCCCTCTTCTTCTTACTTCTGGTGGCACCCAATATAGTGATTGCTGGGGAATTCTTAGGCTGTTCATTCTGAGAACATGGCCGATGTAAGTCCAACGCCTTTGTCTAATGAAGGAAGATATATAGGTTTGTTTGCTTTCCTCTCTTATAGTAGTGTTAGATTTAAAGTCATTCCACTTAACGTTCAGAATGGTACGTAGGCATTTGTTTTCAAAGGAGTCGAGTCTTTTATCTGTGGCTTTTGTGGCTTTCCAATTTTCGCACCCATATGATAGAAAAGGGATGATGTTGGAGTTAAGCAACTTGAGTTTTGTGGTGTTTCTTAGTGTGTTTGACGTCCATATGTTGCGTAGTTTATTGAAAGCACCCGCTGCAAGGGCAATACGGTGTAAAATTTCTTTTGATGAGTCTCCATCCAATGCTAGATTGGTGCCTAAATATGTAAAGTTGTTGACTTTTAATAATGGAACATTTTGAATTTCTATGTTGTCGTTGGATCTCGTAAAATCTAGTATATGAGTTTTTGATGTGTTCACGTGGCGTTCACGTGGCAGGGCTAAATATAGATATAACTCAGAATGTTTATATTTATATTGATGTTCCGCCGAAGACGGATGTGTCGGGCCATTGGCGCAAATAAAACGGCGACACAGCGCATTTCCATTTTCTGGACTACATCCTGCTGGAAATCTAGCAGGACCATGGTCCTGCTAGATTCAGTAGGAGTTTGAGAATGAACGCAGAAGAAGAAGAAGATATTGATGTAAGGGAAGTTGAAACAAGACAAACAGAAAATCGACAAAACAAACTTATTCTTGATAAAGTCCATGTGTTTCAAAACGTCGATTTGTGCGTAGATTTATGTATATTTCTGTGATTTTTTATAATGGCCCTGTGATCGAAACTTCGATTTGTGTGTGTTTGTATCTGCTTTTCCAGTTATTATCAAACCTTGATTAATTACCCTGCTCTTATTCTCGCACTACGTTTCTCTTGAATTCTCAAATGAGTCTGCTCAATTTTTGATCCAAGTGTGATATTTTTTTCACAGCAGGTAAGACTGCGGTAAAACTGATCAGATATGGAAAACATTGAAAACATAAGGTAATAGGAAGCTTTGCAAAGCAGTGGAAGCACGCATGAATGCACACAGGCTCGTAGATAAGGAGAGGTGGGGTGCTCAAAGCCCCCTCCCCTACCCCGTTAGCAAACCTGAACATTACTTTAGTTATTGGGACTTGGTCAAAAGGCGGGCTAAAAGCCAAAAATAGTAACAGATATAGGGATTTTTCATAAGAAAAGTCATCAAATTTTACAGAAAAAATATAATTCAACACACATTAATCCGCATAAATGACATTTTTAGGTAAATTTCCCCCGCCCCCAACTTTGAAAAGGTTATATCTACGGCCCTCAGTACACGCACACAATTTGACGTTTCTACCAAAAGCCATTTAATTTACCAGCACCATAGTAAACACCCAGGTCAGGTGATACGACTGTGGTAAAGTTGGATGTACTCACTAAAATAATAGTTTAATACGGATGTGCCGGGTCAGTGGCGCAAATAAAACGGCATCACAACGCATATCCATTCTCTGGACTACATCCTGCTGGAAATCTAGTAGGACCATGGTCCTGCTACCAGAGAGGTCCAGTTGGAGTTTGAGAATGAACGCTGAAGAAGAATTAATAGTTACTTCGTTGTGTAAGTTGGGTGAATGTACTCGATCAAATCAATAATTATTTAGTATCGTTCGTTTTCTAATGTACCTTAACTTACGAAAACTTCTAGAAGTGTGTGGGGAGGGAGGGGGTTGGACATCCCCAGCTATTACTTGTTTCTTGTACTCCTCTTCTCCTAAACGTTCATTCTCAAACTCCCCCCGGATCTGTCTTGAAGCAAGACAATGGTCCTAATCAATGTGGTTTTTTTTCTAGGAAAAAATGTGAATATGCGCTTTGTTTGCGAGAAATTGTCCCTCTTCCTACACGATACAACACGCACACACACACACACACACACAACACACAATTCATTATTTCGAAAATATGTATACACATGTTGATATATGAAATTTGCTTTAAATGATTTGATATTTGCCAATGAAGAATTCGCGTGTGTGGACGCAAAGTTCTCAATTGAATTATCTAGAATCTACGTCAAATTTAATCCAATCCTCCGCACACCTCGTTGCTAAGAATGTCACTACTTTAGCAATTGTAAATGTTAAAGTTAAAGTATTGTGAAACATATCTACTCAGGCCCTTCTCCTGATCAATAATGTTCGCTGATCCACACAGCGTCACTTATCTTGGCTGATGCTTCTGATCAATGGTCACTTTGCATGTACTTTAGTTAGCCAACCAATGAAAATCATAAGAATGCTGGTTCAGCAAAGATAAATGACGTGTGGAATTCGCGCAAAACATTATTCTGGTAATTTACCTCTACATGGCTCATGTCAGCCGGAGATGTTACGCTTCGTTTGTATTCTGGGATATTCCTTTGTTCGTCACCACGGGCAACACAAGACTTGTGGACTACATTGGAAGTCATCCTTCTAACGTGATGTATTTGATTTTTATGTGGATATTCTGTGGCTGACACCAGGATGTCACCAATGAAAATCACGGGAAATGTTAAATGCGTCACGAAGGATGAATCCAGATTAACCAACAAGACTGCATAAATGACGTAAGTCAATGTCAAATTTTCCAGGATTTGTGAAAGGTGAAATCAGATATTTTGTGAAAGGTGAAATCAGATATTTTGTGAAAGGTGAAATCAGATATTTTGTGAAAGGTGAAATCAGATATTTTGTGAAAGGTGAAATCAGATATTTTGTGAAAGGTGAAATCAGATATTTTGTGAAAGGTGAAATCAGATATTTTGAAATGGGGTTCTCGTGCTGAAAGTTAGTACTTGGGAAAATTGGACGGGATCAACTATAAATTCATACTGAAATCTATTTTCAGTTTCAGGTTGTTTCTCGACACTAGCTATATCGTTTAATCTATAACCTGGGAGGCCGGTCGGTGTCGACAGTTTATTATTCTGATCAAACAAAAATACATATTGAAGTGTTTCACAGGAAGGGGGGGGGGGTGGAATGTTTGTTTATTTTGTTCATGAAAGTTTCTTTTAGTTGAATCACAAGTGAAGCAGAGGAGGAAACAAATAATAAAAGCTGGGTATACACAGAAACCAAGCACTGGAGATCTCCTGCAGGATGCCGTCAAGGGAATGCAATTGTATTATGTCGCCGTTTTATCTGTGTCAATTGCCCAACACATCCATCTTCGGCGGGATTTATTGATGCACAGTATGGTGTTCTAGTTTACTAAATTTGGAAGGTGATGTTTACTCTCTGAAATACTACCCCCCTCCCCCTTCCTTGCTCTCTCTCTCTCTTTCTTATCTACAAGTTTGCATTCGACGAGTAAATGACGGTACTGAGATATGTTCCCCTCAGTTTGTATACCTCGAGTAAATGACGGTACTGAGATATGATACATTCCAATGCTAAGTGAAACTAAATGAAAACACAAATACTGGAAGGAGATGAAAACTAAATGGCGCTAGTTAGTATTTTCAAAATATTCTTAGGAATTTACATGAAAATGATTTTCTTAGCGTGCTAAATATGCACAGCAGACCTCCGTGTTTATCGCGGTGTCTCCAATAGTTAGACGCCAGATCATCGTTATGACACTCCGGACAAGTCCATAGATGCTCCGATATCATATTCATTATGTCCTTCAACAAGTGGTAAATGACTGATGAAACTTATAACAGAATAATGAAGTTTGGCTAATTATTTGAAACACACATAATAGCACCAAGACATCGACGTTTCAGCCAAAAGTCCTTCGCAAGAATGCATTTAGAAGAAAATAAGGACAATGTCAAAGAATGAATTATAAAAATATTGTTAAAATGCAGCTAATGCGCCCCACCGTGTTTATACATTTTATTAATTTCCCCTCTACCCCCCCCCAAAAAAAATCATCCCCCTATTACGTCTAGAGGTACGCATGGAACATCCTCCAGTAGGTAGATTATTGACGGAAGTTAGCGGTCGAACATGAATATTTGAAAGAAAGTTAAATACAGATGTGTCATAACACGCGGAACGAAACATTTCATACCTTTCAATTTTCTTCCTCATCGATTCAATACTCACAGCTTTTCCCAAAATCCTATTGTTTATCATTTCTCTGTTTGATTTATTTCCCTTGCCGTGATATTTACTTGTGGAATTATCCCCCCTTGCTGATTCCAACTTGAGGCATATTCCTCAATATATATTTTAATTGTTGAAACGTGAGATAAAACATGGCAGCGTGCTGGCATGTGTAGATTCTGTATCATTTTGTTTGTTTCAAGTTAAATATGTCATTGCTGCAGACTACGTTGTGCCCACATTCAAGGTGGGATGTGGCAATTCAATTCCTTTTATCTAAAATAAGGCAAACAATCTGCAAAAATATACTATGTGATTTGACATCACCAGATCTGTTCTCTTTATACAGTGAAAAACATAATGCGTGCAATAGTTGATATCCCAGGGATGTCAGTGGGAGGACATAATATAAATAATTTAAGATATACGGATGACATTGTTCTGATTGCAAAAAGTGAGGAAGACTTTCAAGATTTAATTAATGTAGTAGTCACAGAAAGTAAAGAGAAAGGCCTCTTCTTAAATATCAAGAAAATAGAATTAATGGTTATTTCAAAGAAACAAAATACCACAGCTTGCAATAACAAAGTAAATGATATAGTATTAAACAGGTCGACCAATTCAAATATTTAGGTTCAATGATTACAGCAGATGGAAGAAGTTCAACAGAAATAATATGCAGAATAGAGCAGGCAAAAAAAGAAAAAAAAAAAAAAAACATTCAGAAAACTGAAAAATATATTGTATAATATGACCTTGTCATTAGAGGTGAGGAAGAGAATTCTGCAGTGCTATATAACCCCTATACTAACATATGGGTGCAAGTCTTATGTTTATGGACAATAAACAAACTGGAAAGGGGGAAATAAGAGGCAACCGAGATGTGGTTCTACAGAAGAATGTTGAGAATACCATGAACTGCCAGAAAAACTATTGTAGGGTGTTGAAAGAGTGAAATGTAAAACGGACCTTAATCTACAATATAAGAAAAAGACAATCTTCATTTTTTGGCCACTTCATGAGACGGGCAGGTTTGGAGAACATAGTCACAACAGACAAAATTGAAGGCAACAGAGACAGAGGGCGACAACGTGAGAAAATATTAGACAGTTTGACAACCTGGCACGGCAGTGAAACAACAAGTTCTAGATACATAATAATGGAGACACAGAGCTGTGTAGTGTCATGATCGCCTACGCCAGCCGGCATGGCGACTGATGATGATTTAAAATTCTCAGATGTTCGATTTCATTAATCTATATACAAATGTTTAAGACAGAACGTTTACAGGGCTGCTTCTACAAGAACGTTTACAGGGCTGCTTCTACGAGAACGTTTACAGGGCTGCTTCTACAAGAACGTTTACAGGGCTGCTTCTACGAGAACGTTTACAGGGCTGCTTCTACGAGAACGTTTACAGGGCTGCTTCTACGAGAACGTTTACAGGGCTGCTTCTACGAGGACTTGGAATTGTGTACAATTCTGAAAGCCTGATAGCCCACCGTAACATGCGTTCTCTATTGTCGCCTCCACATGATGATGATGACCATTTGTTACATCTACTTTTGAAATTCAGTTAGTATTATGTTCTTTTTTTTAGTTCGCAGACGGTTAATAGGCACAATTTCGGCCGCAAATGTTCTTGGGCAGTTCGGACATGAGATGACCATTCTATATGTTTTTAAATACCCGTGACTTTTTAACTATCTCCGCTGTTGGGCTGCTGCCTTTCTCTTCCTTTCACAAGATGATGTGCCTTCTTTCACAAGATGATGTGCCTTCTTTCACAAGATGATGTGCCTTCTTTCACAAGATGATGTGCCTTCTTTCACAAGATGATGTGCCTTCTTTCACAAGATGATGTGCCTTCTTTCACAAGATGATGTGCCTTCTTTCACAAGATGATGTGCCTTCTTTCACAAGATGATGTGCCTTCTTTCACAAGATGATGTGCCTTCTTTCACAAGATGATGTGCCTTCTTTCACAAGATGATGCGCCTTTTCGACTGTAAAGCATCATGTAGATTTATTTTGTACAAATTCTTCCCATGTATTTTGGTCTATTTCTTCCCATGTATTTTGGTCTATTTCCTCCCATGTATTTTGGTCTATTTCTTCCCATGTATTTTGGTCTATGTCTTCACATGTATTTTGGTCTATTTCTTCCCATGTATTTTGGTCTATTTCTTCCCATGTATTTTGGTCTATTTCTTCCCATGTATTTTGGTCTATTTCTAAGGTTTTCAGTGAGGTCTTTAATGAGTTATTGTAGCGCTTCTGTTGGCCACCTTGAGAATGTATGCCCTTCTGTAGCTCACCGTAGAGAAGTATCTTTAACAGGCGATGATTTGGCATACTTCTAGGATGATGTGCCCAACAAATCTGTATCTGCGTCAGAATATTGTCATTTCTAGGGATACCAGATCTGTCAAGGACAGTGGTATCCGGAATCTTGTCTTTTCATATTGTTGATAACATGTGTGAGAAAAATTGTGTGAAAGAGATTGAGTTTCCTCACATGACGTCAATACACAGTCCATGGTTCGCTAGCGTATAACAGCATTGGAAGTACCACTTCACTGTAAACTTTCAGCTTAGTCTGTAGGTTAGTACCATTTCTATGTCACACATTTGCATACAATCTGCCGAAAGTATACAACAGTAGATTTCGGATCACAAGACACGAGGAACATCAAGAACTAGATTTGCTGGAGACAATAAAAAAAACCTTAAAGAGACACGGTCTGACCATGGTCAATGCGATCCAAATGATCAAAAACAGACCTTTTCAGCTTCCCCTGACGCTACTTTACTACACAAGTGGTGGAAATGACAATCTAGATGATCCAGATGACCCACTAACCTTGCTGAAGTCGAGTGTGTCTGACCAAAAGGCGCAGATATTGCAGCTAAACTGTAAACTATGACACAACGCTTATCGTTCTCTTGACTAAATCCTTCTAACCAACAGGAGTTTGAGAACGGAGACAGAAAAAAATATGTACTTCTTATAGATATTATGTTTTACTTTACATTACGGATTAGGGTAGGCAGCCACTCCCGTAAGAAATTCTCCTTAGTCGCTTCTTGCGACAGTTACCTGCATGACAGATCGCACTGTTACCATACTTCTCTCCCTTATTGTCTCCAGAAAGGCAGGGGTGATAATTTATCATACAGGGACAGACAATCCGCGCAGTCAGAAAAGTAAGATTAATTGCACTTTTTCAGTTAGTGACGCACTCCTGGATATGATTAATATCAATAATAGTCATATTGGCAGTGGCGTATCCTGGATTTGAACAGAGTGCGTGCATTTCTAAATGCTGATAATCTATAATTTTTCTATTAAAAATGGCGGGAGGTAGCAGTGTTATTGTGTTCACGGAAATTCAAAGTGAAATCTGTGTGTATTTAACCGCAGTGTATTCTAAGAAATGAAAAATAAGAGCAAACGAAGGACTCACAAAACTATTCGAAACAATAACGGGAGTAAGACAGGGATGTGTACTATCACCACTGTTGTTTGTTACATACATTGACAGGATTACGGGAGAGGCAGAAGCAAGAAGTGAACACAACATCTGAGAAACATCAAGTGACTTAGGTAACTACCAAGATCTCATAAACTGAAGACGAACTACAAAGACACACACATTCATTACAGGCAGCATACGAACAATACAATATGAGATTAAACACACCAAAGACAGAAACTGTGAAAATAAGCATAGAAACACAACCGCTAAATGTGTATGTTAACGGCACAAAACTAAAACAGACATCAGAATTTAAAAAATTTAGGAAAATTTGTTTGTACAGAAGACGGCAAAATTATAGAGAAATTGAGATGTGGTGCCAAAAAGCAAACGCTGTAATATACCAACTGACACCGCTGCTCTGAAGCCAGCGATCAACATGGCGGCCAAACGACATATAATAAACACCATATTTATTATAATGGTATGTTACAGTGCCAGAAACCCTTATGAGAAAGATTACAACAAGTGAGATGAAATGCCTGAGAAAGGCTATAAATGTCACCAGAAGTGACCGAATGAGAAATAAAGACATCACAAATAGAGTAAAGACCATATTATGCAAACAATATAGTGAGAGACAACAGATTAACTGGTTCAGATACCTTATGCGAATGGAAACATCAAACTAAGCCATCCTTGCGTACAACGTCAGAAAGAACAGCTACAAAGCAAGAGGAAGACCAAAAACAAGGTGGCGAGATTTAATCAGAGAGATTGTCAAGAACAAGTTGGGAATATTTAATCAGAGAAATTGTCAAGAACAAGGTGGGAAGATTTATTCAGATTGTCAAAAACTACGGCCAAACATGGGAAGTGCAACAAAGATGGCCAAAGACAGAAAACTTCAACTGCCCACCACGCCCAAAAGTGTACAGAAATACGTCACTCATCATCATCATTTTCCTCTAGTGCCATGCTTGGCACATAGGGCAGATGGCATAACTCTCCATGTTTCTCGATAAGTTTGGCACACATGGCAGATGTCATAGCTCTCCATGCTTGTTGATAAGTTTGACATGAATGGGTTTCCAACTAGAACTTTAGGTATGGAAATTAATGGTTTTCCAACGTGACATTTAGATATAGACATTAATGGTTTTCCAACGTGACATTTAGATATAGATATTAATGGTTTTCCAACTAGAAATTTAGCTATGGAAATAATGGTTTTCCAACGTGACATTTATATCTAGATAGTAATGGTTTTGCAACTAGAAATGTATGTCTGGAAATTAATGGTTTTCCAACGTGACATTTAGATGTTGACATTAATGGTTTTCATACTAGAAATTTAGGTTTGAAAGTAATAGTTTTATAACTTGACATTTAGATGTAGAAATGATCGATTTTCCAATATAGTGGTATTGAGTTTTATAAAGGAAATATTCTCAAAATAATTATATTTAGTCCTAGAAAAAAAAATATGTTCCAACATGATGACATTAGTTCTAGAAAGGAAAGATTTTCCAAAAATGGCATATAGTTCTAGAAATGAAAGATTTTGCAACATTATGACATTTTGTTGTAGATTTGAAAGACTTTCAGGATGGCATTTTGTTTTAGAAATTATAGATTTTCCAACATGATAACAATTTGTTCTAGAAATGATAGATTTTCCAACATGATAACAATTTGTTCTAGAAATGAAAGATTTTCCAACATGATAACAATTTGTTCTAGAAATGATAGATTTTCCAACATGATAACAATTTGTTCTAGAAATGATAGATTTTCTAACATGATAACAATTTGTTCTAGAAATGATAGATTTTCCAACATGATAACAATTTGTTCTAGAAATGATATATTTTCTAACATGATAACAATTTGTTCCAGAAATGATAGATTTTCCAACATGATAACAATTTGTTCTAGAAATTATAGATTTTCTAACATGATAACAATTTGTTGTAGAAATGATAGATTTTCCAACATGATAACAATTTGTTCTAGAAATGATAGATTTTCCAACATGATAACAATTTGTTCTAGAAATGATATATTTTCTAACATGATAACAATTTGTTCCAGAAATGATAGATTTTCCAACATGATAACAATTTGTTCTAGAAATGATAGATTTTCTAACATGATAACAATTTGTTCTAGAAATGATAGATTTTCTAACATGATAACAATTTGTTCTAGAAATGATAGATTTTCTAACATGATGACAGTTACGTATGTGAATTGCTTTTGATGGGATAATCTCGCCCATTTGTTGGGTGAGAGAGAGACATATAAAAAAATTACAAGAACTATTATTTGCCATTCATGTAGCAGGAGACGAGTCAGGTGTTTAGGAGGTGTAGTTATGAGATTATGCTTCTTTTGTCGTATAGAACTGACACAGAAAATATGCCGAAGTCGGATCTGTTAGGCCGACATGTGCATATATCGCAGACAAGCTGTAAACCATTCCGTTCTCTGGACTACATCCTGCTATCCAACAGGAGTTTGAGAATCAATGTAGATGGAGAACACGGTGGCATATTTTTTTGAAAAAGGGATAGGGTTTATGGAAGAGGGTAGAGTCATGACCGTATGTGGTATAGAGGGTAGAGTCATGACCGTATGCGGTATAGAGGGTAGAGTCATGACCGTCTGCGGTATAGAGGGTAGAGTCATGACCGTCTGCGGTATAGAGGGTAGAGTCATGACCGTATGCGGTATAGAGGGTAGAGTCATGACCGTATGTGGTATAGAGGGTAGAGTCATGATTGTATGCGGTATAGAGGGTAGAGTCATGACCGTATGCGGTATAGAGGGTAGAGTCATGACCGAATGCAATAGAAGACATATACACAGAATTAATTAGGCCTTCATTCGTTACTTTTTTATTATTATTGTCGTGATTTCCGTTGTCATTGTGTAAATACTCGGAGTCACTTGCCAAAAATAGTCAAGGCGACTCCAAATATACACTTAGTGATCAACGTAAATCACGACAATAATCAAAAACGTAACGAATTAAGTCCTAATTAATTCTGTGCAGAGGTCTTCTATAGCGCATATTGGTCATGACAGAATCATCTTGAATATTCTAGAGTTACTGCGGCACAACGCTGCGAGACGTGCTCAGATCGATATGTTCTCTTGTCATCAGAAGTTTCCTGACGGAACATATCATATGACACTACCTGGTCATATGCCATAGTCACAAGATAATGCACACGTTAAAACGACTTGGCTAAGATGGCATTTATTTTAAGGATAGTGATTGGATGAGTTCTACAACGAATGAACTCAGCGTGCAAGTCGAATTAGTATCAGCGGAACTAACCAGGATCGAATCTCATCTGCCATCATCTGATAAACAGTACCTCCAAAATATACTTTCCCCTTTGCAACAATTGTATAGTTTAGCATCTTGATCAGAGAAATGATACGGTTTATGACGGATAATATAAACAAATTGTATGTTTGTTGTTTCATTGATTTCGTTGTTCACGTATTTCTATCTGCACCGCTCAGGAGAATTATTCATTTAATATTACATAATATTGTGGTACGTCCATCAGTATAAGATTTCATTTGTCATTTCCTGTCTTCCTGCCCCTTGCACAATCTGCCCTTTCTGTCCACTGAAAGAGTAGACCAAGTCTGTGAGGCTGTGACGTAAATGGCAGCATCGCATGCTTGTTTCTTTGTTACCGGTGTTCAACAACTCGCCGCGCACGTGTGCTGAGGAATGGCGAAATCGTATTGGCGTATGAATATGAGGAAATGAGTGAATGGTGACTTGAGAGGGGATATTTCAAGGTGAAATGACACATTTCATATATTGTGACATTTACGAGAAACTGGAAAGGGGTTGGGGGTGTCTATAGAAAATGAAGGAGAGAAAGGGACAAATTTGAGGGGGAACACGCGAACGAAGAATCTGAAATAAATCTACAAAATAGATTGTAGAGATAGTTTAGTGTGTCGCAAACGTTTTCCTGCCGCCATCATCTCATCGTTTAAGTTATATCAACTTACGCCCCATGTATAATTTATATAGACCGGCGCCCCATGTGTAATTTATATAGACCGGCACCCCATGTATAATTTATATAGACCGGCGCCCCAAGTGTAATTTATATAGACCGGCACCCCATGTATAATTTATATAGACCGGCGCCCCATGTGTAATTTATATAGACCGGCGCACCAGGGTAAGTTATATAGATCGATGCCTAATCGTGTAAATTAGATACACGACAGTAGATACAGGGCAGTAGATACAGGGCAGACAGTAGATACAGGACAGTGAGTAGATACAGGGCAGAGAGTAGATACAGGGCAGACAGTAGATACAGGACAGTGAGTAGATACAGGGCAGAGAGTAGATACAGGGCAGACAGTAGATACAGGGCAGAGAGTAGATACAGGGCAGAGAGTAGATACAGGGCAGACAGTAGATACAGGGCAGAGAGTAGATACAGGGCAGACAGTAGATACAGGGCAGAGAGTAGATACAGGGCAGAGAGTAGATACAGGACAGTGAGTAGATACAGGGCAGAGAGTAGATACAGGGCAGAGAGTAGATACAGGGCAGAGAGTAGATACATGGCAGAGAATATATACAGGACAGAGAGTAGATACAGGGCAGAGAGTAGATACAGGGCAGAGAGTAGATACAGGACAGTGAGTAGATACAGGGCAGAGAGTAGATACAGGGCAGAGAGTAGATACAGGGCAGAGAGTAGATACAGGACAGTGAGTAGATACAGGGCAGAGAGTAGATACAGGGCAGAGAGTAGATACAGGGCAGAGAGTAGATACAGGACAGAGAGTAGATACAGGACAGTGAGTAGATACAGGGCAGAGAGTAGATACAGGGCAGAGAGTAGATACAGGACAGTGAGTAGATACAGGGCAGTGAGTAGATACAGGGCAGAGAGTAGATACAGGACAGTGAGTAGATACAGGGCAGTGAGTAGATACAGGACAGTGAGTAGATACAGGGCAGTGAGTAGATACAGGGCAGAGAGTAGATACAGGACAGTGAGTAGATACAGGGCAGAGAATAGATACAGGGCAGAGAGTAGATACTTCTTCGTATAGTATTTGGAAGTTGGTGGGTGTATTTCTAAGAATAAATGTATTTCCTAGTTTTCTCATTTGCATAAAAATGCTGGTTATTTTTGGGTAAATCATCAAAGAAATTTTGACCGAATTTGACTAAATGCGGTCTAAAATTGAGTGAACAGGAGAATGCAGTAAACATGTTGTCCTCATCCAAACTATTGGGTCCACTGGATGCTGCCGAAGTTAACGTGCATCATACAATATTTTGATACACATTTTTTCCCGTTCATTTTTTATTCTCCCAGTTTTTAGAACATGACTCCATTTTGGATTTCATATTTATATGACGTACTTAACATACTTCTGCCTTGTCAAGTAGTCACAAACTACACTATGAGATACATTGCTAATATAAACACATTTTAATGACTTTTGTTTTCAATTGTGTATCTCCTGTGTGTGTTTTACTCAACTGTCTCATCATGTAGTCACATCTCCATGTTCTTGCTTCTCTTAGTTGAGTTCCAGGCTTGTATACGGTATAACATTACTGCCGCCTGTATTTTCATGTGATTTTGTGCTTCCATTATGTTGTACATTGTCCCTTTCTTTGATAACAATTTTGGTCGAAACGTCGATCCTATGTATTGTTCAACGTAAAACGGCTATTTAATCCTTTTTATATTATTTTGTTTTCAGTATTTACTGAACATTTAGTGCTAAATGTAGTATTATGACTTGCTAAAGGGGGGGGGAGTTGGGGTTTAACACCCTCCTCCAACCTCCCTCCTTATATACGGACTAGATTAGATAGCAGAACTCCTCCGTGTGTTGCTGAGGCCCAAAAAGGGAGAAAAGAATAGCAACATCGTGACCTGTCATGTATGTCATTAGAGACGAGTAAGCGGACTTCGAGCGTGAAGTTAGCTGTTATATCCCATAGGTCGAAACAATCCAGAAACCATGTTGAAGTCTGATATATCAGGCCAAAAGGGGTAGCTATCGAAGCCAATCTGTAAACCATTACACGGTGTATTATTTTCTCTCAACTACATTCTGATACGCAGCGGAGAACAAATACAGAAGTGTATACTTAGTGTATTTTTTCCCAGGACTCGTCAGTCTACTCCCGAGTCAAGATACGAAAGAAAATACTATTTGTGCAAGAATACAGAACCAAACGAAACCTAGAGAAATCAGAGGCAGTAAAGACATCTATCACCGTGTGGTAACACAACAAGAAAAGGGGCGAATTCACTGCCAGTGCTTATCCACACTAAGAAGACCAAATTATATTTATTTGAATATACTAACGTTTTATCCACGATTCTACTTAACGCAATTTGTGGACAACCTGGCAAGTCAAGTGAAAGTAGAAAATCAAGGAATGATTTAATGTACTACTTGTTGTACTCGCTCAGAAGAAGCGCATAAATATAGGAAACTGTAGAAATATTTACTGGGTCAGAGGTTAAAAGCTTCACTGAACGTATCCCGTTGAAATAATTAACAAACCGCCACTCCTGTGTCAACAAAAGTGATATTTCTGGGTCAGATTCCAAACATTTTAGTCTGAAAAATCTCCGACCGTGAGCGCTGAATGGTTAATGTTTTAGAAACATCGCAGGAATACCTACGCTCATTTATTTCCCCAAATCTAACCACGGGTTCATTTTTTCCAACTATTACTTGAGATCAACATTCTTACGGCAAATGAATTACAAAATAATATTTGATATTGTTTCTTTTCAGAGTTTTTGTTTGGTAATTTAGTGTCCGGAAATGCTTTTACTGAACTACAATATTCTTGTTGCTTGAACTTTGTAGTTGGTGAATTGTATTATTAGTGTAGGATTTCTCATGATGATGATGGTGATAATGGTGACCTTCTTGATGAGGTTGATGGTGACGTTGTTAATGAGGTTGATGATGACGTTGTTGATGAGGTTGATGGTGACGTTGTTAATGAGGTTGATGTATAAATCATCAAAATGTAAGACATTCTGAAGCTGGGTGTAAAACATCAAAACAAATTTATGAAGTGGTTTCTGGGGGTTTTTTGGGGGGGGGGGGGGGATGAAAGCGGTTTATGAGAATGTCAACAGACTATAGACGGCTGGTCTAGTGAATGGACTATAGACGCCTGGTCTAGTGAATAGACTATAGACGGTTGGTTTAGTGAATAGACTATAGACGGCTGGTCTAGTGAATAGACTATAGACGGTTGGTCTAGTGAATAGACTATAGACGGTTGGTTTAGTGAATAGACTATAGACGGCTGGTCTAGTGAATGGACTATAGACGCCTGGTCTAGTGAATAGACTATAGACGGCTGGTCTAGTGAATGGACTATAGACGCCTGGTCTAGTGAATAGACTATAGACGGTTGGTTTAGTGAATAGACTTTAGACGGCTGGTCTAGTGAATAGACTATAGATGGTTGGTCTAGTGAATAGACTATAGACGGTTGGTTTAGTGAATAGACTATAGACGGCTGGTCTAGTGAATGGACTATAGATGGCTGTTCTAGTGAATGGACTATAGATGGCTGGTCTAGTGAATGGACTATAGATGGCTGGTCTAGTGAATGACACAAGCCGTGACGTTTTTACAAGTGGTAGCGGAAATATGTAAATTAAAGCGCTGTCAATAGTAAAGAGGTATCTTCTCATTAAAGTCCATGCCGTGTGGTGTTGGTTATCATGTCCTTCCACGGCCTTCTATTTCGTGTACTATCAATCATTTCCGATACCAATGTTCTCCCATGCCACACTGTTAGGTTGTCAAGCATCGTCTCTTTTGGTCTTCCCCTACCCCTCTTGCTCTTCAACTTGCTGTTGTTACAGTGTGTTCCATCTTTCCTCGTCTCATTATGTCCAAAACATGTGCACTGTCTCTTTCTGATGTCGGTAATCAGCTTTCTTTTTGAATTAATATCTTTCAAGATATCTTCATTACGCTTTTCATCTGTCCATGGTTTAGCGTTCTTCTATAAAACCACATCTCTATTGCCTGAATATAATTTTTCTCAGCTCAACTGAGCGTCCAAGATTCACTTCCATACATCAGAATTGGATCTATATAATTTCTACGAGCTCTCTTTTTGACTTTAACTATTACCTATATATTACATAGGATGGTTTTCATCTTGTAAAAAGTTGCCTTTGTCTGGGCAACTCTACATGTGACTTATTGAATACATCTTCCATCTGATGTTATTAATGTACCTAAATATTTGAATATGTTGACTTGCTTCAAACCGATCTCATCTACGTTGTTGTTGCATTCTGGAGATCATTTATTTTTTAACAATCTGTACAATTCGTTAAGTTTTAGTTTTTTTTAAATGTTATTCTTATAAACCTTTGTTTTGACTTTCTTTAGCAATTATATTTATCATCTCTTGTGTGTTTCATTATCAGCTTCACGAGTTATATCATCATTTGTAAGTATGTTTCACTATCAGCTTCACGCGTCAATAATGGAAGAGAGTCATTTTAACGTGACTTATTTGCTAGTTCATTGCTACTTTAGTCAGTCAATAATGTCAAAATCTGAACTAGGAAAAAAAAGATATACTGAAGAAAACAGAACAAAAACTGCACAGAAATAAGGATTAACCACTGCAATGCTTCATTTATCAGCTACATTAGCGCTAAAAAACAACTAAATATTTCTATGAAAAGATAATATTACAAATATCTGTAATAATTGTTGACAGTACTCCCACAAAATACATAATGTTATTTTTAGTCAACGGATTTGATACCAATCTTATCTTTGCTGAAAACACCATTGTTACTTGCGAATATTTCCTTTGCTAGTTGGGAATTGATAACGTGCCTGTTTGCGCGAACAAATATTACAAAATAATTCCAAGAGTAACTGATTTTAAAAATCTGGACGTGTTCATGTCTAGATCAGCGGTTTTCAATTTGGGACATATAGCACCCTGAGGTCCACAGATCTTTTATTGGGGTGGGGGTGAGGTTGCGCAAACAAAGCACTTTGAGACGGGGTGGGGGCCACTTTTAGACCCGTATTGAGCAGGGGCCATACGAACGCAGCTATATTCATGATAAAAATATATTTTATATTAATAAACCTTAAAATCTCTTTGTGATATGTACAAATAAGTCAACCATCTTTTTCTGTAGACACCACGCAACCAGGTAAGTAGATCATTACCAGAATTCATGTAACCAGATAAGTAGATCATTACCAATATCCATGTAACCAGATAAGTAGATCATTACCAATATCCATGTAACCAGATAAGTAGATCATTACCAATATCCATGTAACCAGATAAGTAGATCATTACCAATATCCATGCAGACACGTAAGTAGATGATTAGCAATTTCTTGAACACATAATCACAAATGATGGTAGATGTCACACAGAAGTTCAAAGAAAAAATAGAAATGGCTAAAAGTACTTTCACTGACATAAGAAAATATAACATTGAAATAAATTATAAACAAACTAAAAATGATAATTATAAAATGTTACATCTATTCTTCATTAGTGTGTAGCCCAGAAACATGGACAATGAAGAAACAACTAGAAGACAGAAGTAATGACCCTGGGATATGGGTATATATATAAACAGAGAGAACTTCGTGAAGAGGGAAGAAAACGAACACCTTCGGTTCTAAGAACACTTCTTATGAAAAATGAAGTAAATAGAGATAAAATAGACATAGGGGTGCAATGGGTACCACCGCACTGCTCTCGGCAGACCCAGGGTTAACAGATAACCAAGATCTTAAAAGTACCTCCTCTTGGTGCACCCTGAAAACAGAAATACAGTTGCTCTTGGTGTATTCCTGGCCAGCACTTTTAGGCTCGTGTCCGTGGATGTGTAGATGAAATGAGAAGTGCATGCAAAGAAACAGGCAATATCTCCGAGACCTCTACGCCAACACATCAAGCAGCACTGTCGGCGAAAAGTGATATATGACTTCTGTGCATCTCCTCTCATCCAGAAAGCCAGAAATATTGTAGGGTGGCCAATGTCAGTGTCTCGATGTGGGTAGAACGATAATCTTAAGAGTGCACATAGAATCTGGAAAAGGCAACACGCGCTAAATGGCAGCGTTGTGTATATGAAACGGTATTTCCACAACGCAGCCACAATTCTCCAGCACAATGTCAACTGATGGAAGTGCTGTGCTCTTCCTGCTCGAGAACGCACAGAAGTCCGCACGTCAAATGAGCTCGGGTCTAACTCTATTGTCGTTTTTCCTATACCGTAATCTTGCTCGCGGAGAGAAAAGTTTCAGTACCCGAAGGGCACAGGAATAACTCGTCTAAGGAGACACATTCTGTTCCATAATTCATGTTACTCAGTTGAAATTATTTTTCTCTAAAACTACTTGCTAGATCGAATAGACTTTCAGATACAACTTAAAATTGTCCATGACCCTACTAAACCATTTTTTGCCCTTTTCAAATGTAACTAGATTAAAACATCTCTATAAATTATATAAAGGTTTTTTGAATGTACGTAATGTGCCATTTGTTACAGTAATAAACCAGTATGTCGGCAATCCCAATTGATGAGGGGAAATAAGCCATATTTGTTTGTGTTTTTTTCCTCTAACTATTCATTTGCTGTCACGCAACGTATAAATATACTGGCCAATTAGAAATACAATAAAATAAGAAGACGTCATCAGTAATTGAATTATACTGCTGTGAAATGCAACTATGTTTTGGAACTGCATGTGCATAAAGTCGAAACGCTGTGATACGGAAATCAAGATTTTCATGAGTCCGAAGTGTGTCATCGTTTGTCGTTGTCGTTTATTTAGAGATTTCATTGTTATTGAGAAATTTCCTGAATTTATTTGATATGAATATCTTCGTGATTTTCGTTAGTCATTGAAAATACTGGAGTATGCCTATATAAGATACATTATCAGAACATTTAATATTAGTGTTGATGTCTTGTTTGTGTGTGTCGGATGAACTAATTGTTTAACTTAAAATAATTGCTCATCTCCAGTTTACTCAAATGCGTATCCCATATTGTACTTGCTTTTATTGTGCTATCTTGTTCGATGTTGCCAATGCATACATTTAGTTAAGAGTTTTATTACAATATGAACTTGAAGTGTAAATTCACTCTAGTGTAAAATGTGACTACACATTTGTACACTTTTGCAGAGAAGCTAGAAGAGGGACGTTTATATTACGACACACACAATCCTAACAAGAGAACACATTATTCTCTCGGTTTAAATAAAATGTAATTTAACCGTTGGATAAAATAGGTTATGTAAATCACGAACAACAGCAAGATCGGAAAAGGAAAATTAACGATTTCGACAAGGATGTTATTGTATGTCAGGCGCTTAAAGTGTTTTCGGAAGTGATTTAGCAGCACTGCGTCAACTGATAGGAAAATTCCAAGCAACAATGGTAAACTCGTGGTAATAATTCATGCAGGCAGTAACATAAATGGTATTGTCAGTGTGGCAGAGCTTATTTTCCAAACATTATCTACAAATGGTAGAGATTACCGCACCGAAATGAATGGAATTATTTTCATGAATTGGTTAGTGAACTCACTTTTACAGAGCTTGATAAGCTGTCATGTATTGTTAAAGACAACGTTTCCTGTCATAAAGTAGCAGCGCATGAAGACAAAATTCTCACCTCATCAAGCACAAAACAGAAAATCATGACATGGCTTGCAAACGGAAATGTATCTTTTTGCATCAGTAAATTCAAACTAGTTTTGTTAGAACTTTTTAAACGGACAAAGATGACGCGGACTTTTACAATTGACATAATCTTCGCTCAGCATACTTCTCTTCGGCTACCGCCTTAACATTCACATCTCAATCTTCGGCTACCACCTTAACATTCACATCTCAATCCCATTGAATTTTCGTGGGCTGTGGTCAAAGGTACGTCATGCTGCCGCACAACAAGATTTTCAAACTTTGTGATGTAACAAACATAACACGCGATGTCCTTGTACAAATATATATTTAGTGCTGAAGAAAATGTGAAGATCATGTGCTTCAAGAGTAAGAGACATATTGGCAACAATATAATATAGGTAAGACATGACACCTTGTTGTAGTCATTACTTGAGGGGAGGGCATGACATCTTGTTGTAGTCATTACTTGAGGGGAGGGCATGACATCTTGTTGTAGTCATTACATGAAGGGAGGGCATGCCATCTTGTTGTAGTCATTACATGAAGGCAGGGCATGACATCTTGTTGTAGTCATTACTTGAGGGGAGAACATGACACCTTATTTAAGGCATTACTTCAAGGTAGGACATGACTCCTTGTTGAAGACCTTACTTGAGGGTAGGACATGCCATCTAGTAGAAGATCTTACATGATAGTAAGACATGACATCTAGTAGAAGACCTTACTTGAGAGTAGGACATGACATCTAGTATAAGACCTTACTTGAGAGTAGGATATGACATCTAGTAGAAGACATTACTTGAGAGTAGGACATGGCATCTAGTAGAAGATCTTATTGATAGTAGGACATGACATCTAGTAGAAGACCTTACTTGAGAGTAGGATATGACATCTAGTAGAAGATATTACTTGAGAGTAGGACATGGCATTTAGTAGAAGATCCTACTTTAGAGTAGGACATGGCATCTAGTAGAAGACCTTACTTTAGAGTAGGACATGGCATCTAGTAGAAGATCTTACTTGAGAGTAGAACATGACATCTAGTAGAAGATCTTACTTGAGAGTAGGACATGACATCTAGTAGAAGATCTTACTTGAGAGTAGGACATGGCATCTAGTAGAAGATTTTACTTGAGAGTAGAACTTGACATCTAGTAGAAGATCTTACTTGAGAGTAGAACATGGCATCTAGTAGAAGATCTTACTTGAGAGTAGAACATGACATCTAGTAGAAGATCTTACTTGAGAGTAGGACAGGACATCTAGTAGAAGATCTTACTTGAGAGTAGAACATGACATCTAGTAGAAGATCTTACTTGAGAGTAGAACGTGACATCTAGTAGAAGATCTTACTTGAGAGTAGGACATGACATCTAGTAGAAGATCTTACTTGAGGGTAGAACATGACATCTAGTAGAAGATCTTACTTGAGAGTAGGACATGACATCTAGTAGAAGATCTTACTTGAGAGTAGGACATGGCATCTAGTAGAAGATTTTACTTGAGAGTAGAACTTGACATCTAGTAGAAGATCTTACTTGAGAGTAGAACATGATATCTAGTAGAAGATCTTACTTGAGAGTAGGACATGACATCTAGTAGAAGATCTTACTTGAGAGTAGGACATGACATCTAGTAGAAGATCTTACTTGAGAGTAGGACATGACATCTAGTAGAAGATCTTACTTGAGAGTAGGACATGTAAGTAGGACTGTAGATACGATCTCACTAAGAGAGCGGTTTTTAACCTTAAAACAAATTACAAAAAAATGTTATTCGTACTTGTTCTTGTGTCATGTCCTTGTGTCATGTTCTTGTGTCATGTCCTTGTGTCATGTTCTTGTGTCATGTCCTTGTGTCATGTTCTTGTGTCATGTTCTTGTGTCATGTTCTTGTGTCATGTTCTTGTGTAATATCTGCCTTGTGGCGAAAATTTGATGACCTTTTTTGCAAAAATTTGTTACGAGAGGCGATTTTCTGAGACTTTTCGCCCGTATTTTCGCCAAGTGCCTAGTACTAATAATCATCATCGTTCAATTTACTAAACGGGAACCGGGGGTGGTGTTCCAACATTCCCCTCCCTTTAGCAAATTGAACGTTGATTACACTCCCCCTTTATGTACAGGCCTGCGTGAGGGTAGAGTCGAGGAGAGGCGAGCAAGAGGTAGGCAGAGATACAAGTGGGAAACATTGTGAGATGAACAGGTTACAGTTTAGTAGAGTGCATCACCAAAGCAAGATACAGATGATGTTTGAGTTCCGTCGCAGCAAACATTCGTTGCGGAAAGGTACTTGATGATGATGATGATGAACCACGTTTGAAAAGTTGCCCTAAAATGTACCAATGTGGAAAACATTTTGAGAACCACGATTCTAGATAAGGGTAATGAGCTTGTTTTCAGTCAGTGTTATCTTGGTCAATGTTCATGTTTCTGTGCTCACCCAGATTTTAGGAAATGGATTGTAGAACCAAACTGGGAACACATATGACCACATCAACACTAACAAGCTGACTGAAAAGAAAAACACATGTCTAGTTGTCATTATTTCGTTCACTTAGCATATCACATACGCCCTAACCTTTGACGCCACGTTAACCAGCGCTTTACCACAGCTGGGGTTTTTTTTTTTTACTTGATCTGGAGGATTTTTGGCCGTCGTATGAGGAGGTGCTGGGGTTATTTTTTGCCACATTTCCCTTAATCCGGATCCCCCCTCCCCAATGAATCCAATGAAATTAAATTAGCTAAAAGAAGTGTAAATCCTCCCCATTCTTGACAATTTTCAAAACAAAAAAAGTCCGTGAAAGTCTCATGAAAATGATCTGATTGCATACAAAAATGAGCGAGTGACTGGATTTTGTTTGTTTGTTTTTTTAAAATATTCACTACGGTCCGAACCTAATATTGAATTATATAGTCACGGCTTACCTGGGGTTTTTTGGGGGACAAATCGATCTGGGGTTATTCCTAAAATGTCAGTATTATAAATTAAATATTCTTGAGACTATCGGGAATCGAACTAGGTCCATTCTAACAGCCCCGAAATGCGATTGTGTCAAGACATTCAAACTGTGTACTCAAGTCGCTGAGAATGGACCAATCGAGACAAGGACTATTACAACAACAACGAACATCCACCGTACAAGTATTGGAGTATCCTCGGTAACACAAACATATAACATCCGTATACATACTACAAGGACCAATAGGTCTTCTTATAAACATAAATAAAACAGAGACAGCACAATGATGCTTCAAATAATAGCTTATACATATGAATTCAAGTAGGAAGCACGAGGATAAATTAAAAATTCTCGAGACTAACGGGAATTGAACCGGGGCCGTTCTAACTATGCCGAATCGCCTTGCAAATTGAGTAAACGGATTTTTCACCTATTAGTCCTTGTAGTACAAATACGATGAATTACAAGTTATATAGAATTATAAGATGTATTATAATTCTTCTCTTTCAGATGTCTTTATGTATGTGTATATATATATATATATATTAGTCTTTATATATTAGTATAAAGACTTCGAGGGAGAGGAGATGGCTACCGCCCTCATTCGCGGAGCCTCTGAAATGTGAGATCGCTAACATCTCACACCCCTACGGCATTAATAAATGCTATGGGTTACTTTACTTTAAATATATCACAGAGAGAGAGAGAGAGAGAGAGAGAGAGAGAGAGCTTGTAACTTAACAAGACGCTTGACGCCACCCATGAGAAAACTAGTTTCTAACTAGTTTCTAATTGACCTCTAGATCACACCTCATTTGTTCCTGGCTTCCTCCTTAACACCGGCAAATTTATTTCTGTCAGTTTGGTCTAGTCTTCGATCGTTCTGGAACCCTTCCTCGGTTCTTTGACGACATTTCTGTGGCCAATATTATTGCTATCTTAAGTGAAATGACCTGCTTTTTATTCCTCAGATTGAATTAATGGTTTAGCTAGTTTATTTTGGGAATGTTTTATTCTGTCAAACACAAGGTTGTTTGTATTTAATGAAATGAGCTTATGCGATCCTTATTTGGAATTAGTTTTATGGCATTCGTTATATTAATTCTTGATTTATGTTGTCACTGTTAGAAGGAAGAACTACTCTTGACTTATGTTGTCACTGTTAGAAGGAAGAACTACTCTTGATTTATGTTGCCACTGTTAGAAGGAAGAACTACTCTTGATTTATGTTGTCACTGTTAGAAGGAAGAACTACTCTTGATTTATGTTGTCACTGTTAGAAGGAACAACCACTCTTGATTTATGTTGTCACTGTTAGAAGGAAGAAAAACTCTTGATTTATGTTGTCACTGTTAGAAGGAAGAACTACTCTTGATTTATGTTGTCACTGTTAGAAGGAAGAACTACTCTTGATTTATGTTGTCACTGTTAGAAGGAAGAACCACTCTTGATTTATGTTGTCACTGTTAGAAGGAACAACCACTCTTGATTTATGTTGTCACTGTTAGAAGGAAGAAAAACTCTTGATTTATGTTGTCACTGTTAGAAGGAAGAACTACTCTTGATTTATGTTGTCACTGTTAGAAGGAAGAACTACTCTTGATTTATGTTGTCACTGTTAGAAGGAACAACCACTCTTGATTTATGTTGTCACTGTTAGAAGGAAGAACCACTCTTGATTTATGTTGTCACTGTTAGAAGGAAGAACTACTCTTGATTTATGTTGTCACTGTTAGAAGGAAGAACTACTCTTGATTTATGTTGTCACTGTTAGAAGGAAGAACTACTCTTGATTTATGTTGTCAGAATTATGTCAATGATATTGATACCAGATCTGTCAAAGATAAGAGTATCTGAATCTTCTCTTGCCATCTGATGTTCATAACTTTTCTGAAACAGGTTGTGGGAAAGTGAGTTTCCTCACATGTCGTCCATACACAGTCCATGTTTCACCGGCGTATAACACCACTGGAAGTACCACTGTTCTATAACGTTTCAGCTTAGTCTGTAAGTTAATGCCATGTCTATGCTACAAGTTTACGGTAATATTTAGTAAAATAGTCAAACACTGTACTCTCTCACTCGGATCTCTTGCGAAAGATCTAGAAAACTTCCTTCATTACACAGAATACAATAGAAACACAAGCCTGTAGCTGGAAGTAGGAATGCACCACTTGGAACAAGAAAGAAGAGATACAAACGTGTATCCCCTCCGGGTTGCACCATCATTCCCCCTAACAGAAATCAGCAAATCGGTGATATTGACCAAAAAAATGACAGCTTCGAGGCTCCCATTGTATAAAATCTTTAATGCTACAATATTATTACAGCTAGCTTTTTAAAAGCTTTTTTTTCACTCTTTTGTGAGTTTCAATTTGTTTTTGTAATATTGCTTCAGGACAAATTATTTTTACCTTATTTATTTTACTTCCTCCGCCTGGTTTTCCTGACTAGAGTTTCAATTCTTGATTTCATCCTTCTGGGTATTCCTTTTTTAGTTTGTCATCTGGGCTGTCAATTCTTTATTGATTAATCCATTCTGCCATTCAACCTAGGCTTTCTTTCACTTCCACAATTATTTTCTGTTTTACGATATTGTTGCTTTAGCATCAATGTTTCCATATCTTTTCCTTCATAAAGTTTTAACTTTATCAATGTCTTTTCATCGGTTGACTGCACGTTTTCTCTTTCCTGTTCTCTCACTCTTTCCCTCTTTTTCGCTCTAATTTTTTCAACCTCTTCCTTTTCCCTCTTTCTCCTATCTTTTTCTTTATTTCTATTTCAATTTTTTGTTTCCTTTTTGTTTACATTTTCCCCACTCTCTCTCTTCTTTTCTAACATTTCTTTTCTTATTTCTTAATACTCTCTCTTTCTATCTAGTTTCACTAAATCTCTCACTCTCTACCTCTTCTCCCTTTCTCTCACTCGCATTCTCTCTTTCTCTCAGGTATTATCTTTTTCTCTTACTCCATCTTTCTCACTCTCACATTCTCTCACTCCTTCAAATTATTCTGTTTCTTTAACTTTCTCTCGCTCTCTATTTCTCTCATTTGAATAAATCTCTCTTTCACTCACTACTTCAATCTCTGCTATCACTTTCTCTCGTTCTCTCACTTTCTTACTACTTATTTCGCTCACTCTGTTTCTCCCACTTTGATTGACTCTCTCTCTCACATTCTCCCACTTTGATTGACTCTCTCTCTCACATTCTCCCACTTTGATCGACTCTCTCTCTCACATTCTCCCACTTTGATTGACTCTCTCTCACACACATTCTCCCACTTTGATTGACTCTCTCTCATTCTCCCACTTTGATTGACTCTCTCTCACATTCTCCCACTTTGATTGACTCTCTCTCTCACATTCTCCCACTTTGATTGACTCTCTCTCATTCTCCCACTTTGATTGACTATCTCTCTCATTCTCCCACTTTGATTGACTCTCTCTCTCTCATTCTCCCACTTTGATTGACTCTCATTCTCCCACTTTGATTGACTCTCTATCTCTCTCTCACATTCTCCCACTTTGACTCTTTCTCTCTCTCTCATTCTACCACTTTTTCATTCTCACATTCTCTCACCATTTCTGTCTCACTTTTACTCTATATTTCTCCCTCTTTCTATCACTTTTCTCACTTGATATTTCTCTCCCAATTATATCTCTTTAAGTTTCCTTCCAATTACAACTCTTGATGTTTCTCTCCCACTTGCATCTCTTGATGTCTCCCTCCCACTTTCATCTCTTAATGTTTCTCTCTCACTTTCACCTCTTGATGTTTCTCTCCCACTTGCATCTCGTGATGTTTCAATCCCACTTGTATCCCTTGATATTTCTCTCACACTAGTATCTCTTGATGTTCCCCTCAGACTAGCACCGCTTGATGTTTCACACTTGTATCTATTGATTGTCCCCCACACTTGTATCTTTGTTTCCCGCTCGACAACCTTTAACTTCCCCCTGCGGTAACTCCTTAAAGAAGTTGCATGGTATAATTTTGCAAATTAAATAACTCAGAATAAAACGACGTTTCGATCGAAATACCTGTATCAAGCAATTGATTAAATGTCTGTAAAAACATCACCAGTTGTTAGACCAAAGCATCTGAACCACTTTTGACCGTCGGTCGATTAGGGACTATCTACCTCCATGGTTCTCCATTGTTTACGTTCTACTATTACTTGTATTTATCTCATTAAGTGACTGTCAATGCTAGATGTGCCATCACTGTGCCATGTTAGATGTGCCATCACTGTGCCATGTTAGATGTGCCATCACTGTGCCATGTTAGATGTGCCATCACTGTGTTATGTTAGATGTGCCATCACTGTGCCATGTTAGATGTGCCATAACTGTTCTATGTTAGATGTTCCATCACTGTGCCATGTTAGATGTGCCATCACTGTGCCATGTTAGATGTGCCATCATTGTGGGTGGGTCAACAAATCTAACAGAAGAATGATGGGATAGTTGTTCTAGAAGTGTGTGATATGATCCAGGCAGAACTTGGATATTCTGGTGGCGCACTAAGAGGACCCCTATTCGGACACTAAGCAGGCAACATTAAACCAGCTTACACAACCATGTCTTTGTGATATCCGTACATGTGTCCGGATGTCATCTGTGACAAGAACCTGGGCGGGTGTTTGAAAGATTATAGGCTGTCAAGAGCTACCTGCTCACAGCTAGTGGGATTATTTCATCATCATCATACGCCACGAGCTACTTGCTCACAGCTAGTGGGATTATTTCATTATTAACATCGTCTCACTTCAATCAATCAATAAACCCATAACCCTTCAGGGTCGTAGGGGTACCATATTGGATGCTTCAGCACACAGAGTCCTCCAGCGAATTCTATCCTCAGCGATGCGGATGAGTGTGGAAATATCTAGCCCTGTCCATTCCTTGATGTTGTCTGTCCATGTCTTTATTTGACCTCCTCTGCTTCTTCCACCCTCGACAGTTCCCTGCAGTATTGTTTTTGACAAGGAATCGTGCCTGCATACATGTCCGAACCATGCTAGTTTTAAGAATTAACATCAAAATTAATGCAAGAATCATTGCAAGAATTAACATCAAAGTTAGAAAAAGTTACCAGCAAGTACGGAATGGAAATCAATTCAGATAAGAGCAAAATCTTGGTAAACAGCAGAGACACAGAAAACCAGACTAATATCATGATGAATGGACATAAGCTTGAAGAGGTGAATACCTTCAAATACCTCGGATCCAGTATATGCAGCGATGGTAAATGCAAAGCAGAACTAAAAATAAGGCTGGAGATGGCTTTAGCGTCCTTGTCAAGGCTAACTGTGATTTGGAAAAGCAACATCAGTGTTGGAGTGAAAATCAAACTGTATAGGTCGCTGGTGCTTTCTGTTGTGTTGTATGGTTGTGAGAGTTGGACACTCACTGCGGACATGGAGAGAAGATTACAGGCTTTCGAGTATAAATGCTACAGAAGAATTCTACGAATTTCCTATAGGGAACATAAGACCAATGTGTACGTAAGAAATAAAGTAAAGATGTGTGCAGTTGTCCAGGAGCCATTTGCTATCAATAGTGAAACGTCTCACTTACTATTATTCAAACAGTTACTTATCTGTGGTCCTTATAGACCGGTATGTAGCCATCAATATAATATTTTTATCCACTACACGCCCCCCCCCCCAAGTCTCTGTGGTTCCCTGCGATACCATGTGGTCCCAAGCGAGACCATATTATTTCCTGTAGCTTCAATCGATAACCCCCGGTGATCTCCAATAAAATGCACTTTGCAATCGAGAAGTCGCAAACGAGAAGTCGCAAACCGGTTTTGAACCCCCAATCTCTTGATCACAAAATATGTGATCAGTTCTTAACTGATGTTGTACTTGTGTTGTTGTAGATGTTTCTGTTGTAGAAAGTGGTACTGTTGATGTAGATGTTTCTGTTTTAGTAAGTGGTACGGTTGATGTAGATGTTTCTGTTGTAGTAAGTGGTACTGTTGTTGTAGATGTGTCTGTTGTAGTAAGTGGTACTGTTGTTGTAGATGTTTCTGATGTAGTGAGTGGTACTGTTGTTGTTGTAGTAGTAAATGCCTTGAGTCTTGTGAAGACCAAGTACAACTTCATAAAAGAAACAATCTAAGCCGAGTGATTGTCATAGTACGTGTATTGATTGTCATAGTACGTGTATTGATTGTCATAGTACGTGTATTGATTGTCATAGTACGTGTATTGATTGTGATAGTACGTGTATTGATTTTAGTATGAGTTGTACTAAGTGTAATAGTGTTTTAGATGAAATAATTGTGTCGTAACGTGGTGAGACGGTATTGATTTTATGCTAACTTGACAACTTGAACGACAAAAAGTTTCGTTTCTTTGTGTTACACTTTTTAACAGTTTGTGTCTTGTGAGTTATGTGTCTCTAGCTAGTTTTAATTGTAATGCGCGATTTTTCTCTCTATATATATTTCTCTATCTCCCTTTTTATATTGAGTAGATAGAAATCTTTCTGTCTCCCTTGTTATATTGATCTATCTTTCTCTGTCTCCCTTGTTATATTGAGTAGATGTGTCTCTGTCTCCCTTGTTATATTGAGTAGATGTGTCTCTGTCTCCCTTGTTATATTGAGTAGATATGTCTCTGTCTCCCTTGTTATATTGAGTAGATATGTCTCTGTCTCCCTTGTTATATTGAGTAGATAGAAATGACTACATCGATAATGATGAAATAATCCATTTAGCTGTGAGCACGGAGCCCTTGATAATATCACATTTAGCTGTGAGCACGGAGCCCTTGATAATATCACATTTAGCTGTGAGCACGGAGCCCTTAATAGTATCACACTTAGCTGTCAGCAGGGAGCCCTTGATAATATCACATTTAGCTGTGAGCACGGAGCCCTTGATAATATCACATTTAGCTGTGAGCAGGGAGCCCTTGAGAGTATCACATTTCTGACAAAAGTTAAGGTCCTCAGATCTTCTCGGGTACAGTTTAACATGTCTGAATAGCAAGTGATTGTTGACAGTGGTTAACATGAATTTAGTGACTTGTTTTTCATGATTTGTTTTCTGCATATATATTTTCATGTTATACTTGGTGCATGTTGTCGTGAGCGCATTAATATGATTTTGTAACTGTTTTCTCTCTTTGTAAATAGTTCATTGATCATCAGCAAATAGAAATTCGTTGATTTTAATGTACAATTTACTTTTTTATTTTGGTATTCTTTTGTTATTCTGTACCTGTTTCTGTTAAAAAGTATAGGTGAGAGTACACATCCTTGTCTTACTCCTGATTTTGTTTCAAAAAATGAAGTCATTCCACCGGTAGTTCATATTGAGCTTTGGTAGTTCTGGTAAAGGGCTGTTATATTTGCTAATAACGGACCACAGTTTTCTAAATAATTCCGTAGTTTTCTAGTGTTTCCTATAAAGCATTTCTATTGACTCTATCGAATGCTTATTCCTGGTCTATGAATATTGTGTTTAGTTCTTGATCATATTCTTGTGCTTTTTTATTTAATTGTCTCACGGAAAAAAGAGAATATGTAAACTTACTGCTTTCCCTGAATCGAAACTGAGAGAAGGTCAATTTTGAGTTGTGATTTCTCTTTGACGTATTTCTAATATTTTGTCATATATTTATCCTATGCGACTTAGTAGGGAGATACCTCTGTAAGATTCATCTTCTCTTTTGTTTCGTTTCTTCTTCCATATTGGTACTATTATTGAGTTAGGCCAATAACTGCTATTCTTTCTTCCCATGCTGTTTTGAATAGTCTTGCTAGCCATTTCACCTATCTTTCCTTGCATGCTCTTATCGCTTTGTTAGTTATACCGTTAGCTCCTGGTGATTTGTTAGTGTGGCTAGATCTTATTAATACTGCTTCTATTTCGTGGTTTAGTATGTCGGGTTCAATGTCTTGGTTTGTTGAAATGTAATTATACTCTGCTGTTATGTGTTGGGATTGTATAACTCTTGATAAAATTCTTTCCATCTTCTTTCCTTTCTAGACTATTTAGTATATGATTGCCTTTTTTTGTATAGCATTTATGAGTATGGCGGGGTTATAGCATTCGCCTCTTACTCTCACCGATTTGATACTTTAGACAAATTCTCTAGGTCTTGAATTTCAAATTTGTGTTAGATTTTCTCCATTTTAATTCCAGGAATTATATTGTGCTTCTTTTATTATGCGTTTAGCGTTCATCCTTGCTTGTCTATATTGTAAGCAGTGTTCTTGTTGTTTAGAATTTAGTCATGTTTTGAAACACAGTTTCTGTGTTTCTTCTTCTTCTTCAGCGTTCATTCTCAAATTCCCACTGTATGTCTCTTGTAACAGGACAATGGTCCTACAAGATTTCCAGTTGAATGTAGTCCAGAGAATGAAAATGCGTTGTGTTTCCGTTTTATTTGCGCCAATGGCCCAACACATCCGTCTTCGGCGGGTTTCTGTGTTTGAATAGCTCTCATTATTTCATTGCTCCATCATGCAGTTGTTTTTTTTTAGTATTGTATGTGTTTTCTTTCGCTGCAAATATTTTGTAAGTTACTCAACACTTTATCTTTGAAAATATCCCATTCTTCTGAGATGTTTTCAGTCTATTGTGTTAGAAATGTTTGTATTATTCTGATTGTAAGATTCTGTCTGATTATGTTGTATAGCTACTTTCTAAAAGTGTGTCCTATCCATTTCCATATTGTACTTTTTATCTCTACCTCCGCCTAACATTAGTGTGTTCCATTCCCTAACTCATTAGTTATCCGTGAAATATCTTATCAAAACAAAACAAAAATATCACGCTGTGGTCGGTTATATTCACACAAAACCCGTAGATATCTCTTCCATACTGTAAACTACAACACGGCGTACTCCTTTCTCATGACTATATCCTGCTAATCTCGGGAGTTTGGGAATTACCTAAGACGAAGAAGAAGAAGAAGAATGATTCTTGTGTACTGCTTGATTGTTTGAAGTGCATGAAATCAATTCAACTAACAAGAAGAAGAACAAGAACAAGAATAAGAATGTACGTTTGATTGTGTGAAGTACATGAAACCGATTCTACTAACAACTAAACTAATGGTGTCTTGATGAAACGAGACAGAATGTCGGTACAACCCACGCTTAACGACCATATCAGAAAGATAAAGTCAAGTCTGGAATGTATTCAAGACCCCTGCCTCGTACTTTGACATTTCTGATCCAGTCTGATCACCAACGAAAGCATTCTTATAGCCAAAAAAACATGTTTTGTTGTGTCATGTTAGCAGACGTTGTATGTCCAACCTTACAATACCTTTGTACCGCTCTAAGCCGTTTTTCTCAACCACTTCTCACTCAATCCCCCCACTTGACCACTTCTCTCTCAACCCCATTATATCAACCACTTCTCTCAACCATCTTTTTCAGGCACTTCTCTAAATCCCATTACCTCAACCACTTCTCTTAACCACTTCTCTCAACCACTTTTCTCAACCACTTCTCGCAAAAGGTTATTTCAATCCCTCTCTAAACCACTTCTTTCAACCCCCTCTCTCAATCACTTCTTACAACTCCACCCCCTCTCTCAAGCAATACTGTCAACCCCCTCTCTCAACTACTTCTTTCAAGCCTCTCAACCACTTTTTTCCCAGCCGCTCTCTCTACTTCCTTCAACCCCCTCTATCAACCACTGCATTCAATCCCTTCCCCCTATTACTTCTTTCAACCCTCTCTGAATCACTTCTTTCAACCCCAACTCTCAACCACTTCTTTCAACCCCCCCCCCCCTTTACCACTTCTTTCAACCCCTCTCTTTACCATTTCTTTCAATCCCTCTCAATAACTTCTTTCAAACGCCTCTCTCAACGACTTATATCAACCACTTCTCTCTAATATCCTCTCTCTTACGCATTTCTCTCTCAATACCTCTCTCAATTACTTCTCTCAACCAATTCTCTCTTAACCCCTTCCCTGAACCACTTCTTTAAATCACATCTCTCAGCCAACAATTTGCTCGACCCGCTCTTTCAACCACGTCTTTCTCAACCTCGTCTCTCGACCACTTCTCTCTCCTCACCTCTCTAAGTCACATCTTTCACTTATTTCTCTTTCAACGACTTCTCTTAGACACCTCTCTCAACAACTTCTCTCAGCCACTTCTCTCAATCACGTCTCACTCAACAACGTCTCTCAAACACTTCTCTCTCATTCGCGTCTTTCTGCCACTTCTTTCATAGTTCTCTCTCAACCACTTCTCTCAACTACATTTCTCTCAACCTTATCTCTAAGCCAATTCTCTCTCAAATACTTTCCTATTAATCTCTTCTAGCTCAACCCTATCTCTCAACCACTTCTCTCTCAACTCTATCTCTCAACCACTTCTCTCTCAACCCTATCTCTCAACCACTTCTCTCTCAACCCTATCTCTCAACCACTTCTCTCTCAACCCTATCTCTCAACCACTCCCCTCACAACCACTTCTCTTACAACCAGTTCCCTCTCAACTATTCCCACACAACCATTCCCCTCTCAACCACTCCCCGCACAACCACTCCCCTCACAACCACTTCCCTCTCAACTTTTCCCCTCACAACCACTTCCCTCTCAACCACTCCCCTCACAACCACTTCTCTCACAACCACTTCCTTCTCAACTATTTCCCACACAACCACTCCCCTCTTAACCACTTCCCTCACAACCACTCCCCTCACGTCCACTTCTCTCACAATCACTTCCCCCACAACCACTTCTCTCACAGCCACTTCTCTTACAATCACTTCTCTTACAACCACTCCCCTCACAACCACTTCTCTCACAATCACTTCCCCCACAACCACTTCTCTCACAGCCACTTCTCTTACAATCACTTCTCTTACAACCACTCCCCTCACAACCACTTCTCTCACAATCACTTCCCCCACAACCACTTCTCTCACAGCCACTTCTCTTACAATCACTTCTCTTACAACCACTCCCCTCACAACCACTTCTCTCTGTTAAGATTTGTGCTGGAGTGGTCGCTTGTTGAATCCCGCTTGCGAGTTCTGAGTGTATAAAGTGATTTTATTGTGTCTGAGATCCCTGTTAGTTATTACTTAAAGCTACGGAAATACGTGCTATGAGCGGTACTCTCGGCAGGCGAGATAAATTGTGCACAAATGGAGTACCCGGATTGCAATTAAATCAATGTTCTCCTACTTTTGAATCCTTCATTCCATCCAATGTATGGAAAACAAAACTATGAAATTATAATAAACACTGACGGAGTTCTTGCTTACAAATAAATGCACGCCGTCATGCTAAAATAACGTACAACCCCAAAAGACCTTCTCAGGTTGCAATTGAAATAGTTATGACAGATTTCCTGAAGACAAGCGACAGGTAAATTGGCATACCTGGTGAAGAATGTGACCTGTGGTAAGAAATCCCCGCCTCAAAGGTTGCGTTAAAACAGCGGGGAGTGAGAGACTCAGATAGAAAGAGAGAGAGAGAGAGCTGAAACAGAGTAGGATAGACGAGGTTACATTCTTCTTCTTCAACGTTCATTCTCATACTCCCACTAAATCTTTTGTATGCGAACAATAGCCCTACTATATTTTCATCAGGATAGTCCAGGGAATGGAAATGCGTTGTGTCACAGTTTTATTTGCGCCAATGGCCCGATAAATCCGTCTTCGGTGGAAGGTTACATTGAATCCGCAAGGAATAAAATACTCAGAGAGAGAGAGAGAGAGAGAGAGAGAGATTAGTCACAGTGTTTTACTTCGGAGTCTGCCACTGACTCCAAAATAAAACTGACAATCCAGTCAGCACTGACTCCTAAGTAAAGCTGATAATGCAGTCAGCACTACCTCTGAAGTAAAGCTGATAATCCAGTCAGCACTACCTCTGAAGTGCTGATAATGCAGTCATTACCTCTGAAGTAAAGCAAAATTATAATGTTTCACTACCGCTAAAAGATGTTGGTAACAACCTGCCAGTTTGTCTATTTGTCCCCGAACGTAAATGTTTGTCTAATGTTCGACATAAATGATCTGTAACACACGTCCGTAGCACTCATGTTGACATCAGCTGTTGACAAACTATCTTGTCCAGATTGTCCCAAAAATTGACACATTGACACACGCTCATACACACAATCAACTATGAAAGTAAATATTTCATGGATTATTTCCCTTTTCTATTATTTACTCGTATTTCCCAAGTATCGATTTTTTTTCGAAGAAAAGACAGCCAATAATTAATTATTTTTCATCTCGTCGATTCTCTTTTGCCAGTTTTACTGAGTGGGTTCAGACAGCGTGGAAGCACATTGTCAATCACATCAGGTATGGCAATTACCTGAATTCAATAGTACTGGTTAGTTTTCTCTGTGACACCGTTCAATGGTGAGCAACACCTCAGGACGCACATTGTTTGTATTTCTGTTCGATTTCTCACGTCGTGCTCCGTTGTAAGTTTTAACGTGATTCTCTGGTATTGACTGCGGGCTCGCGGGAGATTTAAAAAAAATAGCTAGCGTATCATATTCAGAACGTAGCGATCAACCCAGCAATTTTTGGCTGTAGTGATTTTCTAGGCAATATGAATACACTCAGTAGTTTGCCATTGATTTCTGGACGATCTGGGTGCATCATTGCCTGTGGCGAGTTTCGAACCTGATACTTTGGCCGTCACAGACGCGATCTGTGACGGTGTGACGCTGGTGTAGCTGACTTAATCTGTGTGAATCATGATTTAAATTTGAACAGACAGGTTGACTTCCGACACGACACGTGGAAGTACATTCTAAATGAATTCTAAATTTAGAATATACTGCTGTATTTTGGTCTGCCCTTTCATCTAGATTACATAACATATGTTCCACAAGTGGTCTATATGCACCCCCAAGGGTGAATTTCGACTTGAGGAAGGAGGTGGGAAGGGGGTGCATGAGAAGTACTCTAATTAATAAAGATATGAATAAAATTGTATATGTTCCTGTTTTTTACAATTGTAAATTAAAAAAAATTCGATCAAACTAAACAACACTATATCAGCTATCAAAAACATAACTTTGAAGTTGTTTTTAACTCGAAATATTTAGGAAAATCAAATATTAGACAGGCGGGCAAAACAATATGAAAAGCAAACATTTTTTTTAATCGGCAAGGGGTGCACGAGGCAAAATAGTTTGAAATTCATAGAAAGTTCTACTGTATTTTTTAATCTAAACATTCATTTAAAATTTACTAATATTTTTTTTAATCTAAATATTCATTTAGATTATACTAATATTTTTTTTTAATCTAAATATTCATTTAGAATGTACTGTGGTTTTGGTCTAAACGTTCATTTAGAATGTATATAATACTACTTATCTGGAGCCTCAACATCCGATTACAATTCTGTTATATCCTTAGGTTACAACCATCATTTAGAAAGTAGCTCTTTCATGTGATCGTCACTTTCGTAAAGTACTGGGATTCTAAACCGTTTCAGACGGTGAGCACCGTCCACATGTAATCGAAGTGGTGTAGAGCAGGTTTTAACTCACACGGTGAACACCGCCCACATGTAATATAAGTGGTGTAGAGCAGGTTTTAACTCACACGGCGAACACCGCCCACATGTAATCTAAGTGGTGTAGAGCAGTTTTGAACTCACACGGTGAACACCGCCCACATGTAATCTAAGTGGTGTATAGCAGGTTTGAACTCACACGGTGAACACCGCCCACATGTAATATAAGTGGTGTATAGCAGGTTTGAACTCACACGGTGAACACCGCCCACATGTAATCTAAGTGGTGTATAGCAGGTTTGAACTCACACGGTGAACACCGCCCACATGTAATATAAGTGGTGTAGAGCAGGTTTGAACTGACACGGTGAACACCACCCACATGTAATCTAAGTGGTGTATAGCAGGTTTGAACTGACACGGTGAACACCGCCCACATGTAATCTAAGTGGTGTATAGCAGGTTTGAACTCACACGGTGAACACCGCCCACATGTAATCTAAGTGGTGTAGAGCAGGTTTGAACTCACACGGTGAACACCGACCACATGTAATCTAAGTGGTGTAGAGCAGGTTTGAACTCACACGGTGAACACCGACCACATGTAATCTAAGTGGTGTAGAGCAGGTTTGAACTCACATGTCGCTATCACGAGATCACTAAGGTGCTCGCGAACATCAGGTTAAGAACACCTGGTAAAGAATGATGTAGTGCTATTCTATTCACAAGAATTGTGTTTCTATCTAGATCAGTATGTCCCAAACTTTTTGTTACCATGCCCCGACCTAACAATTTCTAAAATTCTGATGCCCCCTATGTAAGACATACGCATTGTTTATATTCAAAAACTGAATTATTCCCTAAAAGTTAAGGAATAATTGCCTCCTGAATAATCAAATTACCACCCCCTCCCCTGTGGAGCGTGGGGCTCACGTTGGGAAATACTGACCTAGATGGATCGTGCTAATTGTGGAGTAGGCCAATTTACTAGACATGTGAACGCAAGTTGTGTCGCCCCTACTTGTCTTTGATTTATATATGTTTGTGATTCTTGATAAAGGCATGTCTGTCGAAACGTCGATTTTTGTGTGCGCCTATGTTTGTTTCGTATTATAGCAAAATGTTACTACCTCGTATCAAACTTGACCAGTGCCTACTCCAAAGTTCAATTGAAAAGCTGCAAGATAACATAACGCCACTCAACGAAATCTGTCTCAATCACAACACGAAGATAAATACATAAAACAAAAACAAAAATAATGTCTATAAGCAGAGAACTTCATTCAGTCAACATACAGTTTAATCATCAATTACTGAAACAAGTGCATGAATTGATATCTCTCGGAAGCATTTTTACAGAAGACGGAAGAATGGACAGAGAGAATGGGATACAAACTCGAAAGCTACTACATAAATTAATAATTTACAACAATTTGAAACACAAATCTGTCACGATGAAAACTAAAAGACAAATCATAAATTTAGTCTTCATATCAACATTGTTTTATCAATGTCAGATACGGATATGAACACTAAGAAAAGGACAAGTGAGAACGTGCGTGTGATATGAGATGTCTAAGAAAGGCAACAAACAGAACAAGAAGAGAGCATGTGAGGATTGAAGAGATTACAAGAAGAAATCATGTGAGGAATGAAGAGATTACAAGAAGAGATCATGTGAGGAATGAAGAGATTACAAGAAGAAATCATGTGAGGAATGAAGAGATTACAAGAAGAGATCATGTGAGGAATGAAGAGATTACAAGAAGAGATCATGTGAGGAATGAAGAGATTACAAGAAGAGATCATGTGAGGAATGAAGAGATTACGCGAACTGTTGGAACAATATCACTGGTCAAATATATTGAAAAACAGAAACTGAAATGTTTCGGCCACTTATAAGAATGAACCCTTATTGGTCAGCTGCAAGAGCATACAACATGAAAATGGAAACAGCAAGATACAGAAAAGACCTAGAAAAATTGTTGGATTGAAGGAGTTACCAGCATTCTGAGATGTCACAATGTTACAGCATATCAAACGTTCCATATACCAAAAACCCATCGTCATTCAATCGTGTGACTGCTCACAGCACAGAGCAGAGAAAATATATAGATAGAGATGGATGGGTGGATGGGATGGATGGATGGATGGATAGATGGGATGGATGGATGGATGGGATGGATAGATGGATGGGATGGATGGATGGATGGATGGATGGATGCATAGATGGATGGGATGGATGGATAGATGGATGGATGGATGTATAGATCTAGATGCATGTGTTCTGTGTAGAATAACATTGGTTAATTTGTGTTTTTTTATCCATCGTATATAATATAAGAATAACTTTCACGAAGTACAGTTGTTGTTTTTGTTTCCTATAACAGCACATGTCCAACTTATCTTCTACTTCACGATTGATTGGCGATAAACAAGGTAAGTACTGTTTACAGGTAAATATCTGTCTGCCTATACAGGTAAATATGTGTCTGCCTAGAACAGATCGATAATAGCTAATCAAGGCAGAACAAAAACTTCAATCCAACAGGCGAAACTTGACATTGGGTAAGGAAGTAATGAACTTTGAAACAGCGTAAGAAAGTAACGAACTTTGTAATGGAGTTAATGAACTTTGACATAGGGTAAGAAAGTATTGAACTTTGTAATGGAGTTAACGAACTTTGAAATAGCGTAAGATAGTAATGAACTTTGAAAAAAGGTAAGGAAGTAATGAACTTTGAAATAAAGGTAAGGAAGTAATGAACTTTGAAAAAAAGGTAAGGAAGTAATGAACTTTGAAAAAAGGTAAGGAAGTAATGAACTTTGAAAAAAGGTAAGGAAGTAATGAACTTTGGAATAGCATAAGGAAGTAATGAACTTTGAAATAAAGGTAAGGAAGTAATGAACTTTGAAAAACGGTAAGGAAGTAATGAACTTTGGAATAGCATAAGGAAGTAATGAACTTTGAAATAAAGGTAAGGAAGTAATGAACTTTGAAAAGGTAAGGAAGTAATGAACTTTGAAAAAAGGTAAGGAAGTAATGAACTAACTTTGAAAAAAGGTAAGGAAGTAATGAACTTTGGAATAGCATAAGGAAGTAATGAACTTTGAAATAAAGGTAAGGAAGTAATGAACTTTGAAAAAAGGTAAGGAAGTAATGAACTTTGAAATAAAGGTAAGGAAGTAATGAACTTTGAAAAAAGGTAAGGAAGTAATGAACTTTGAAAAAAGGTAAGGAAGTAATGATGATGAGACTTTTGTTTTTATTGCAAAGCGCCATGTAACTATTTTTTGAATATTTTCCCATGGTTTTTGTTCTGTTTTAAAAGTTTTTATTCAGGTCTGTAATGCGTCCTTGTAGCGCTCCTTGTGGTGGCTTTAAGGACGTATGCCCTCCAGTAACTCACCATAGAGAAGTATCTTTGCCAGGCAACGATTTGTTATGCGTACCACATGACCTGCCAAATGAATCTGTGTCTGCATCAGGATAGTGGCAATGCTGGGGATACCAGATTTGTCAAGGACCGCGGTATCTGGAATCTTGTCTTGCCATCTGATGTTCATAACTTTTCTGAGACAGGTTGTGTGAAAGTGACTGAGCTTCCTTACACGAGGTCTATACTTAGTCCATGTTTCACTAGCGTATAACAGCACTGGAAGTAGAAATAACCAAAATTACAGGATATCCGACAAAGTGGGGAATGACGCAGTAACAAAACAAATAAGCGATAAAAACCATGTAGAATGAATAATGTTATTGTAATACTAACAATAGCAAAGAGAATCGCTGCTTTCCAAATAAGATGCTACAGAAGAATTTTACACATACCATGGACAGCTAGAAAGACAAATCAGGAAGTGTTAAGATCAATAAATGTCGAAGAGGGTTGGCTCCTTAAACAACATCCTAACAAGAAGACTGTTTGGTTTTTTTTAAAACATATAAAGTGACATAACAGCTTGGAAAGATTAATAGCTGAAGGGAGAGGTAACAGGGGAATAGGCCGCCAAAGACGACGATGGTGCAGTGATATATCAGATTGCTTAAACATGTCTCTAGCCGCGTCATAAATCTCGTCCAGAATTGCGGAGTATTCAGTGGAATCCATACGGAAGACTACGTTCTGGAAAGAATATATCACATGATGATGATGAATACTAACTATCAAAATTTATTTAAAAAACAAAGTAAAAACTAAATAACAATAAGCACAACAACAAGGACTGTTTTCACGTTTCGGTCCAAAAGGGACATTTCTCAAGAAACAATAACAAACGGAAGTAACACAAATTTTTAAAATTAATCTTATGTTTATACCAAGACGTCTCCGTACATGGAGAAAAGTAAATCAGATAAGTTTAGTTATAAATAGACAGATAGATAGATGGATGGATAGGTGGGTGGGTGGATGGATGGATGGATCAATTGATGGGTAAAATCGTAGTATAACAACTATCCGTAGTATGTATTAACAGAAATTCGTTATATACAGTACACATAATAAAGAATAAATATAATTGGGGATTTTAAAAAGTGTTGTTAAATCGGAAAATTCGTTAGAAGAGATGGAATTTAGAGGGATTCTACTGTGGATACAGCGGACGATCACTTGATGTGTGTGTGTGTGCGCGCGCACTCGCTTGTGAGTGATGTATTATTGTTCACAAGATACAGTTTAGTTCGCCCGTCGCCTTCTAAGATAAATAACGATGCCAGATTCATCTCGTGTGCTTATTAATAGCACCAACTGTGGAGATATCTGACGTTCCTGTCTATGTTTATATCTTCTGGTGTTAGTAATAGTTGCAAAGTCTCAGAACAGGAACAATCATGACAGAAATCGCAGTCATATATTAGCATTACTGTACCAAGATTTGACGTTGTGTTAGTGCAGAGTTGCCAGATAGTTGGAACAGTTCATGGCCAAATTTATATATACAAATTTGCCCAAAAATAGCCAAACTCTTAGATTGTGTGTAAAGAACTACTATAAAACGTAATAAAATGATCTTGAATTCAGTTAAATTGTATTAAACATATACGTGGTGAGCCTTGACCATCTCAGACCTATAAACTATAACAAGCAGTGCTACACCAATGTCGACGTATGCACTGACGTCTAGAGATGTAGGCCTACTTATATATATATATATATATATATATATATATATATATATATATATATATATATATATATATATATATATATATATATATATATATATATATATATATATATATACACACCTAGAAGTCTTTGCTGCATCGCATCGTGATGTTTTTGCTTGTTCTATACTTACGTAAAGCACTTTCTATAAACTGCCAAAATAAACAAGTCTAACCGGAACCGCCGCTGGACGTTTCAGTTCGCAGGCCGGTTAATTATCCTCCCGATCACTTATGTTAATAAAAAATATGACAATTTCATCGATGACTGACATCAATTTATTTGTGAACGTCTTTCAAATTAAGAGCAGCCTGCCTTTACTAGTTCCCCAAGGAACCGCTGATGAGTGTTTACATTAGACTCTATAACTCAGTTTGTTGACACTCTTTCTTTAGAGAAATCTCACAGCTACGTATATATTTTTATGTGCAAGTTGTAAGCGATAGAAGAACAGCTTACGAAATACAATAACTTGTCATAGAAAGAAACACATTTTTTTCTTCTTCTCTTTTTCCTATACGTTTTTGAGTTATTACTCAAATATTAATATTGATAACATACGTTTTTAAAATTTGTGCAGACTTATATTCTTCTTCTTCTTCTTTCGTTCACTTGAAACATGTCTATATCTGTAATTTTGTCTCCTTAATAAAACTCACTGTCTTTTGTAGTTCATACAGTGTCCCATAGAGTTTTGATTCCAGTGTTGTTTCCTCTGGCCAATATGTCTGCCTCAGCATTTCATGCTCAGAACACTCTTGAAGTATATGTTTGGCACTCTGTGCTGCCTGTCCACATGTACACATGGCTGTGTTGCCAATCTTGAACTTTGTATACATGTGACTGTGGAGTCGGTTGTGTCCTGTTCTGAGACGTAGAATTATAACTTGCTCTGATCTGTTCATAATATGATAGTCATCTTGTGTTGGCGTTTGTGGCTTTCTTATTGACTTGATCATCTGTTTTTTCTGATGGTAGGTGATTGGTATATCTGGTTGGTCTTCGGCAGCACCTTCCTTAGCCAGTTGGTCTGCTTTTTCATTTCCTGGTATTCCACAGTGAGAGGGTATCCACTGCATGGTTACCCTATACTGGTAAGACAATTCGCTAAGTAGTTTTTTCAAGTCTGTTAGTTTTTCAGACTGGAGAGCTTGAAGCACTGACCTTGCATCTGTCAGGAATACCACAGGCTGTAGGTCAGAGTTGAAGTTCAGCAGTTTTTTAGCTGCCACACTAATTGCCTGGATTTCTGCATCATAATTATTGCAGAATTTTCCTGTCGGTGTTCTGATTGTATCTCTAGGCTTGTGTGGATATTCTATATATACACCTGCACCTCCATTCCTCACGGCATTCTGTGCTGACCCATCTGTGTATACTCTGACCCATATATCTTGTGGATATTCCTCATCCAGGAAACTGAGGGTGACTGTCCTTCGCTGCACACTGTTCTGTTCGTCCTCGCTTAGTATTCCTTTCACATGGGTCTGAATGTATATTGGCATTCCATGTCTTTCACTCCACGGGGTTTGTTCTGGTACAGGCCTTAAGGGGCTGTCAACTTCAGGTAGGTCTGTAAGTTGTCTGCGGAGTCGTTTAGCTTGATGGATAAAGCTGCTTCTTTTCAATCGTCCCATTGCTAGATTTTGGAATCTTTCCTTCATTGGATGACTTGGCATACACTGAAACTTTTCTGCCTGAATTAGTACTTTTGTGTCTCTGCGTTCGCCAAGTGTTTGCATTCTTCCCATTTTCTGCATCTCTGCTATGGGTGTTGATTTCATTGCTCCCAACATTATTCTAAGTGCCTGGTTTTGCACTTTATCTAGATCTTGTAATGTGGTGTTTGATGCAGGACACCACGCAGCTGAACCATATTCCAGGTGCGGTCTTATGCCTTGCTGGTAAACTTTACTGAGTATATTCCCACTGGCTCCCCATGTGGTTCCACTTAGTTTTCTCAGGATAGCTAACTTCCTCCTGGCTTTTGTTGTTGCTTTGTTTATGTGCTGCTTCCATGTCAGTTTATCATCAAAAGTAACTCCGAGGTATGTGGGTTGTTTGTCTTCTTTCAAGAGCTCTCCATCTATCTTGATATGACCAGTTTTTTGTTTTGGTGAGAGGGTAAAAAGTGTAGTGCTGCACTTATCTGTGTTAATGCTGATGCACCATCTATTAGCCCATAAGGTTAGGGCATCGATAGCTCTTTGTATTTGTTTAGTGGCCACTGTCGCATGTTCTTCTGTGCACCAGATCACCAGGTCGTCAGCATACATTGCCACTTTGATCCCGTGTGGTAGTTCAGCAACTAGGTCATTGATGTAAACCAAGAAAAGTGTGGGCGACAGGACTCCTCCCTGGGGGACTCCATGACGCAGTAGAACTTTCTTGCTCTTGCGACCATCTAATTGTACCCTGGCTCTTCTATTATGCAGGTATGCTTTTACCCATTTGTACATTCTTGAGCTAACCCTGCAATTTCGCAATTTCTTTAGGAGCCCTTCTTTCCAGACCTTATCAAATGCTTTTCTGAGGTCTATCCATGCTGCTAGTACCAGTTTCTTATCTTGGAAGGCATCCTCAATCTCTTGGGAGAGGTAGGTTGCCTGATCTTCAGTAGAGTAGCACTGTCTGAAACCTGCTTGCTGTGATACCAGAAGGTTTTCACTTTCAAGGTACCACTGCATCCTAAGATTGATAATGCGTTCCATTGTTTTGCATAGACAGCTTGTGAGGCTGATGGGCCTGTAGTTGGAGACTGTGTTGCCATCTTTTCCTGATTTGAAAAGTTTTCAAATCATTATTGCTTCTCTCCACGCCTGTGGTACATTACCCGTGGACCAGCTTGTGTTAAAGATCTGCAGTAGCTTTGCTCTTGCTGCAATTCCCAGGTTTCTAATCATTTCATTGGACACTCCATCAGCTCCAGGGGACTTTTTCATTTTCAATTTGGATATTGCATGCTCCAGTTCTCTCATTGTGATTGGTGCCTCCATGACTTCAGGTATAGGTTCGCCTTGTCCAATGTTTTGCTGGTTCTCTCGAACCTCCTGTTGTTTGTCTGGGCTGACTTTGATGTTATTGTCTTCTGAAAAGGAATCTGCAGACTTATATAATTGTATATCACATTTTTTTTTTACTTTATAAGAAATATAAACACATTTAAATATGTAAGCAATGCTTCATTATATGGACATTAGCATGCCCATTAGTTTTCACCACGGCGGAGATGATGACGATGTTTGTTTGTTTAGAAGCTGTCCATAAATTACGTCAACTCTTTTTTGCCAGTTTTAAATTTTTACCCTCCCCCGCCTCACCTGCGCCCCCCCCCCCTTGTCAACAATTATCAGAAATTAATTCAAAGACTCCTCCCTGCTTATATATGTTTTAAAATGTATAATCCTCTCCATTCTGGCTTCAGCCACTATAAATATTCTGTAGAAAAAGTAATATTCTGTAGGAAAAGTAATATTCTGCAGAAAAATTACGAAAAATCTAAACATAACAAATGTACAGATTTAAAAAAAAAAGAAAATATTATAATTCAACAATTTAGTGTGTGTGTAAGAACCGTATCGTTGACGGCAGCTATTGTCACACCAACCGTACCCACTTGTCAACAGCTGTTCAACTTTTTTTTTAGCTCTCATATTTCCCACGACGTAATGTATAGACAACTACTTAGCCACACATAAGCCACACATAGACAACTACTTAGCCACACATAAGCCACACATAGACAACTACTTAGCCACACATAGACAACTACTTAGCCACACATAAGCCACACATAGACAACTACTTAGCCACACATAAGCCACACATAGACAACTACTTAGCCACACATAAGCCACACATAGACAACTACTTAGCCACACATAGACAACTACTTAACCACACATAAGCCACACATAGACAACTACTTAGCCACACATAAGCCACACATAGACAACTACTTAGCCACACATAAGCCACACATAGACAACTACTTAGCCACACATAAGCCACACATAGACAACTACTTAGCCACACATAAGCCACACATATACAACTACATAGCCACACATAGACAACTACTTAGCCACACATAAGCCACACATAGACAACTACTTAGCCACACATAAGCCACACATAGACAACTACTTAGCCACACATAAGCCACACATAGACAACTACTTAGCCACACATAAGCCACACATAGACAACTACTTAGCCACACATAAGCCACACATAGACAACTACTTAGCCACACATAAGCCACACATAGACAACTACTTAGCCACACATAAGCCACACATAGACAACTACTTAGCCACACATAAGCCACACATAGACAACTACTTAGCCACACATAAGCCACACATAGACAACTACTTAACCACACATAAACCACACATAGACAACTACTTAGCCACACATAAGCCACACATAGACAACTACTTAGCCACACATAGACAACTACTTAGCCACACATAAGCCACACATAGACAACTACTTAGCCACACATAAGCCACACATAGACAACTACTTGACCACACATAGACAACTACTTAGCCACACATAAGCCACACATAGACAACTACTTAGCCACACATAAGCCACACATAGACAACTACTTAGCCACACATAAGCCACACATAGACAACTACTTAGCCACACATAAGCCACACATAGACAACTACTTAGCCACACATAAGCCACACATAGACAACTACTTAGCCACACATAGACAACTACTTAACCACACATAAGCCACACATAGACAACTACTTAGCCACACATAAGCCACACATAGACAACTACTTAGCCACACATAAGCCACACATAGACAACTACTTAGCCACACATAAGCCACACATAGACAACTACTTAGCCACACATAGACAACTACTTAACCACACATAAGCCACACATAGACAACTACTTAGCCACACATAAGCCACACATAGACAACTACTTAGCCACACATAAGCCACACATAGACAACTACTTAGCCACACATAAGCCACACATAGACAACTACTTAGCCACACATAAGCCACACATATACAACTACATAGCCACACATAGACAACTACTTAGCCACACATAAGCCACACATAGACAACTACTTAGCCACACATAAGCCACACATAGACAACTACTTAGCCACACATAAGCCACACATAGACAACTACTTAGCCACACATAAGCCACACATAGACAACTACTTAGCCACACATAAGCCACACATAGACAACTACTTAGCCACACATAAGCCACACATAGACACTACTTAGCCACACATAAGCCACACATAGACAACTACTTAGCCACACATAAGCCACACATAGACAACTACTTAGCCACACATAAGCCACACATAGACAACTACTTAACCACACATAAACCACACATAGACAACTACTTAGCCACACATAAGCCACACATAGACAACTACTTAGCCACACATAGACAACTACTTAGCCACACATAAGCCACACATAGACAACTACTTAGCCACACATAAGCCACACATAGACAACTACTTAGCCACACATAGACAACTACTTAGCCACACATAAGCCACACATAGACAACTACTTAGCCACACATAAGCCACACATAGACAACTACTTAGCCACACATAAGCCACACATAGACAACTACTTAGCCACACATAAGCCACACATAGACAACTACTTAGCCACACATAAGCCACACATAGACAACTACTTAGCCACACATAGACAACTACTTAACCACACATAAGCCACACATAGACAACTACTTAGCCACACATAAGCCACACATAGACAACTACTTAGCCACACATAAGCCACACATAGACAACTACTTAGCCACACATAAGCCACACATAGACAACTACTTAGCCACACATAGACAACTACTTAACCACACATAAGCCACACATAGACAACTACTTAGCCACACATAAGCCACACATAGACAACTACTTAGCCACACATAAGCCACACATAGACAACTACTTAGCCACACATAAGCCACACATAGACAACTACTTAGCCACACATAAGCCACACATATACAACTACATAGCCACACATAGACAACTACTTAGCCACACATAAGCCACACATAGACAACTACTTAGCCACACATAAGCCACACATAGACAACTACTTAGCCACACATAAGCCACACATAGACAACTACTTAGCCACACATAAGCCACACATAGACAACTACTTAGCCACACATAAGCCACACATAGACAACTACTTAGCCACACATAAGCCACACATAGACACTACTTAGCCACACATAAGCCACACATAGACAACTACTTAGCCACACATAAGCCACACATAGACAACTACTTAGCCACACATAAGCCACACATAGACAACTACTTAACCACACATAAACCACACATAGACAACTACTTAGCCACACATAAGCCACACATAGACAACTACTTAGCCACACATAGACAACTACTTAGCCACACATAAGCCACACATAGACAACTACTTAGCCACACATAAGCCACACATAGACAACTACTTAGCCACACATAGACAACTACTTAGCCACACATAAGCCACACATAGACAACTACTTAGCCACACATAAGCCACACATAGACAACTACTTAGCCACACATAAGCCACACATAGACAACTACTTAGCCACACATAAGCCACACATAGACAACTACTTAGCCACACATAAGCCACACATAGACAACTACTTAGCCACACATAAGCCACACATAGACAACTACTTAGACACACATAGACAACTACTTAACCACACATAAGCCACACATAGACAACTACTTAGCCACACATAAGCCACACATAGACAACTACTTAGCCACACATAAGCCACACATAGACAACTACTTAGCCACACATAAGCCACACATAGACAACTACTTAGCCACACATAGACAACTACTTAACCACACATAAGCCACACATAGACAACTACTTAGCCACACATAAGCCACACATAGACAACTACTTAGCCACACATAAGCCACACATAGACAACTACTTAGCCACACATAAGCCACACATAGACAACTACTTAGCCACACATAAGCCACACATATACAACTACATAGCCACACATAGACAACTACTTAGCCACACATAAGCCACACATAGACAACTACTTAGCCACACATAAGCCACACATAGACAACTACTTAGCCACACATAAGCCACACATAGACAACTACTTAGCCACACATAAGCCACACATAGACAACTACTTAGCCACACATAAGCCACACATAGACAACTACTTAGCCACACATAAGCCACACATAGACACTACTTAGCCACACATAAGCCACACATAGACAACTACTTAGCCACACATAAGCCACACATAGACAACTACTTAGCCACACATAAGCCACACATAGACAACTACTTAACCACACATAAACCACACATAGACAACTACTTAGCCACACATAAGCCACACATAGACAACTACTTAGCCACACATAGACAACTACTTAGCCACACATAAGCCACACATAGACAACTACTTAGCCACACATAAGCCACACATAGACAACTACTTAGCCACACATAGACAACTACTTAGCCACACATAAGCCACACATAGACAACTACTTAGCCACACATAAGCCACACATAGACAACTACTTAGCCACACATAAGCCACACATAGACAACTACTTAGCCACACATAAGCCACACATAGACAACTACTTAGCCACACATAAGCCACACATAGACAACTACTTAGCCACACATAGACAACTACTTAACCACACATAAGCCACACATAGACAACTACTTAGCCACACATAAGCCACACATAGACAACTACTTAGCCACACATAAGCCACACATAGACAACTACTTAGCCACACATAAGCCACACATAGACAACTACTTAGCCACACATAGACAACTACTTAACCACACATAAGCCACACATAGACAACTACTTAGCCACACATAAGCCACACATAGACAACTACTTAGCCACACATAAGCCACACATAGACAACTACTTAGCCACACATAAGCCACACATATACAACTACATAGCCACACATAGACAACTACTTAGCCACACATAAGCCACACATAGACAACTACTTAGCCACACATAAGCCACACATAGACAACTACTTAGCCACACATAAGCCACACATAGACAACTACTTAGCCACACATAAGCCACACATAGACAACTACTTAGCCACACATAAGCCACACATAGACAACTACTTAGCCACACATAAGCCACACATAGACACTACTTAGCCACACATAAGCCACACATAGACAACTACTTAGCCACACATAAGCCACACATAGACAACTACTTAGCCACACATAAGCCACACATAGACAACTACTTAACCACACATAAACCACACATAGACAACTACTTAGCCACACATAAGCCACACATAGACAACTACTTAGCCACACATAGACAACTACTTAGCCACACATAAGCCACACATAGACAACTACTTAGCCACACATAAGCCACACATAGACAACTACTTAGCCACACATAGACAACTACTTAGCCACACATAAGCCACACATAGACAACTACTTAGCCACACATAAGCCACACATAGACAACTACTTAGCCACACATAAGCCACACATAGACAACTACTTAGCCACACATAAGCCACACATAGACAACTACTTAGCCACACATAAGCCACACATAGACAACTACTTAGCCACACATAGACAACTACTTAACCACACATAAGCCACACATAGACAACTACTTAGCCACACATAAGCCACACATAGACAACTACTTAGCCACACATAAGCCACACATAGACAACTACTTAGCCACACATAAGCCACACATAGACAACTACTTAGCCACACATAGACAACTACTTAACCACACATAAGCCACACATAGACAACTACTTAGCCACACATAAGCCACACATAGACAACTACTTAGCCACACATAAGCCACACATAGACAACTACTTAGCCACACATAAGCCACACATAGACAACTACTTAGCCACACATAAGCCACACATATACAACTACATAGCCACACATAGACAACTACTTAGCCACACATAAGCCACACATAGACAACTACTTAGCCACACATAAGCCACACATAGACAACTACTTAGCCACACATAAGCCACACATAGACAACTACTTAGCCACACATAAGCCACACATAGACAACTACTTAGCCACACATAAGCCACACATAGACAACTACTTAGCCACACATAAGCCACACATAGACACTACTTAGCCACACATAAGCCACACATAGACAACTACTTAGCCACACATAAGCCACACATAGACAACTACTTAGCCACACATAAGCCACACATAGACAACTACTTAACCACACATAAACCACACATAGACAACTACTTAGCCACACATAAGCCACACATAGACAACTACTTAGCCACACATAAGCCACACATAGACAACTACTTAGCCACACATAAGCCACACATAGACAACTACTTAGCTACACATAAGCCACACATAGACAACTACTTAGCCACACATAGACAACTACTTAGCCACACATAAGCCACACATAGACAACTACTTAGCCACACATAAGCCACACATAGACAACTACTTAGCCACACATAAGCCACACATAGACAACTACTTAGCCACACATAGACAACTACTTAGCCACACATAAGCCACACATAGACAACTACTTAGCCACACATAGACAACTACTTAGCCACACATAAGCCACACATAGACAACTACTTAGCCACACATAAGCCACACATAGACAACTACTTAGCCACACATAAGCCACACATAGACAACTACTTAGCCACACATAAGCCACACATAGACAACTACTTAGCCACACATAAGCCACACATAGACAACTACTTAACCACACATAAACCACACATAGACAACTACTTAGCCACACATAAGCCACACATAGACAACTACTTAGCCACACATAAGCCACACATAGACAACTACTTAGCCACACATAAGCCACACATAGACAACTACTTAACCACACATAAGCCACACATAGACAACTACTTAGCCACACATAAGCCACACATAGACAACTACTTAACCACACATAAGCCACACATAGACAACTACTTAGCCACACATAAGCCACACATAGACAACTACTTAGCCACACATAAGCCACACATAGACAACTACTTAGCCAAACATAAGCCACACATAGACAACTACTTAGCCACACATAAGCCACACATAGACAACTACTTAGCCACACATAAGCCACACATAGACAACTACTTAGCCAAACATAAGCCACACATAGACAACTACTTAGCCACACATAGACAACTACTTAGCCACACATAGACAACTACTTAGCCAAACATAAGCCACACATAGACAACTACTTAGCCACACATAGACAACTACTTAGCCACACATAAGCCACACATAGACAACTACTTAGCCACACATAAGCCATACATAGACAACTACTTAGCCACACATAAGCCACACATAGACAACTACTTAGCCACACATAGACAACTACTTAGCCACACATAGACAACTACTTAGCCACACATAAGCCACACATAGACAACTACTTAGCCACACATAGACAACTACTTAGCCACACATAGACAACTACTTAGCCAAACATAAGCCACACATAGACAACTACTTAGCCACACATAGACAACTACTTAGCCACACATAAGCCACACATAGACAACTACTTAGCCACACATAAGCCACACATAGACAACTACTTAGCCACACATAAGCCACACATAGACAACTACTTAGCCAAACATATTATTGGCAGATACTTCGGTCACAAAAATTAGTTAATATTTAGTCAAGTGGACGAGAAAACAAAATATTGGTCAGTGTGGTTGACTCAACGAGAAAAGTTCCTCTACACTCATCTGTTCTCCACAAATGTTGTTTATATATTTTCTCCCCCTCCCTCCCCCGCCCAGAAAACCACTATACGTAGACAACAATGGTTCACATTTAACAAGTGCATGTACGTACAAAACCGGAATTATGTAACTTCGGGCATGCGCTGTGAGGATCCTATAAGCGATGCTAGTTTTGTGACAATTCAAAAATGGACGTTAAACATGCGTGCATTGATTTCTGTTTTGTGTTGGGAAGAACTCGTTCTGAAACCTTCTAAATGCTGCAATAAGCTCTCAGAGAATTGTATCTAAACATGTCTACAATATTTCAATAGTAGTCCCGTTTCAAAAGTGGACGCAGATCGTTTCAAGATGATACTCGCCAATGGCGACTATCGTTCCCGCAAACCAATGGGATCGTAGCAAGCTTGCAAGGAATCATAAGCTCTGGCAGGCGTCTGACTATCAGAGACGTCGACTATTAGAAGCGATGCTGAGGATATTGGAATATTACTCAGTACGTGTCATAAAATCGCAATCGATGATGTGCACATGATACACCGCACTAGGGGGTAGCGCTCAGATAATTGAATTGTTCATCACGACAATGGCCCAGCACATAGGTCTACGACAACGAACATAATTTTTATACGAAACACAAAATTCTTTTTTTCTCCTCAAAACCTTTCTGCTCATCCGTCATGATGTATGACTTGCGAGAACAAATGCGAGAACACAACATACAATAATACAACATACAATAATACAACATGCGAGAACACAACATACAATAATACAACATGCGAGAACACAACATACAATAATACAACATACAATAACACAACATACAATAATACAACATACAATAATACAACATACAATAATACAACATACAATAACACAACATACAATAATACAACATACAATAATACAACATACAATAATACAACATACAATAATACAACATACAATAATACAACATACAATAATACAACATATGAGAACACAACATACAATAATACAACATGCGAGAACACAACATACAATAATACAACATATGAGAACACAACATACAATAATACAACATGCGAGAACACAACATACAATAATACAACATGCGAGAACACAACATACAATAATACAACATGCGAGAACACAACATACAATAATACAACATACAATAATACAACATGCGAGAACACAACATACAATAATACAACATGCGAGAACACAACATACAATAATACAACATGCGAGAACACAACATACAATAATACAACATGCGAGAACACAACATACAATAATACAACATGCGAGAACACAACATACAATAATACAACATACAATAATACAACATGCGAGAACACAACATACAATAATACAACATGCGAGAACACAACATACAATAATACAACATGCGAGAACACAACATACAATAATACAACATGCGAGAACACAACATACAATAATACAACATGCGAGAACACAACATACAATAATACAACATACAATAATACAACATGCGAGAACACAACATACAATAATACAACATGCGAGAACACAACATACAATAATACAACATACAATAACACAACATACAATAATACAACATACAATAATACAACATACAATAATACAACATACAATAACACAACATACAATAATACAACATACAATAATACAACATACAATAATACAACATACAATAATACAACATACAATAATACAACATACAATAATACAACATATGAGAACACAACATACAATAATACAACATGCGAGAACACAACATACAATAATACAACATATGAGAACACAACATACAATAATACAACATGCGAGAACACAACATACAATAATACAACATGCGAGAACACAACATACAATAATACAACATGCGAGAACACAACATACAATAATACAACATACAATAATACAACATGCGAGAACACAACATACAATAATACAACATGCGAGAACACAACATACAATAATACAACATGCGAGAACACAACATACAATAATACAACATGCGAGAACACAACATACAATAATACAACATGCGAGAACACAACATACAATAATACAACATACAATAATACAACATGCGAGAACACAACATACAATAATACAACATGCGAGAACACAACATACAATAATACAACATGCGAGAACACAACATACAATAATACAACATGCGAGAACACAACATACAATAATACAACATGCGAGAACACAACATACAATAATACAACATACAATAATACAACATGCGAGAACACAACATACAATAATACAACATGCGAGAACACAACATACAATAATACAACATGCGAGAACACAACATACAATAATACAACATATGAGAACACAACATACAATAATACAACATATGAGAACACAACATACAATAATACAACATATGAGAACACAACATACAATAATACAACATATGAGAACACAACATACAATAATACAACATGCGAGAACACAACATACAATAATACAACATATGAGAACACAACATACAATAATACAACATATGAGAACACAACATACAATAATACAACATGCGAGAACACAACATACAATAATACAACATATGAGAACACAACATACAATAATACAACATATGAGAACACAACATACAATAATACAACATATGAGAACACAACATACAATAATACAACATGCGAGAACACAACATATAATAATACAACATATGAGAACACAACATACAATAATACAACATATGAGAACACAACATACAATAATACAACATGCGAGAACACAACATACAATAATACAACATGCGAGAACACAACATACAATAATACAACATGCGAGAACACAACATACAATAATACAACATATGAGAACACAACATACAATAATACAACATATGAGAACACAACATATAATAATACAACATGCGAGTTCAATGACAGCTCCCGTATTAAATGACATTTGAGAGATTCGAGACAGTTTGAAGAGATATAAGAGAGCTGTTCCGACAAGTGCCTACGAAGGGTGCTTCCTTCTTCAGGTGCAGGATCCCAGCAACGAATGTATACAATCACAGTGGGATTACTTTGAATGAGATATAATCAACTAGTTTGTAAGAAATACGATTTTCTAAAAATAAATCAGTCTGTGAAATTATGTTCAATATTCACTGTTGAAAAACATGATCAGGAAAGCGTGTATTCTCAACAACGCAAAGGACATCACGTGGATATACTGTCCTTGTCATGCGGGAGTCAGGGGCAACGAGAAAGATGACACAGTGGCGGGTAAAGCTATATTGGATGATAATGTGATGGAAAAAACCAGAATGAATTAGAACAGACATTGATACACTAAAAATGATGAAGAGGATGTTGTCATGGATACACTAAAAAAATGATGAAGAGGAAGCAGAAAATATAAAGCACATGTTCAGAGAATGATAGAAATGGGAGTGACCAGGGGAGATGGGAGAAAGTGTGTCCTCAATGGAAAGACCAGAAGAACCCATAACCAACAACTGACTGCAACACTGAAACGTATATACTTTTAGTTGGCTGACAGAATGGATGGCAACACTGAAACTTATATACTTTTAGTTGGCTGACAGAATGGATGGCAACACTGAAACTTATATACTTTTAGTTGGCTGACAGAATGGATGGCAACACTGAAACTTATATACTTTTAGTTGGCTGACAGAATGGATGGCAACACTGAAACATATATACTTTTAGTTGGCTGACAGAATGGCAAGCATAGCATTCATGGGATTGTCCTTTGTGCGGTGATGCTGGTTCTCAATCAAGAATCATTGTCAGAATAACAACAATAATAATTATTAGAAAAGCAATAAAAATATTAATAGTAGTGTTCAAGTATAATCCCTCTCGTGTGATTTCCAGAGCCTCAAGAGGCAGCAAATAATAGCACTTGATTTTGTTCTGTGATTTGCGTTGTTTGTCAATACAAAGTGGCCAATTTAATCATGGAAACAGGCACATGCATCACTTTAGAAGGATGTTCCCCCGGTGAGTAAGCAGGGCTGTATAATCGATACCACCGACATTATAAGAGCTATTAACTAATGGAAAAACAACCTTCTAAAATAATGCATTTGACTTTCCCGCGATTTTTATTGGCCACTATGACTATATTTTGTGTCGACAGCCAATGAAAATCACGAGTAATTTTAGAAGGCTGCTGTCATATTAGTCAATGGTTGCTGATCCAGCGGTCCATGGGCTCATGCCCTTTGATCTAATGCCATTAAATGGCATTATATTGCTGGGAAGTCTGTGGATTTTTGCCCCACCCCGGGACAGAGCCAGAGAATAACTATCACACCTCCAGGAAGGTAGGTTTCAACCTATGCAACGCTCCCAGCCGCTGTAGCCAAGATAGGGTTCAATGTGCCCATTCTCCGCCACCAATTGACTACTGGTTATGCCGAACTTCTCTATTGCTCCAGGCATGCAACCAAATGTTCAAGTCAAAAGGATTGTCACGTCTTGAAATGTGCCTCTATGAGGGGTTTCATCCATAGGAAAAAACAGTGCTGTCAGTTTCCTCCTCCCCAGTGCTGCACAGTACATTTCTGGCTCCCTCCCAACCACATATACATATATATTCAGGTAAACATGAAACATATTTCAACAACAAAATAAAATCATAATTGTATAGATGACGTGTCATGAAGCTTCTCTAAGAAGATAACCTCAATATAACTGCATGTCATCTATTAAGGTTTTCTGTTGCATGGGTGGTTTGTCTAGTGGGCAATTGGTGGGACCCACAGACGCAACCACATGCGTATATTAGTCAATATGTCTTACAGTGTCGACGGCCATTATATAGATGACGAACAAATGACACGGGTAAACATCATAACATCTCACCCATCCTCACTCCTCCCATACACACTCCCCCATCCTCACTCCTTTTAACAAAGTTGTATCGTCTGCACTGCTATTCAACACCATTAACAAAAAATGTATGAATAGCCCAATCATTATCGTGAAAATAGCAGTTATAGTCAGTTTATAGATTCGTTATCACACATTCAAGTGAATATTCAGAAACTCTCTGTTTGATCGCAGATATCATTGGAATCCAACTTTTAATTCAAACCGACGCTTTAAAAAATGTTTTTCTAAAAATGTTAGTAGTTTACCAAGTTGCCTCTATAACTTATATACATACACACGCCCTTTGCATTGCGTAGGATATAAGATATTCTACCGTATTTATGCGAGTGTATCCAAAGAAAATTACTGTCTAAATAATCGGAATATGTTTACATTGGTAATGTTTCGTTTCTATTGTTTGGGCTTTTCATTTACTGTGACGGAAAGTGCAAATATATCTACCAATTGAAGACATGGTACAAATTAAGAAGCTCACAAATCACGACGTTTCCCCTGTCTACATGCAGGGCTATGTTGTCTTTTGATATAAAAATAGTTCTTGTTTGTGTGTTGTTGTTTTTTAAAACTAGGTATTTTTATTTCTTGTTTTGCACGGGAGTATAGCCCGTGTTTCAGAATTGGCACACGATTTCCTGAGTGCAAACATTTTGTTTTGACTGCCATTCGTCACTCATGTTGTCACAATTATATATTCATTGGTCACTCCAGCGTATGACAACATAGTGACCAATAAAAATCACTGAAATAATCAGCTGGACCAACAGAAGTGATGCATTGATTTTTTTGTTTTTTCGAGAACACCAAAATCTTGGTGCCTCAAATATAAGTTAGAAATGTTGTTGACAGTCCAATTCGACGTGTGGTTCTTGTGTTATCGTTTTAGTTTCTTGCAATTTTCATTCATATGTAATTCAAAATAAGTTTGAAGTGCTAATTTGTTAAAATGCAGAAAGTTACTGTTTTATTTTACAAGCATTTTTGCAAAGAATCTAAGATGGGTCATTTATATTGTCATATTTATATCCCTAAAAAACGAACTAAAATTGGCTCTTTGTCTGGATAGAATATCGTGCGAATAACACTTATCCAGATTTGTATCAAACATAGTTACCACCCAACATTTTTTTAAAAGTCAGAAGAGAGTCACAGCGGACTCGCTTCAATTTCAAATAGTAACGATGATAGTTTGGCTTCTTACAATATCTCTCTACTCATAGCATAATCAGGAAATTTTCATACTATTTGGGAAACCTCTGAATGTGACAGTCATTAAAAAGGTTTAACATCAGGTCTACACAAGCATGCATATGATATACCCAAAATAATTCATTTGATTAACAACACAGTTCACAAATGTATTGATGAAATGAGTTATGATGTTGAAATCTTCTTGTGTAATTACCTGCAAACGAATCATTTCTCAATACAACTAGATGAGTCAATGTTGCCTGTTGATGAAGCCCTATTTTTGGCATATGTTCGTTTTCTTTATAAAAAAATTAATGAAGAACTGCTCTTTTGAGAACTTTGACAACAGACTCTGAAGAAAAACTAATATTCAATGTTTTAAAAGATTATTTCATTGTAAAAGCGACCCCCTTGTCAAATATAATATCTGCAGCAGCAGATGGAGCACCATCTGTGTTTATGTGTTATCGCAGTTCTTTAAACCATTTAGAACAAAATGTACCCTCGGTGTTTTCAATTCATTGCGTCATTCATGATCAACATTTAGCAGTTAAAAATATGAGTAACAGATTGCATCAATCTTTTCAAATCGTCATTAACTCAGTAAACAAGATTCGTAGCAGCGGGTTGAATTATTAGTTATTTCCGCAGTTGTGAGAAGAAAATGACGATGCATTTCATCAATTATTCATTCACAATAAAGTGCGCTGGCTCTCGGAGGTTTTATGTTTGACAAGATTGTTTTCACATTTTGAGACCGTTTTAGAATTTTTGGATGCTAAAGATACCATTTTGAAAGAAAATTTAAACAAATAGAAACCAGACATTGTTTATTTAACAGATTTTATTACTAAATTTAACGAGTTTAACTTGCACTTACAAGGTGACAGTCTGAATTTAATAAAAATCAAAGTCCATCATTTCAGCTTTTCTTGACGGATTGAATCTCATGAAGAAAAACACTGGACGGCGCCAATTATTTTTCCAGTTCTCCAACTTTTCACTGAGAAACGCTAAGTATGATAACGTGTTGGTCTAAGTTCAACATTTAAACTTCCTGTACACAGACATTAAAACCAGGTTTGGGGATGTTTTGACTATGGAAATACCACAATTAATTATCACTTCATAATGTGACATTTTTTCTTGTGACATTGAAGAATCGGATATCATATCACAAGAAGTCCTGATTGGAATAACCATGAACGTAGAACTTAAGGACTTAAGGTGCAATTCCAAAAGGGGTATCAGCCAATCTGGCTTCAGAAAGATATACCTGTAGCTTATCCCGCATAATGAGCTATCGCAAGAAAATGTCCCATAGCTTTTCCATCTTCATACCCAGTGGAAAGAGGTTTTTGCGCGGTTGTCAATCTCCTTACAATAAAAAGAAATCAAATCCAATTCATTGGACGTGGAGATTTAAGACTATACTTCACTAATGTTAAACAAATATTGTGCAATTGCTATCACGGCAACAGTTTCATCCTTCTCATTAACAGCATTATTTTTAAAAATTAATATTGTATAAGAACTTTACTAGTTTCTGATTTGTTTCTTTCAAAATTCAAATAATTAACTTGCATTGTGTGTGTGTGTGTGTGTGTGTGTGCGGGCGCGCGCGCGCGTGCGTGCGTGTGTGTGTATGTGTGTGTGTGTGTGTGTGTGTGTGTTCTCAGTAAAGTTATGAATAAAAATGCTTCTTGTTCTTTCTTCTTTACAATTGTCCACTCTACAAAAAAAAAAAAACCTATCAAAGTGAGCAGCTGTCAAAAATATATTTTAAGTGAATATGTTTAGGTAAATACAATATAATGCAGTCAAGAGTATATGGAAAACAATAACAAACAAAAAAATCAGCAAGGAGTATACGGGTCAAAAAGTTTGGGAGTCACTAGTCTGGGGTTATCTGGTTCTTGTAGTGGGCGATTTTGGGGTTATTTCTAAAACGTTAGTGGTAACACTGGCAGCACACGTCAGAAAGGAATAAAAATAGCACGCGTGTAGACCAAAAATATTTAAACACCAAAATAACTATTTAAAACAATTATTATGCCAACGCTGTGCCAAAGCCAAACATGGACAACGAAAGCACAAGACAAACATAAACTTGTGACAGTTGAAATGGCATGCTTACACAGAATCCTATGAATATCGCTAAGAGAAGAGACAGAGTGAGGAATGAAGACATTAGACAAAGAACCGGCACCATCCCCAAACTTGGAATATATTAAAGAACCAACAGATCAAATGGTTTGCAGACATCAGCAGACTACCATCAAACAGTATACCACAGCAAGCTATGCTACACAGATATATCGACGGCAGACCTAGAGGTCGACCGCGAAAATGATGGACCACTGAAATAAAAGAGGCGACACAAAGTCCACAATATACTCAGCACACAAGAGGACCGTCTCCAGAAAACTCTTCTACCCCTGACACCGAAAGGCAACAAAAGGTTTTAGGGAATAGATACATGGAAATAGATAGTAGATCAGAAGTGTGTTCATTGACATGAGAAATTATGAATATTCGGGTAAATTATGCACATACAAGAAATGAGAATCCAAGTGTTGAAGGGACACAAAGAATGAACAAAGGATATCATCACTGAGACCTGCAATGTATGTCGTACAAGACGACTAAGCAAAGGTGTGCGTGTGGCTAGAAACAACTGCATTTCGTTAAAGCTAAAGTTTAGGGGATATCTTTGAAGTGGGTAATATTTTTAATTTTTAATCAAGAGATCGCGGGTTCAAACCCGTTCGAGACGTCTTATTTATAAAGTATATTTTTTCGGTGACCCACGGAGATTATCGCCTTAAGCTACGGAGTTACGTGCTATGGATGGTACTCTCGGCAGGTGGCGTGCAGCGTCGTTGAAAGAACGGAGTACATATGGGACAACCATAATGTAATAAAGTCAATTCTAAACACCTTCTGAGCCCTTTTAATAGGTAGCACATCTTCCATCTCCTACATATTTCTAATACACGTTAAAGTCGGAAGTATTGGGCCATTGTTGCAAAAAAATCCCTGCTGGAAATCTAGTAGCCCCATTATCCTGCTTTAGGAGAGATCCAGTGGGAGTTTGAGAACTAACACTGTTAAAAAAACATGTTCTGTTCTAGAATATTCTAAAACTATCAATTAGAAAGAAGACACGAGAAAAGACAAAATATTATGCTTGAAATCTGTGGGAAAAAATGACATTTTCCTGGTTCTTCACGTGACTCAAGAAAGTCAAAATTACTCAAAATGTCACAGCTACACCGGACAGGCCAGATATTTCTCCTTCACTTCAAGTCGCAACATTTTGCCAACTATTCACATCCTATTTTGGCAGCACTAATTTTAGCATTTTTGCCTCTAGAAATCTGCTCATATTAGCCACATGACATCTATGAAATTTCTTCTATACTTTTCTTCTAGTAGAAATTATTTACAATTTTGTTTCGTTAAAATATGAAATCTTACAGATTTTGACGCATTTTTTTTTTTTTGGTGGGGGTGGGGGTGTCTATTCGTGAAACCTTGTGCTCTTAATTGCTACTATATTCATAAATTAGGAGTTATTCATAATTTACATCAACAATTAGGAGTTATTCTTTAATTGGTCAACAATTAGGAGATATTCATAAATTACATTCACAATTAGGAGATATTCATAAATTACATTCACAATTAGGAGATATTCATAAATTACATTCACAATTAGGAGATATTCATAGATTACATCAACAGTAAGGAGGTATTCATAATTTACATCAATAATTAGGAGTTATTCAGAATTTACATCAACAATGAGTGCGCTCTGAGAAGTTTAGACAGTTGTTGACAAGTAAATACAAAAAGAATAAATTAAATAAAATATTTTGGATATGTTAAGAAGAAATGACACATTGTCTTGTTGAAAAACTTAAAGTCGCTTGAAGGGCGTAGAGGATTGACGTCATTGTACACGGGTTACCACATATGTACTTCAATCTCAACAAATCAGGTATGTCACTTGCCGAGAGTACCACTCGTAGCACGTAACTCAGTAGCTTCAAGAGATAATCCCCAGATATCGTCGGAAAAGTCACTTTATAAACAAGACTCGAGCCGGAATCGAACCCGTGATCTTTTCAGCACAAAACTGCTTTACCACTACACCAGGAAGATCCCACGAAAGTTGAGGGTTGGTGAGCAATAGGTAAGCAGAGATTCATGGTAAAGTGAACCTTTATAGGAGGCCCCAAATACAGTAAAAGAAAAACATGATGGGGGCTGTCAATAAATTACGTCAACTATTAGGGAGGAAGGGGTCTGAACAAGTTGACATTTATTGACAAGGGGTAGGAGAGGTTGACAAAGGTTAACGTCAAAAAAACTATTTTTATACAGAAATTAGCTCTTTACTGCAATAAATGACTTTCCTGTTCTTCCGTAATGTATCTAGAAGTAACTATACAAATGGAATGTTTAGTGGCGTATGGGCAAATGTGGTCTGATTTATGGGCGGTTTTAGCAGCTTGTTGGAAATAAGGAGTTAATTAATTAAATTATTTGAATTTGAAATATTTTTCTAAAACGGTGGGAAAACAATTTGTAATTTATTATTTTTTCGTATTTTATCAGATTAAAATATTGTGTAGGGGCTGGTGGTTACCTTTTTTTAACAACATTATGGTGGGGGAGATACCTGAATTCTTGACAATTTTGGATGGGGGGGGGGATGTAGAAAATTCACAATAACTATTGAGGTAATTCTTTGACAGCCCCTTGGGTACAGACAATTTTCCATGCGGAAACGACTCTTGAGATTGTAAACTCGGGGGTGAGGGAGGGATAAGGTTACTTTCTCAGCAAAATAATTATAAAAATTTCCCACCCTGTTTCTATTCTTTCAAATTCCCCTCCCTCTTTTCTCCGTTCCTTTAGGATTGTTTTCTTGAAATGGGAGAGAAGACGGTCTCGTAGACGACCCAATTAGAATCTAGAAGTAGGTCACAATCGAATGAGGCTAAACATAGTATGAACAGATATCAATACGCCATATCTTCTCATTCAATGTTCTATTTCTAGAACTGTCATTCTCTCATGTAAATACACATTGGTTTGTTTGTTTTTCTTTTGTTGGGGTCAAAGTTATTTTTAACACATATTTTCTCAACAAAGCACGTTCTATTTTTGGTTTGCAAGAATTAATTTGCTTGGCGGCGGTTTTATGTTCAATCAAACTCTTCTGCCGAGATTCAAGGGAGTGATACAGTGAGTGTAAGACGGTCAGGCAGATCAGATGTTCTACTATTTTCTAGCAAATTAATTCAACTATTTTCTAGAATTGTATTTCATGGGAATTTCCGACGGCTGTTGTAAGTAAGTGTTCGTATTAAAAGTGTTTGGTCTAGAACAGTGTTTCCCAACGTAGGGTCCAGGCCCCACAGGGGGTAATTTGCCTGCTCAAGTGGGGGGGGGGGCAATTTAAACAAGTTGTAATTAGGTTTCATTTAGGAAATAACATTTTTGGATATAGAACAATATGTATATGTTACATAGGGGACCATCACAATTTTAGAAAGACTTAGGTGGGGCATGGTACCAAAAAAGTGTGGGAAACACTGGTTTAGCGTAAACCTGTGCATTCTTTGTCTTATGATAATCAACCTTGGTTAGTGTTTCCATGCTTTTGTTGACCAGATATTTTTATTGTCCTACTTTCATTGTCCTCCATTGTACATTTTTCTCTGTCTTCCTATCCCGCCTGGTATTTTCCCCAAATACAACAAACTCGCCACTATCCCGCCTGGTATTCCCCCACATACAACAAGCTCCCCACTATTCCGCATGGTATTCCCCACATACAACAAGCTCCTCACTCACCACTATCCCGCCTGGTATTCATTCGCCCACATACAACAAGCTCCCCACTATCCCGCCTGGTATTCATTCGCCCACATACAACAAGCTCCCCACTATCCCGCCTGGTATTCCCCCACATACAACAAGCTCCCCACTATCCCGCCTGGTATTCCCCCACATACAACATGCTTCCCACTATCCTGCCTGGTATTCCCCCATACACAACTAGCTCCCCACTCATTTTATCAACTTTTTATCTACTTAGTGGTTTTCCCTTCACGCTTTTATTTCACCACAAGTCAATATGACAATGTATGATTTGATATCGGCTTGCGGGTATACTGGGTGTAAATACGTTACTGTTGTATCGGTTTTATGGAACTAAAGAGTTAATAAATATACTTCATACATTTTATTTTGAGACAAATGGTTTGACCACTTAATGAGAATGAACCCTAACTTGCCAGCAGCAAGAACATACATGAAAATGGAAACAATAAGATACAAAGGAAGACCAAGAAGAAGGTGGATTGAAGGAGTTTCCAACGTTCTAAAACGTCACAATATTACTGCATATCAAGCGACCAAAACGCGCCGTAGCCCGAAAACCGATCGTTATTCAATCCTGCGGCACCTCACAGCAACAGCAGAGAAAATATATTTTATAGATGGCTGGATGGATGGATGGATGGATGGATGAATGGATGGATGGATGGTTGGATGGAGTGGAGTCTAGACTAAACTATATGTTATTTTATTAGATTAGATATAGATTAAGATTATAGGCTAGATTAGATTAATATATTAGACAGACAGACAAACAGACAGACAGACAGACAAATAGATAAAGGAGTGAATTGAGTAGTACAATAGATTCAGTTATATTTGTTCAAGGAGGGAGAGAGAGAGAGAGGGCTAAATATCGTGTTATATCTGTTCAAGGAGAGAGAGAGAGCTAAATGTGTTATATCTATTCAAGGAGAGAGCTAAATATCGTCAGCTCAAGGAGAGAGCTAAATATCGTATTAGCTCAAGAAGAGCTAAATATCGTGTTATATTTTCTTACGGAGTAAGAGCTAAATGTCATGTTAGCTCAAGTAGAGAGGGGGGGGGGTAAATATCGTGTTAGCTGAAGGAGGGAGATAAGTATAGTGTTTGCTCAAGGAGAAATTTAAAGATCTTGTTAGCTCAGGGAAGGAGCTAAAGATCGTGTTAGCTCAATGAGAAATATAAATATTGTGCTAGCTCAAGGAGAGAGTTAAAGATCGTGTTAGCTCAATGAGAGAACTGAAGATCGTCTTAGCTCAAGGAGGGAGCTACAGAACGTGTTAGCTCAAGGAGAGAGCTAAAGATTATGTTATCTCAAGGAGAGAGCTAAATATCGTGTTTGCTCAAGGAGAGAGAGCTAAATATTGTGTTAACTCCATGAGAGAGAGAGCTAAAGATCGTATTAACTCAAGGAGAGCGATAGAGCGAGCTAAAGATCGTGCTAACTCAAGGAGAGAGAGCTAAAGATCGTATTAGCTCAAGAAAAGAGAGATAAAGGGAGGAAGTTTGATTATTCTCAGACTCCCACTTTCATCTGCGGGCTTGTATTGAATTGATGATTTTAAAAACTTTGGGAACTGCGGTAGTTTAATGTAAAGTCATTCGCCCGATGGCCAGCAGATTCGGGTTTCGAATCCACTAGGTATTCGTGGTTTTAAACAAAATAGCATTCCTGTGGTTCATTCAGCCACTAGAAAGTACGGTACCATTGTTCATGATCTATGAAGGGTGAGGAATGGCGCCATCGTTACTGAGCAAGTGCGGCGACTCTAGTCAGGCGGTTTATTGTCAAACAATGACTAGGAAGAGCTGAGCACTTATGGGAAGCCGTGTGCTATGACGCTGGTAACACATAACACTTTTTCTTTTTACTTATATAAATCCACTGTTGTTAGCGTCTTCTAGTTGCTAGATGGACTAGTATTGTGGCACGGTAGAAGTTAACCAACCGAGCCTAGTGACAACAGGAGAGACAGAGAACTGTGGAGAAACATGATCGCCTACGCCATTCAGCATAACATTTGATTGTTTGATTGAGCGTCCTCTCGGCTTATGGAATATCAGATCGTCATATATAAAATATTTTAGATAATAATATTTGTAACAAAATACTACTGAATATAATATGGCCGTTTGGTTGTGATTCAAATACTGTTCCCTTATCCCTTCTCCAAAATGGAAGTCTGTGTACTGATCTCACATGACGTCACTTATCATGGTCGATACGACTGATAATTGGTCACTTTGTCTATACTTTGTGACGTCAACCAATGAAAATCGTGGGAAAAGCCTGAGCAACTAAGATAAGTGACGCTAAATTCGATCATCTCGGGGACATTTTCTAGATAAGGATTCTATGCCAGGCTGCGGTCCGGACAAAATAATGACAGGTTGTGGTCCGGACAACATAATGCCAGGTTGTGGTCCAGACAACATAATGCTGGGTTGTTGTCTGGACAACATAATACTAAGTTGTGGTTCAGACAACATGATACAAAGTTGTAGTCCGAACAACATAATACCATGTTGTGGTTCGGACAACACAATGCCAGGTTGTGGTCTGAACAACATAGTGCCAGGTTGTGGTCTAGACAACATAATGCCAGGTTGTGGTCTAGACAACATAATGCCAGGTTGTAGTCTAGACAACATAATGCCAGGTCGTGGTCTAGACAACATAATGCCAGGTCGTGGTCTAGACAACATAATGCCAGGTTGTGGTCTAGACAACATAATGCCAGGTTGTGGTCTAGACAACATAATGCCAGGTTGTGGTCTAGACAACATAATGCCAGGTTGTGGTCTAGACAACATAATGCCAGGTTGTAGTCTAGACAACATAATGCCAGGTCGTGGTCTAGACAACATAATGCCAGGTTGTGGTCTAGACAACATAATGCCAGGTTGTGGTCTAGACAACATAATGCCAGGTTGTGGTCTAGACAACATAATGCCAGGTTATGGTCTAGACAACATAATGCCAGGTTGTGGTCTAGACAACATAATGCCAAGTTGTGGTCTAGACAACATAATGCCAGGTTGTGGTCCGGATAATAATCCCATGTTGTTATCCGAACAACATATTTTTCGGATATAATAATAATGACAATATAGATAACATAAAAGAGACAAATAATTAAGAGCATCTTTATAACAGCAATATGCTAACAATGTCAGACTTGACAATTGACATCTTTATACCAGCAATGTGCTACCAATGTCAGACTTGACAATTGACATCTTTATACCAGCAATATGCTAACAATGTCAGACTTGACAATTGACATCTTTATACCAGCAATATGCTAACAATGTCAGACTTGACAATTGACATCTTTATACCAGCAATATGCTAACAATGTCAGACTTGACAATTGACATCTTTATACCAGCAATATGCTAACAATGTCAGACTTGACAATTGACATCTTTATACCAGCAATATGCTACCAATGCCAGACTTGACAATTGACATCTTTATACCAGCAATATGCTACCAATGCCATACTTGACAATTGACATCTTTATAACAGCAATATGCTACCAATGCCAGACTTGACAATTGACATCTTTATACCAGCAATATGCTACCAATGCCAGACTTGACAAATGACATCTTTATACCAGCAATATGCTACCAATGCCAGTCTTGACAATTGACATCTTTATACCAGAAATATGCTACCAATGCCAGACTTGACAATTTACATCTTTATACCAACACTATGGTACCAATGTCAGACTTGACAATCGACATCTAGACATAAGAGAAAGATCGAGACTTGTGAAATGGAATGTCTAAGGAAGGCTGTTGGAGTCACTAGACTCGACATGAGGTAGACCTAGAAGATGATGGCAAGAAGTAATCTAAGACTGTATGAAGACATCATTGGAGGAGGCAGGCAGATTGGCACAGGACAGAGTCAGGTTCAGGACATCAATTGTCAAGACAACGTTCTGGAAAGAATATGTCACGTGATGATGGTGAAACTCGACAAAATGCGCAGTGAGAACATCAGAAAGATAATAGGTATCACATCATACATCGAATATATATACTCGTATAAAGAAATTAGGTTTGGACATCTTATGAAGATGAACGATCAACTTCCCGTAAGTGCTTATAGCAAGATGGAACCAGGATATAGAGTCAAGGGCAGATCTAGGAAAAGTTGGATAGATAAAATCAAGAACATCCTGAATAAACAGGAATACACCTCAACGAGAGCAACACATATGTTTGTGGAATGCAGACTACATCTCCTTCACAAACCCCCTATGCTCAATGACAAGTGTGGAGGCTACGACAACACGATCCCCTGGGGATAGACGATAGACAACAATGTCTTTATTGTTGTGATTTTTTAAGTGTATGATGCGCATGCGCAGCGCGGGTTAATCATGATTGCCCAGTATTTTATCTCGTGTACAAATTAGCTAAAAAGGAATAGAGGACGTATTATTTATTTCATTGTACTCCGGTTATCGCATATGTACTTAGTCCTTCTCGACGAAACTGCGCGTCGTCTACCGAGATTATTACCCATAGCACGTAACTCCCCGTAGCTTCAAGAAATAATCCCCAGGATCTCAGAAACAAATCTACTTTATTAATAAGACACCGCGAGTGGGATTCGAACCGGCGACATCTTGAGCACAAAGCGAACGACAACTACCACGCCAGGAAAACCTCCGGAGAGATCTTCAGGGAGACCTCCAGGGAGATCCCAATGAATACCTCCAGGGAAATCCCCTTGAAAACCAGGGAGCTCACGGAAATACTCTCGTATACGTTTGTTTATTGTGATGTTAATGTTTGGCTATACAATTATTATGTGCAACATTTCTGTTATATATTATAGCTGGGTCTCTTCCCGTTGTTCAACACCCAGCAATGGAACGGCAGATACCTAACGAGAATGAGCACAGAAAAAACAATAAGTCAAGCCATCCTGCTGTAGCAGAGAGAGGAGAAGTCGATGCTGAGGGCAACACAGATACGAAAGAGTATGACGATGATGTGTGTGATGAACTCAGCAACAGTGAGGAGATTGCAAGTGAAGAAATTACAAGTGAAGTATTAATTGCTGGTGAGAATTTCTATATTGTTGTAGATATTGCATTCTATCAGTGTTTTTGTAGATTTGTAGATATTATCTTTTCTTAGTGGTTTTGTAGCTCTGTGGATATTGTTCTCTTTCAATGTTTTTGTAGCTCTTAGACATTGTCCTTCTTCCATGTTTTATGAAGCTCCGTGGGCAATGTCCTCCTTCCATGTTTTATGAAGCTCCGTGGACATTGTCCTCCTTCCATGTTTTATGAAGCTCCGTGGACATTGTCCTCCTTCCATGTTTTATGCAGCTCCGTGGACATTGTCCTCCTTCCATGTTTTATGCAGCTCCGTGGACATTGTCCTCCTTCCATGTTTTATGCAGCTCTTAGACATTGTTCTCTTTCAACATGGCTCGAAAGTCACGGGAAAAGTTACAAAGCGTCACTCTAGAAGGATGGTCCCCATTGAGTCCAAAGTATTGTATAGTTAATGATAAACACGATCTTCTTGTTTCGTCTGCTTACACATTTTCTATTTTCTTTTCTTTTCTGTTCGTTTTATACCCCTTTTGTGCCTTGCGGCGTCAGCGGTAGGAGAGTTCTCTGAAGATGACTTTTTTGTGTGAGCTTCATAAATGTTCGTTTTCGTTGACTCCTTCATTTCTGTAATCCATCGTTCGGTTTGCATGGTCTGCCCCTGTCCTTGTAACCATCATGCTGGTATCCATCGTTCGGTTTGCATGGTCTGCCCCTGTAACCATCATGCCGGTTTGCATGGTCTGCCCCTGTAACCATCATGCCGGTTTGCATGGTCTGCCCCTGTAACCATCATGCCGGTTTGCATGGTCTGCCCCTGTTACCATCATGCCGGTTTGCATGGTCTGCCCCTGTAACCATCATGCCGGTTTGCATGGTCTGCCCCTGTAACCATCATGCCGGTTTGCATGGTCTGCCCCTGTAACCATCATGCCGGTTTGCATGGTCTGCCCCTGTAACCATCATGCCGGTTTAGTAATGCTGTTTATTTTTGAGGGACATTGTCTGATGGTAGTCTGGAACCATGTGAAAACCAACTAATCTATTGTTTCCATTGTGTTGTGTGCGTGACATCCTGATTAGTTGTGCGCCTTTTGGCTAGTTGCCTCCGTCTTCAGCACATTGCTTACTTGGGCAGGACTGTGGTTCTACTCGAGTGGGACTGCTCGACCAGCAATGGGCGACTGACAGCTAAACGACTCCATAGACAACTTACAGACATTCCTGAAGTTGACAGTCCCTTAAGGCCTGTACCAGAACAAACCCCTTGGAGTGAAAGCCATGGAATGCTAATATACATTCAGACCCACGTGAAAGGAATACTAAGCGATAACGAACAGAAAAGTGTGCAGCGAAGGACAGTCACCCTCAGTTTCCTGGACGAGGAATATCCACAAGACATATGGGCCAGAGTATAAACAGATGGGTCAGCACAGAATGAAGTGAGGAATGGAGGTGCAGGTGTATATATAGAATATCCACACAAGTCTAGAGATACGATCAGAACACCAACAGGGAAATTCTGCAATAACTATGATGCAGAAATTCAGGCAATTATGGTAGCAACTGAAAAACTGCTGAACTCCAATCCTGGCTCACAGTCCGTGGTATTCCTGACAGATGCAAGGTCAGTGCTTCAAGCTCTCCAGTCTGGAAAACTAACAGACTTGCAAAAACTACTTAATGAACTGTCTTACCAGTATATGGTAACCATGCAGTGGATACCCTCTCACTGTGGAATACCAGGAAATGAAAAAGCTGACCAACTGGCTAAGGAAGGCGGTGCCAAAGACCAACCAGATATACCAATCACCTACCATCAGAAAAAAACAGATGATCAAGTCAATAAGAAAGCCACAAACACCAACACAAGATGACTATCACATTATGAACAGATCAGAACAAGTTGTAATTCTACGCCTCCGAACAGGACACAACCGACTCCGTCGTCACATGTATACAAAGTTCAAGATTGGCAACACGGTCATATGCACATGTGGACAGGCAGCACAGAGTGCCAAACATATACTTCAAGATTGTTCTTAGTATGAAACGCTGAGATAGACATATTGGTCATAGGAAATAACACTGGAATCAAAGCTCTATGGGACACTGTATGAACTACAAAAGACAGTGAGTTTTATTCAGGAGACAGAATTACAGATATAGACATGTTTCAAGTGAACGAAAGAAGAAGAAGAAACCTGTTGTCTTCTCATATACTCTAGGATTGGCATTGTGTTTATTAAGTCTTCTGTTGTTTTGTTTCTGATTTTATCTCTTATTGTTACTCCGAGAATTCTAATTCTGAAACAATCAAAGTGGGAACTTTACCACCCAGATCAAACTCTGGAACAATCAAAGTGGGAACTTAACCACCCAGATCAAACTCTGGAACAATCAAAGTGGGAACTTAACCACCCAGATCAAACTCTGGAACAATCAAAGTGGAAAATTAACCACCCAGATCAAACTCTGGAACAATCAAAGTGGGAACTTAACCACCCAGATCAAACTGGGTGTGTACATAGGACATGTTTAACTGGATGCGTGTAAATTGGACATGTTTAACTGGATGCGTGTAAATAGGCCATGTTTAACTGGATGCGTGTAAATAGGACATGTTTAACTGTATGTGTGTAAATAGCACAGGTTTAACTGGATGCGTGTAAATAGGCCATGTTTAACTGGATGCGTGTAAATAGGACATGTTTAACTGTATGTGTGTAAATAGGACAGGTTTAACTGTATGTGTGTAAATAGGACAGGTTTAACTGTATGTGTGTAAATAGGACAGGTTTAACTGTATGTGTGTAAATCGGACAGGTTTAACTGTATGTGTGTAAATAGGACAGGTTTAACTGTATGTGTGTAAATAGGACAGGTTTAACTGTATGTGTGTAAATAACAAAGTTGCATTACAGACCTTCATACATCACACTTTGTGGAACAAAGCAAATCTCATCGAATCAAATATGTCATCTATTAAAGTCATACGTTAGAGTACCATGTCATACACTAGAGTACCATGTCATACGTTAGAGTACCATGTCATACGTTAGAGTACCATGTCATACACTAGAGTACCATGTCATACGTTAGAGTACCATGTCATACGTTAGAGTACCATGTCATACGTTAGAGTACCATGTCATACACTAGAGTACCATGTCATACGTTAGAGTACCATGTCATACGTTAGAGTACCATGTCATACGTTAGAGTACCATGTCATACGTTAGAGTACCATGTCATACGTTAGAGTACCATGTCATACGTTAGAGTACCATGTCATACGTTAGAGTACCATGTCATACGTTAGAGTACCATGTCAATGAATATGAATTATTAGCCATATACGAACTCATAGTCAGGGAACATAACTCTAACTGAATTTCAAAAGTGGGTGTAACAAATTGTCATCATCATCATGTGACGGACGAACAACAATATATATTAAGCCAGTATGCCCTATGTTAAAATGAGATGCCAATGAAATGTTATTTAACAAAGTTGTATGTCTTTTACGAAGGTGACATACTGGATGAAAATACAGATCTTGGGTGGCGGCCTAGACTGAGCACGTCTAACAGTGGGGCAGAAATCATGTTGGGCCTAGAGACTGATGATGGCAAGAGTGCGGAAGTGGAGATTGACTCGCTGGAATCTGATGAGCTTCAACCTGAAGGTTTGCAAAGTCTAGCTCTCAAATTTGATTGGTTAATCAGTCGATAATTGTAATGTTAGTTAGCTAGCTGGTTAGTCAGTCAGTCAATCCTTAAATACGTCAAATAGTTAGCTCGCTAGTTTTTCACCTCCAATGATACATTGGAAAGGGGGGGGGGTTTATAGTCACTGTTGAACCCCAATGCCAGAAATACTCCCTAATTATTTGAGCGTCTTAGAAATACTTTCTACAACTGCTGTACTACTCTTTTGAGAGGGACGGGGTTAATATGAGTAAACACGAGTGCAACGGATTGCTAGGACGTTTTTCCTATTTTCTGCTGCTGAGTGTAGGCGTTTGATCTGTTCTCTTGGGGGAGGGAAGGTTTGGAAACCAAGCAAGACCCCTACAAACCCTCCCTCTGTATCTACAGACTTGATTGGTGGGGTGTGTGGGGGGTTTAAAATTAAAAACCCTTACAATCCCATCTCTCTATCTACAAACTTAAGGAGTCAGACAAGGATGTTGGGAAAAGTGCAAGTGCACACGGGGATTATTTTAATTGAAATGTTCTATAATTGTATTGTTTAATATATATATATATATATATATATATATATATATATATATATATATATATATATATATATATATATATATATCTCCAACCATCTATTGTATCATCCATCCATCCTATGTATTATATTCTTCTTTTCGCCTGCTTAGGGCAGAAACCAGTGCCCTCCAGCATTGGCGCCCGCGGGAGTTTTTGCAGGATCAGTCTATGTAGCAGAGATTTCAGTCTGTCAGTTACTGCCCAGAAAACTTTGTTGCATAATAAGTACTTAATTAATACTAGTTAGTAATTTAGTCATTTCAAGGGGTGGGGGGAGGCACTTACACACCTTGACTTCTGCTGCAGACACTTATGTTCCCTAGTTTGAACGATGCGGTGCTAATTCTTGCATATTGTTGAGACCCATAGTCATACCCTCTTTGATTGTTGTCCTGCAATGATTTTGCCTTGGCATCCTCTTTTTCTTTTGCCATGGGTATATATATATATATATATATATATATATATATATAAATATATATATATATATATATATATATATATATATAAATATAATATATATATATATAATATATATATATAATATAATATATATATATATATATATATCAGTTCTCAAACGTGTGACGGGTCCGGTCATCTGAGCAACGTGACTTAATGGCCATCACTTGAATATCATGGTCACCCCAATTGACCGTGCCGTTGAAGTGATTATCAATAGGAATCTCAGTCTGATTTTTGCTGCTGTACAGACGTTCACAGAATCGGTCTGTGAGCTTACTTTCAGTCTCACCTATGTATTTCGCTTGTTTGACTTGCACTTCCTGAAAACTTTTAAACTATTCCAAATGTACACATACGAACTTCTATCTATGCCACGTGTCCTTTACAAAACATTGTACTCGTTGCCACTCTGTAAGCCTCTCGGTTCTGTGCGTGCTGTCCAGCCTCTTCCAGTGTCGTGTTCAGAAGGTCTTTGATATCTTGTGTTCATCATAGTATTGGTCGCCTAGTCTTGTCTTTCCTGGAATGTTACCCTGCAGCATATAGTAGGTCTATTTATTGTTATTTTGGTCTCCAGGAATTACAAGAGATTATCTCTTAATCTGCAATGGGGGTGGTTTCTCCAGTTTCATACCCAGAGGAATATAACGCCGCGGGTGTATAATTATTTGAGAAGTCTCGCCAAAGACGTATGTGTAGGGCCATTGGCGCATATAAAACGCCGCACAACGCATTTCCATTCTGTGGACTATATCCTGCTGGAAATCTAGTACGACCATGGTCCTGCTATAAGAGATGGTACAGTACAAGTAGACGCCACCTCATAGTCGAGTTATTTTCTGTGTCTATGTTTGTAAATTGCGTGTTTATCATTTAATAATAGAAATATTAGTTTATTTTAGGGTTTGAATTAGGGTTAGGATACTTGTATATTACATAACTAACCCTAAATAAATAAATATTTCAATTATGAAATTATGAAAATGAAATCTATAACCATGAAAAAGGGAAATAATTAAACATCTGGTGGCGTCTACTTGTACTGTACCTAAGAGATATCTAGTGGGAATTTGAGAATGAACTCTGAAGAAGATGAAGCAGAAATCTTCTTTTAATTCTTCATGTTCTTTCTCAAACTCCTGCAAATTAGCAGGATGTACCAAGAGAATTAAATGTATTGTGTCATTGTTTACAGCTTGGATGTGCGATATCTGCCCGTTTGGTCTCACACATCCAACACATACCGGTACTTGGCTTCTTCATAACTTTGACTCTAAATCGGATGGGGCCGCCAACTCCACACAATAACCTCCTTAGTCGCCACTTACGACATACATGGAAGGTAAACAGCGTTGCTATTCTTTGATCCCATTTCGGACAACGGCAACACACATACGAGAAGACTCCTATTCAGAGGGTGAAAGTTCTGGGGATTGTGTGGCTTGTCTATCTTCCACAACATCCAAAGACCCGTATAGTCATTAGATTCAAATCTCCGGCCAAGCATACTTTTCCTGTAAGAGGCGTTCATAGCAACCCCGCCTTGGATTATTGTTACTGGAATGAGTGGGTCAGCCAGCTATGCATTCCCTGCTTCTCATTAGCAACCCAGCAATGGACCGTCGTTACTGGGTAGATGCTTTCCCTGCCATTCAAGTGGTTCTCAAATTATGTAGGGTTAACATGTTTGTTGTCTTTTGGGCTCTCCCATGAGAAATATCACCCCCAGCTCATAGTTACTTTTGGGCTCTCCCAGGAGAAATATCACTCCCAGCACATAGTTACTTTTCGCTACGCGCACTGTGCCGCCTGTTCACAACATACATGTTGACAGCTAGAACCATGTCTCACAGCATACATGTTGACAGCTAAAACCATGGTTCACAACATACATGTTGACAGCTAGAACCATGTCTCACAGCATACATGTTGACAGCTAAAACCATGGTTCACAACATACATGTTGACAGCTAAAACCATGTTCACAACATACATGTTGACAGCTAGAACCATGGTTAGGGCTGAAACTCATCTCGTTCTCTCTGCATGATGTACAATGTTGGTTCTCTGAATGTTGCATCGCAAAGAGAAACATAATTGTACAGATACAATTCTGTGGGATTCCATAAAAAGAAAAACTCACTATATTGACATACCAATTACTGAGAGTTGTATGTTGGTTGTTGGTCTGATGGGCCACTAATCAAATCTTCCACATACCATTTATTGAGAGTAGTATGTTGATTGGTCTGATGGTCCACTAATCATATCTTCCACATACCATCTATTGAGAGTTGTATGTTGGTTGTTGGTCTGATGGTCCACTAATCATATCTTCCACATACCGTCTACTGAGAGTTGAATGTTGGTTGTTGGTCTGATGGTCCACTAATCAAATCTTCAACATACCGTCTACTGAGAGTTGAATGTTGGTTGTTGGTCTGATGGTCCACTAATCATATCTTCCACATACCGTCTACTGAGAGTTGAATGTTGGTTGTTGGTCTGATGGTCCACTAATCATATCTTCCACATACCGTCTACTGAGAGTTGTATGTTGGTTGTTGGTCTGATGGTCCACTAATCATATCTTCCACATACCGTCTACTGAGAGTTGAATGTTGGTTGTTGGTCTGATGGTCCACTAATCATATCTTCCACATACCGTCTACTGAGAGTTGAATGTTGGTTGTTGGTCTCATGGTCCACTAATCAAATCTTCCACATACCGTCTACTGAGAGTTGAATGTTGGTTGTTGGTCTGATGGTCCACTAATCATATCTTCCACATACCGTCTACTGAGAGTTGTATGTTGGTTGTTGGTCTGATGGTCCACTAATCATATCTTCCACATACCGTCTACCTAGAGTTGTATGTTGGTTGTTGGTCTGATGGTCCACTAATCATATCTTCCACATACCGTCTACTGAGAGTTGTATGTTGGTTGTTGGTCTGATGGTCCACTAATCATATCTTCCACATACCGTCTACTGAGAGTTGTATGTTGGTTGTTGGTCTTATGGTCCACTAATCATATCTTCCACATACCATCTACTGGGAGTTGAATGTTGGTTGTTGGTCTGATGGTCCACTAATCATATCTTCCACATACCATCTACTGGGAGTTGAATGTTGGTTGTTGGTCTCATGGTCCACTAATCATATCTTCCACATACCGTCTACTGGGAGTTGAATGTTGGTTGTTGGTCTGATGGTCCACTAATCATATCTTCCACATACCGTCTACTGAGAGTTGTATGTTGGTTGTTGGTCTGATGGTCCACTAATCAAATCTTCCACATACCGTCTACTGAGAGTTGTATGTTGGTTGTTGGTCTGATGGTCCACTAATCAAATCTTCCACATACCGTCTACTGAGAGTTGTATGTTGGTTGTTGGTCTGATGGTCCACTAATCAAATCTTCCACATGACCGTCTACTGAGAGTTGTATGTTGGTTGTTGGTCTGATGGTCCACTAATCAAATCTTCCACATACCGTCTACTGAGAGTTGTATGTTGGTTGTTGGTCTGATGGTCCACTAATCAAATCTTCCACATACCGTCTACTGAGAGTTGTATGTTGGTTGTTGGTCTGATGGTCCACTAATCAAATCTTCCACATACCGTCTACTGAGAGTTGTATGTTGGTTGTTGGTCTGATGGTCCACTAATCATAAATTCCACATACCGTCTACTGAGAGTTGAATGTTGGTTGTTGGTCTCATGGGCCACTAATCATATCTTCCACATACCGTCTACTGAGAGTTGTATGTTGGTTGTTGGTCTGATGGTCCACTAATCAAATCTTCCACATACCGTCTACTGAGAGTTGTATGGTGGTTGTTGGTCTGATGGTCCATTAATCAAATCTTCCACATACCGTCTACTGAGAGTTGTATGTTGGTTGTTGGTCTGATGGTCCACTAATCAAATCTTCCACATACCGTCTACTGAGAGTTGTATGTTGGTTGTTGGTCTGATGGTCCACTAATCAAATCTTCCACATACCGTCTACTGAGAGTTGAATGTTGGTTGTTGGTCTCATGGGCCACTAATCATATCTTCCACATACCGTCTACTGAGAGTTGTATGTTGCATAATGATTGATCTGATGGGACAATATTGTGCCCTATCTTCCAAGTGCCGGTGCACGTATATATGTATAAATATAAGTTTCCTATGTCTTCTGGTTACTGCAGTTTGAGACTCACTGAACTGCTGTATTTACAGGCAAACATTCTAGTAAGAAACAGACATTATGAAAATAACAAGAAGGATAATGAAAGAGAATTGTACAAACTTTGTCTGGAAATGAACTATTTTCTCTAAACAGTCAGAGAATACTCACTAAGGAAATTGGTGTATGGATTTGTACAGTGACTACTGTAGATAAATGTATTGATTTCAATGTGTGCTTCTCTCCCTTTAATTATTAGTTTATGACTTGAATTAGATGAGATTTTTGTAACAAGGCAGGGTTTACGGGAAGATTATTTTCTTTCTTGTTGAAGATCATCTTTTCTGGCACGTACATTGTGTCTTGATTTACAACTGTTGGTATATCTGTGGCACATACTGGTCTGTGGCACATACTGGTCTGTGGCACATACTGAGGAAATTTAATTTTGATACCACAATTATAGACATTATTGAAGCTCTGTACGAAAATGCAAATAGTGCTGTCTTGTCACACAATACAATTGGAGAGTTCTTCAAAACAACTGTGGGAGTTCGACAGGGATGCATAATGTCCCCAGTACTTTTTAACATATACTTAGAGCACATCATACAAGAGACATTACATGACTACAACACGTCTATATCGATCAGAGGTCGCCCTATTTGCAACTTGCGTTTCGCTGATGATATTGATCTTATAGCTGGGTCAGAACCATTGCAAGAATTAACATCAAAGTTAGAAAAAGTTACCAGCAAGTACGGAATGGAAATCAATACAGATAAGAGCAAAATCTTGGTAAACAGCAGAGACACAGAAAACCAGACTAATATCATGATGAATGGACACAAGCTTGAAGAGGTGAATACCTTCAAATACCTCGGATCCAGTATATGCAGCGATGGTAAATGCAAAGCAGAACTAAAAATAAGGCTGGAGATGGCTTTAGGTCCTTGTCAAGGCTAACTGTGATTTGGAAAAGCAACATCAGTGTTGGAGTGAAAATCAAACTGTATAGGTCGCTGGTGCTTTCTGTTGTGTTGTATGGTTGTGAGAGTTGGACACTCACTGCGGACATGGAGAGAAGATTACAGGCTTTCGAGTATAAATGCTACAGAAGAATTCTACGAATTTCCTATAGGAAACATAAGACCAATGTGTACGTAAGAAATAAAGTAGAGATGTGTGCAGGTGTCCAGGAGTCATTGCTTTCAATAGTTAAACGACGAAAACTAGCATGGTTCGGACATGTATGCAGGCACGATTCCTTGTCAAAAACAATACTGCAGGGAACTGTCGAGGGTGGAAGAAGCAGAGGAGGACAGATAAAGACATGGACAGACAACATCAAGGAATGGACAGGGCTAGATATTTCCACACTCATCCGCATCGCTGAGGATAGAATTCGCTGGAGGACTCTGTGTGCTGAAGCATCCAATGTGGTACCCCTACGACCCTGAAGGGTTATGGGTTTATTGATATTGATATCTGGCAACTGTAGAGGTACTAGAGTTGTGGTTATAAGAGGAGGACAAACGCAAGTATGGATTGATAATACCGTGGATTTCTTTATAGCACATGCTGTTATAAAAAAATTCCCTGTATAACAACACTTTTCAAAATCCCCAATTATATTTATTCTATATTATTTGTATTGTGTATAGCGAATTTCTGTTATTACATAGATATTTTATCGGTCATAATCAAGTGTTATAATGGGGTTTGCCTATATTAAAGATGGGACAGGATTTGGTTTGTCCACACTCAAACAAGGATCTGAGAACATAGAGGCATGGCGGGATATGTTTTTTATTGATGTTTCTATAGTGTCACCCCCTACGATCCTGATGGAACATGTGTGTGGTGAGGATGTTTCTAAAGTAGCACCCCCCCCCCGCTACGATCCTGATGGAACATCTGTGTGGTGAGGATGTTTCTAAAGTAGCACCCCCCCGCTACGATCCTGATGGAACATGTGTGTGGTGAGGATGTTTCTAAAGTAGCACCCCCCCCCGCTACGATCCTGATGGAACATCTCTGTGGTGAGGATGTTTCTAAAGTAGCACCCCCCCCCGTTACGATCCTGATGGAACATCTGTGTGGTGAGGATGTTTCTAAAGTAGCACCCCCCCGCTACGATCCTGATGGAACATCTGTGTGGTGAGGATGTTTCTAAAGTAGCACCCCCCCCCCCCGCTACGATCCTGATGGAACATCTGTGTGGTGAGGATGTTTCTAAAGTAGCACCCCCCCCCCCGCTACGATCCTGATGGAACATCTGTGTGGTGAGGATGTTTCTAAAGTAGCACCCCCCCCCCCGCTACGATCCTGATGGAACATCTGTGTGGTGAGGATGATGATGTATTACACAAGAGGAATTGGATGAATCACATCGACGATCATACATGATTCATGTGACGATCATACAGGATTCATGTGACGATCATACAGGATTCATGTGACGATCATACAGGATTCATGTGACGATCATACAGGATTCATGTGACGATCATACAGGATTCATGTGACGATCATATAGGATTCATATGACGATCATACAGGATTCATGTGAATGTACTTGCGATAGAACAATAAACTAGTTAAACCAATAACAGACAAACGAAGGAGCACTTGCGATAGAACAATAAACAAAGTAAACTACTTTAGACCGCCGAAGACGGATGTGTCGGGCCATTGGCGCAAATAAAACGGCGACACAACGCATTTCCGTTCTCAGGACTACATCCTGCTGGAAATCTAGTAGGACCAAGGTCCTGCTCCATGGGAGATCCAGCGGGAATCTGAGAATAAACGCTGAAGAAGAATTACTTAAGATAGAACAATGAACAAAGTAAACCACTAACAAAGGAAGAAGCAATGATGTTTGTATATTGCAACCTATAATGTAATTCTAAAGGGTGGAGGAGGTTGTCAACCTTCTTGATCTTCTCTTACACCATGCATGGCAGGTTGAATTGTTGCATTGTTTTCTCTTCCCCCCCCCCCCCTCTATGCACTTTCAACACGCTGGAGACATTAATATTTGCAGAATTCAAAGAACTGATTATATTTGAGCGATTTTAGTCCCCACTAAAGAATTAGCTTTAGGCCTATTCATCTGAAATTGAAGAAAACCTAGGTGTATCATAAACGTATAAGGGGATCTTCAGAAATTATGTCAACAAAATAATGAGTGGGTCTGGACAAGTTTGACAGATGTTGACAAGGGGGGGGGGGTGAAGGGTACCAAATAGTTAACATATTTTATAGACAATGGAACTCATTTAAACTATTTCTTGTCAATGTTTTCTTGTCAATGTTTTCTTGTCAATGTTTTGTTTCAGAAATTCCCAAAGGAAGAGTAAGAAAGACTTCCATTGTTGAAAAATTATCCAAATCTAAAGAATCAGAGCTTATTGCACTATCTATAATGGTAAGTAGACTTGACAACTTAGTCAGAGCTTATTGCACTATCTATAATGGTAAGTAGACTTGACAACTTAGTCAGAGCTTATTGCACTATCTATAATGGTAAGTAGACTTGACAACTTAGAATTCATTCATTCATTTTCCTTTTGAACTGAAGTTAGTGCATAGAGCAGAGGTCAGATCTCTCCAATTATGTCCGTTCAAAGCTATTCTGTGCAGTTCTTGAATAGTATGAATATTGGTTGTTTTACTTTCTCTAAGTAGTGTTCTTCAGAGTGTTTCTTTTGGTCTACCCCTGGCTCTGGTACCTGTAGGTATCCATTCAAGAGATTGGTGGTGTATTCTGTTGGTGTCTGCGCGTAGGACATGCCCGATGTAGGACCAACGGCGTTTTCAGATAACATCTGTGATGAAATTTTGACAGCTCTTCTCTGATTTTATCATTCGATTTGAATTCACTCCAATGGGTGTTAGTTATCCTACGAAGACATTCGTTCTCGAAACTCAGTAATTTCTTTTCTGAAGATAAAGAGCTTTTCCAGCTCTCACATCCATATGATAGCACCGGAATAACACAGGAATTAAATAAGCGCATTTTCGTGCGTGTGCTGATTGACTTTGACCTCCAGATATTAGACAGTCTGTTAAAGGCACTTGATGCTAGTGCAACGCGAGTTGTAATTTCTGTTATGACATCACCGTTGAGTGTTCATTTGCTTCCTAGATAGGAGAATTTGTGTACCTTTTCAAGTTGTTGTCCATTTAAAGTAATTTCGTTAGGTGAATTGGTGAAGTTCATAATTTTTGTTTTTGATGAGTTGATTTGGAGACCTATTTGTCCTGCGATGAGTTTTAATCTATCAGTTTTTGTTTGTGCATCTTGATGGTTTTAACAACTCATTACACTATCTAGAATAGTAAGTAGATTTGCCAGCTTAGTCATAGCGCACTGCACTGAAGTCTCCATATGACAAATTAATGTGATTAGAAGCACAATTCGTCGCCTCTAATTTAATTATCTTATTTTACTTGCTATTACATTTTATCTAATTTCACTTCTTCACTTTCTTCTGTACACTTTATTCTGTACACTTTCTTCTGTACACTTTCTCCTCCTACTTTATTCTGTACACTTTCTCCTCCTACTTTCTACTATCCTCTTGCTATACTTTCTTCTTCCCTGTCATGCTGCTCTCCTTTCCTTCCTCCCTATCACAACCATGTTTGTCTCCATGTAAGATTCGTTGTACTGTGGTCTTTAGTTTGTCCTGATGAAGGCTTTTTAGTCGAAACATCGTCTGTCACTTTATCTTGTTGGTATGTTGTTATATGTTTTATTTTGGTAACACATCTATCTATTTTTGTTTATCTTGACAATTACTCGACTTGGAGGTGATTTCAACAAAATGGCACAGTGGCAGACTGGCTGCGCAGTGGAAGACACAGAGTCACATCTCCTGCCGAAGACCGTTTCATATCGCTGCGTCACCTCAAGAATAGATTTTCATCTACGTCCTCCACAGTCTAGTCAATGCCAGCATCAAAATGACACAATGGGTATCCGTGTTACCAAAATAAGTTGATACAGCAACCTAACAACGAGACACAGTGACGGACGACGTTTCGACTAATATGTCTTCATCAGGATACATACAAATAACAGACAACGAATATTACAAATAGAAAACATAATATAAGAGAAAGGCAAATGCAGGTGATACGAGATATCATATGAGAAAAGGAGAGAGAAAGAAGCAAATATGGAAAGAACAGAAAAAAGACAGGAAAAGCCACAGAGCACATATATAAATGTGTGAAATAATATGAGGAAAATATTAGATAGTGGAGAGATGCGTGTCATGGGAGCAAAGAAGAAGAAAATACAGTGATGATACAGGCAGGTTAAATGATGCAATGATGATACAGGCAGGTTAGATGATGCAATGATGATACAGGCAGGTTAGATGATGCAATGATGATGTGTTGTCTGTCCTAGAGAAACAGGCGGTGAGCCTGTTTCCCTGTTTGCTACAATTTTTATTTGACAATAAAACCTTGTAAACTTGCATTAACTGACACATTGATATTTCCCTGACAGGAGAGTGCCGGTCAAAGACAGCGAGAGTTTGAAAAGTTGATCAATGAACATCAAGAACTGGTGCAGGAGATAAGCCGTACACCCAGCGCAGAAAATATCGTACAGAGCGAAACTGGGAGAGACCCATAAAAAACTTGGAATAACTGTATATAATGCCTGACAGAAATTATGAAACAATACAACTTGAATATATTTGTCACATAACTGTAGAAGTATCGGGAAAACACAAGTTGAGATACGTCTGCCGAATAGTTGTCTTTTTTTCAGCAGTCATCAGCTCCCTTGTTTCAAGAAGAAACATCCAGAAATTTAAATAATGATACATGTACTTCTTCCATAGTTATAGTTGTCTCTTCTTCTGTTATAGTTGTCTCTTCTTCTGTTATAGTTGTCTCTTCTTCTGTTATAGTTGTCTCTTCTTCTGTTATAGTTGTCTCTTCCTCTGTTATAGTTGTCTCTTCCTCTGTTATAGTTGTCTCTTCCTCTGTTATAGTTGTCTCTTCTTCTGTTATAGTTGTCTCTTCCTCTGTTATAGTTGTCTCTTCTTCTGTTATAGTTGTCTCTTCTTCTGTTATAGTTGTCTCTTCCATAGTTATAGTTGTCTCTTCTTCTGTTATAGTTGTCTCTTCTTCTGTTATAGTTGTCTCTTCCTCTGTTATAGTTGTCTCTTCCTCTGTTATAGTTGTCTCTTCTTCTGTTATAGTTGTCTCTTCCTCTGTTATAGTTGTCTCTTCTTCTGTTATAGTTGTCTCTTCTTCTGTTATAGTTGTCTCTTCCATAGTTATAGTTGTCTCTTCTTCTGTTATAGTTGTCTCTTCTTCTGTTATAGTTGTCTCTTCTTCTGTTATAGTTGTCTCTTCTTCTGTTATAGTTGTCTCTTCTTCTGTTATAGTTGTCTCTTCCTCTGTTATAGTTGTCTCTTCCTCTGTTATAGTTGTCTCTTCCTCTGTTATAGTTGTCTCTTCTTCTGTTATAGTTGTCTCTTCTTCTGTTATAGTTGTCTCTTCTTCTGTTATAGTTGTCTCTTCCATAGTTATATTTGTCTCTTCTTCTGTTATAGTTGTCTCTTCCTCTGTTATAGTTTTCTCTTCCTCTGTTATAGTTGTCTCTTCTTCTGTTATAGTTGTCTCTTCCTCTGTTATAGTTGTCTCTTCTTCTGTTATAGTTGTCTCTTCTTCTGTTATAGTTGTCTCTTCCTCTGTTATAGTTGTCTCTTCTTCTGTTATAGTTGTCTCTTCCTCTGTTATAGTTGTCTCTTCTTCTGTTATAGTTGTCTCTTCTTCTGTTATAGTTGTCTCTTCCATAGTTATAGTTGTCTCTTCTTCTGTTATAGTTGTCTCTTCTTCTGTTATAGTTGTCTCTTCCTCTGTTATAGTTGTCTCTCTTCTGTTATAGTTGTCTCTCTTCTGTTATAGTTGTCTCTTCCTCTGTTATAGTTGTCTCTCTTCTGTTATAGTTGTCTATTCTTCTGTTATAGTTGTCTCTCTTCTGTTATAGTTGTCTCTTCTTCTGTTATAGTTGTCTCTTCCTCTGTTATAGTTGTCTCTTCCTCTGTTATAGTTGTCTCTTCATCTGTTATAGTTGTCTCTCTTCTGTTATAGTTGTCTCTTCCTCTGTTATAGTTGTCTCTTTTCTGTTATAGTTGTCTCTCTTCTGTTATAGTTGTCTCTCTTCTGTTATAGTTGTCTCTTCCTCTGTTATAGTTGTCTCTCTTCTGTTATAGTTGTCTCTCTTCTGTTATAGTTGTCTCTTCCTCTGTTATAGTTGTCTCTTCCTCTGTTATAGTTGTCTCTTCCTCTGTTATAGTTGTCTCTTCCTCTGTTATAGTTGTCTCTTCCTCTGTTATAGTTGTCTCTTCCTCTGTTATAGTTGTCTCTTCCTCTGTTATAGTTGTCTCTTCTTCTGTTATAGTTGTCTCTTCCTCTGTTATAGTTGTCTCTTCTTCTGTTATAGTTGTCTCTTCCTCTGTTATAGTTGTCTATTCCTCTGTTATAGTTGTCTCTTCCTCTGTTATAGTTGTCTCTTCCTCTGTTATAGGTGTCTCTTCCTCTGTTATAGTTGTCTCTTCTTCTGTTATAGTTGTTTCATCTTCTTCTGCATTTGACTCTCTGATAACCAACGTAATAGTTTGTGTGATTTCAGCCAAGGGTACTGTATAGTACGTTGTTCTACTGGTTTCACAGTACAGCTGCGTTATTTTTCACCTTGTGGCCCAGAACATCCGTTCTCTGTATATTATTTGCTACTGACTGTTTTTGTGTAAACATCAAATGCGTGAATACATCATGATCATGTGCCATGCTGGGTAGCTCAGGACATAATCTCTGCAACATTCTATCCATTGTAATGTGTAACAGCTCTGCTTCTGACGGATGTTCCTTCTAAAGTTCGTGACCGCGCATGTCACTCGAGGATCCCCCGCATGAAATGTACAACCCTCATACATCAAGTTCTAGCAAAAGTCATTTTCTGTGGTCAGCAAATACCCACATGGAAATATTCACTGCTCAGACAACTTCAGATTTTCTCACATACCAAGAAAATTAAAGGGAACATTGAAACTGACTATCTACTATGCCATGATGTTAAATAATCCAATATTTCTCTCTTTTTTCCCCATCTTTCTCCCCCTTTTTTCCACTGTTAAGTAACTTTCTAGTAAATTTATAATACTAAAATTATCAAGGGATGGCAAAATTTATATTTAGAAGGATCTGCAAACCCTGGGACATCATGAGAGCAATGTGGTACATGTAGAACCCCACAGAAGGATCATTCTGCAATTAACCCCAAAATCTCCCATTTCTATCATTACAGAAGATCAAAAGTAGGCTAGTATAAACATTACAAGTGGACTATGTATCCCTCAAATTGCAGTTTCTCTCTCGTGGCTGATTTTTGCATCTTTTTTATCTGCAGGGGCAAAACATAATTTGCATAACAAATCTGTATTTAAGGATGCAGAGTCTATTTGTCTAAGTCAACTTGTCTTCTATCTTCTCTCAGGACCCCCTCTTATGACCCTGTACAACACTGTACCCCAGGCTGAACACTAATAACTTCAAGTGTAGACATATTCAATAAACCGGATTTTTTTCCTGTACAAATGCAGAACCTGTTACAATTTGATAGTCAGTAGTTTCAAAACATGGATTAATATTTATGTACATAAGAGAAACTATTCTTAATCTGTACAGTAATATTTTTATTGAAAATGTATTAATACAATATTTTTATTGATGTATGCCATTGTTTTTGCCTTGTACGATCATTTGTATTGTCTGGTTAAAGGGAAATAATTTGTGCTCTGAAGAATCTCAATGGGACATTACTCTAAATGTGTTGCTAGAATGGAAAATGTTCTGATTTTCTAATTTATAAATAAATGTAAAAATCGGTTTTTCTACTGTCACAAGTCAAAGTCAAATAGTTTCTACTGTCACAAGTCAAAGTCAAATAGTTTCTACTGTCACAAGTCAAAGTCAAATAGTGGACAGTCTACACATATTTATGTTTCACAAGCATTAGGGGATGTCCATAAGTTATGTCAACAAAGTTGGGGGGGGGCCTGAAAAATTATGCCGTTCAGGGGGGGGGGGCTGACAAAAGTTGATGTCAATATACAAACGTGTAGACCCTTATATTAAAGCCTACCAATTACCTTATATATGGCTACAATTACCTTAAATAAGCCTACCAATTACCTTATATAGGGCTACAATCGTCTTATATAGTGCTACCAATTACCTTATATAGGCCTACTACCAATTACCTTATATAAGCCTACCAATTACCTTATATAAGCCTACCAATTACCTTATGTAAGCCTACCAATTACCTTATATAGGCCTCCTACCAATTACCTTATATAGGCCTACTACCAATTACCTTATATAGGGCTACCAATCACCTTATGTAAGCCTACCAATTACCTTATATAAGCCTACCAATTACCTTATGTAAGCCTACCAATTACCTTATATAGGCCTACTACCAATTACTTTATATAGGCCTACCAATTAAAAATAGTTTTAATTTGAAAAATCAAATAAAAATGATTGTTTTGTGTGTACTTTTCCTGTCAAACAAAAATTGGGGGAGTTGGGGAATTTGACCTAATCACGCAGGACGGGGATCCCTGAATTCTTTACACACCCCAAAATAAACGTGTGAGGAAAGGGGTCAAAAAATGTCCCAAAATGTTGGCATAATTTGTGGACAGTCTCTCATCTTAGAATTATGATCCTCAGTTCTCATATTCCTTCTTGTCAATGTGTAATGTTTTCTCTTACACATAGAAACCATTTGAGACATTGTGAATAGTGTCTGCATTGTTTGAGACATGGAGAATAGGCGTAAATTGTTTGAGACATGGGGAACAGGGCATGCATTGTGTGAGACATTGGGGAATAGGGCTTACATTGTTTGAGAAATGGGGAATAGGGCTTACATTGCATGAGACATTGGGGAATAGGGCTTACATTGTTTGAGACATGGGAAATAGGCGTACATTGTGTGAGACATGGGGAATAGGGCATGCATTGTGTGAGACATTGGGGAATAGGGCTTACATTGTTTGAGAAATGGGGAATAGGGCTTACATTGAGTGAGACATCGGAAATAGGAGTACATTGTGTGAGACATTGGGGAATATGGCTTACGCTTACATTGTTTGAGACATGCAGAATAGGGCCTACATTGTTTGCTGCTCAATTAAGCAACTCTGGTTAACACAGTTCAATATTAACTCTTTTTAACATAGGTCAATATTAACTCTGGTTAACATAGCTCAACATTGACTCTGGTGACAGGATTACCAGAACCACAACCTCAACTATTATTAAATGATTAAAAACTCTGAAATACTAATCAATCTAGATGAAGATCAGCGGTTGTAAGTAGTACCAGCCTACCATAATTTTATCAAGTGTCTTCGTCGTGCCAGGATGGATAATACACACTTGTGTGCTTTTACAAAAATGTCAGGATGGATAGTACACACTTGTGTGCTTTTACAAAAATGTCAGGATGGATAATACACACTTGTACTTGTTTATTGAATAACTCATGTTGTCTGCTGCTTTGTTTGATATTGTAAGTCATTCCACGACAATCAGAATATATCTGGGAGAAAGTTCCAGGCAGAATTTATTACCTTATGCGTTAATTTTGGCTGTAGAAATAACTATTATTGCATAGCACCGATATGTTTTGACTGTAGAAATGACTGTATTATTGCATAACTGATCTATTTTCTGTGGAAGCATATTACATACATGACATGTTACCTCATTGGTTAGAAACCCTCATTGCGTGTGACTGACATCATGTATCCCCCCTCCCCCCGTTGCATCTGTTCAAGGCCCTGTATGTTGTCCTTAACTGGATTTGCTTTCATCTGGGGTTTTTTTAGAAATACAAATTGTTTATTCCAAGCATTGACCCACCAACACAGGAGAGAAATTCATGAAACAGTCTCTGAAGTCTCAATTGCAAATATAGAATTTGCACCTACATTAGAACAGTGGGAATTATTTCTATGGCGGGAGGTGCTTTACTTTTTAAAATATTATTCACTTGGTTTTTGTAGGGATTTTATTTATAGATTTTGGGGAAAACTCATTGGTGGGAGGCTGGGGGGGGGGGGGGGTTACTATCCTTCATACTTACTTCCTGGTACTAAAATCATGACCTATTTTCTTCAGCGGGGACAGTTCAACATTGCAAAAGTATACCCCTCTCCACCTGCCCCCCCCCATATAATGGCTTGATCTACACCCTTACTAGAGAATCTCTTATAAACATAGAATCCAGGAACAGAGTAATCCAGTTTGGCTATCATTGAAAAAAACACTCATAATCACATACACAAATCGACGTTTCGACCAAAAGACCTTTATCAAGACAAAAATTGAACATGCACAACTGAAAATGACAGGATTCCGTTAAAATATATACCTATAGGGCCTATACAGGCCTATGTATACTTGATAATGGTGAAAACTTCATTAAAACTATACTAAATCTTAACATATCAATATAGGCTCCAATAACAAATTAGGAGGTGTTGTTGTTTTTTAAAGTATAGGCCTTCCAACTGTAAACATCTCAATCTATAATAAATGAAGAGATTTATTTCATTAAAATGATACACCTCAACTTTTAGCACACTGCGTTACCATTATGTAATGTCTCCACTGCCACTGGATTCTTTTTTTTAACAGTGTGTGTTATTTTTTAGTTAGTGTTTGAAAAATGCAATAACTTTTTTATTTTTAGAGTTTTTTTAATATTTTAAAATATAAATAAAGAATGAATCTAATGACGTAAGTTTGTGATGTTTATGACATGTGACATGTTGTAACTAGGTGAAGATAATAAGAAGGGATGGAAACAAAATGTACTGACTCATCTATATTTGTCAGATGTGTGGCATCCCTGATTCATCTATGCTTGTTCGATGTGTGGCATCCCTGATAAAATCCTGCAACATATCTAGCCCTATTGTATTTATGCTATTTCATAACCAAACTAACATAATATCACATGTAAAAACAGATGAAACACATACATGTCACATACTTCGTCGGTCCGTTCTGCACTAAGTCTTGGAGGGTTTAGCCCAACACAACATAAATATATTCAGATTCTTCAGTATATACTGCCTATTTGTTCTTATGTCATATTATATGCAACTGTATGTTAAAAATTGTTGACCACATAGTCCATGTAACTGCTTAGCTTCAATGTGACCAATTCCTGCAAATAAGTGGCATCTAAGAAAAACAAAGATTTTAAATTGTAAAATGAACTACGTTTGAGAGGGAAATGTGTCACATTGTTTAAGGTTTATTTCTATTGGACAAATGGAAAAAAAATGTGTTGTTATGTTAGTGAAAGAAAATGTATATTTTTATCGGCTAATTGGGGGAAAAAACATGTATTTTTACTGGTTAATAATGATTGTGTTTTCCTATTGGTCATTAGAAACATTTAATTTTCTCGGTTTAATTGGTAAAGTGTATTTCAGTTGGTTGTTGGAAAAAATATGTTTAGGCCTATCTAATAATTGTGTTGTTATCACGGATAGATAAAATACCGAATGCAAAGATCGAATACATATTTCTTTGCTGGATCGAGAGAAAACTTTCAACCAAATAAATAGAGAACTACTATGGAGTATTCTTGGAAATTATGGAGTAAAAGGTACATTTACTATCACCGGGTTATACAGCGTGCCAGGTTCGAAATGATGTCAGAACAAACACAATTATCTGGGTCCTGATTTCTCGCCTGACATGACAGCTCCTCCAGTTGACCCAGCTGTAAATGTGCACCTAAAGCATGAGTTAGGGGAGGTAAGACATCAAGGGAGGGAACTGGCCACCCCATGTAATAGTTGCTGAGGCTTAGTACATGACGAGTTATCCTCATCTCCGATGACAGGTTGCTGCCATGGGACCTACCTTTACCTAAGAGCCATATACAAAGATAGTGAAAGTACAGTTAGAACAAGTACAGGATTTACAAACTAGTTTTCACAAACATCAGGAGTTAGACAGGGATGTGTCTTATCACCATTATTGCTTATTATTTATTTATTTATATGGATAATATTACAAAAACAGTAAACACACAACCACCAGACACTTACCATCCAAATGACGTAACTGAACTACTCTTTTCTCACGATCAGTGCAGCATAAAACAGGCCACATACCTAAAGACCTAATATCATCAATATTCATACGACTACCTAAGAAGCCCAGGGCTGTGGACTGTACAGAATATAGAACTATAAGTCTAATGAATCACTTAACTAAAATATTTCTCAAGGTAATACATGCAGAATTAAAATCAAGATAGACACGGAGGTTGGTGAAGAACAATTCGGTTTTAGGAAAAACAAAGGAACCAGAGAAGCTATACTGAGTATCCGACTAGTGATAGATAAATATATAGAAGTCCAAAAAAGTATCTATATTTGCTTCATAGACTACAGCAAGGCCTTTGACAGAGTCCAACATGAAAAATTAATCAAATGTCTTCAAGAAATAGGCATAGATGGAAAAGACATCAGACTGATTAGGAATATATATTGGGAACAAACTGCATCAATAAAGTGTGAAAACAGCTACTCACCATACATAGAAATAAGAATAGGGGTAAGACAAGGATGCATTTTATCACCAAGCCTATTTAACATCTACACAGAGAATATCTTTAAAAAATATAGAAGAAATACCAGGACTCAAGATCAATGGAAAATAATACACAACCTGAGATATGCAGATGACACTGTTCTTTTGGCAGAAAGTGAACATGAACTACAACGACTAATAAATCAAGTCAATAAATCAAGTAATGAATATGGACTGGATATACATATCCATAAAACAAAAACCATGATAATCAGCAAAGCCACACAAGAACAGGCGCTAAACATAGACAAACAGGGAGAGAAACTACAACAAGTAAAACATTATTAATATCTTGGACACATAGTCACAAATGATGGCAGATGTGAAACAGAAGTTAAAAGGAGAATAGGAATGGCTAAAAGTACTTCCAATGGCATGAGGAAAATAGTAAAATCTAAACAAATTACAAACAAGTTAAAAATGAGAAGTATAAAATGCTACATCTATTTCATATTAATGTATGGTTCAGAAACATGGACACTAAATAAACACTTAGAAGACAGAATTAATGCCTTTGAAATCTGGATATACAGAAGAATAGGGAGAACATCGTGGAAAGAGAAGGAAAAAAACAAAGAGGTTCTAACAACACCTAATATGAAGAAAGAATTATTAAAGATGCGGAGACGGCACTTGATGATGATATCTGAATAGATTGAGTTAAATCAGTGGTTCTCAATCTGTTTTTGACAATGTGCCTCCTTTTATGACAAATTTTCTTCCGTGACTTTCCCATGTGCCTATACAAATATAGTAAACAAAAGGTAATTGATCTTCTTATTCTTCTGTGTTTTTGTTCTCATACTCCTGCAGATTAGCAGGATGTAGTCCAGAGAACAGAATATGTTATGTCATGGTTTACAGTGTAGCTGAAATATCTGCATCTTTGGGCCTGACACATCCAACTTCAGCACAGACTCTGGGTCACTTCTTGACCCTATATGGGATGAGACAATAAAATCCAGCCCAATACCTCCTTAGTCGCCTCTTATGGCATGCAAGGAAAGTAAAACAGGAGTGCTGCTATTTGCTCCCCTTTTCAGGTCCGGCAACACATAGGCAAATAAGTAATTGACTTTCTTTACGAGTTGACTTTTTTTTAACTTTATTCTTGTAATTCTTGTTTATTGTCCAAGTAGTCACATTTTTGTGACTCCAATGAATGGGGTCTATGAGCTTTTTGTGGCTCCGCTAAATGGGGTCTATGAGCTTTTTGTGGCTCCGCTAAATGGGGTCTATGAGCTTTTTGTGGCTCCGCTAAATGGGGTCTATGAGCTTTTTGTGGCTTCGCTAAATGGGGTCTATGAGCTTTTTGTGGCTCCGATAAATGGGGTCTATGAGCTTTTTGTGGTTTCGCTAAATGGGGTCTATGAGCTTTTTGTGGCTCCGCTAAATGGGGTCTATGGCTTTTTGTGGCTCTGCTAAATGGGGTCTATGAGCTTTTTGTGGCTCCGCTAAATGGGGTCTATGAGCTTTTTGTGGCTCCGCTAAATGGGGTCTATGAGCTCCCGAATTTAATACTATTTCTTATGTCACTTCAAATATGAAAGTATGTCTATGTTAAGCAATCACAGAGTTAGATTACCACTTCTTAACACGAGTCAATTTACTGTTGTTTGTTTTTTGTCGTGCAGACATGTCAATTATTCGGGTTTTATGATACTGTGGTTGCTGGTGCGCCTCTCAGCCTGGTATCTGTGACTTCAGCATCTGTGCTTGTTTGGGCAGGACTGTGGTCCTACTGGATATTAGATTGGACCGACGTATCTTAGTTTCCAGCCTCTGTTGGCAGGGCTAAGTTCCCCATCTCCACTTCAAGGAGTAAGCCTTGATGGTATTGCTGTTGTTGATTCATTAAAACTATGATAACTTTACAGAAGGTGTATTGTTTAACATACAACAACATAAGTTATCTATTGTTTAACATACAACAACATAAGTTATCTATTGTTTAACATACAACAGTATAAGTTATATATTGTTTAACATACAACACAAATTATCACAATGTGAATTCCTGGCCAGTGTTCCATTCCATATGAAAGTTTTCATGTTTATTTGTAGTCAAACTGGCAATTTGCTCATCTGTTGAATATTTTCACAAATAATAGCCATTTCACATGTTTGTGTTTTTGTATAATACATATCCCTGAAATATGTGATACTTGTGTTTGAATTATATCATACTCCTGCTCCTCTTCTTCTTGTACACACATTCTAGATAACAACTCAGATTTCTGAGAGATCAACCAATAGAAAGATGAGGTTCGCCTACACAAATGAATGTCCATGCGGGACAGGCACAGATCCTTGAACACATACTCCCGCCGCTCCAACCTGGAGAAGACTCGGAGCTTTGTCCTGGCGACTGGCCTAAAGAATTAGCATGGCTCCTGCAAATAGTAGATTCCTGAACGCAGAAGGTTGAAGTTGGTTGTTCCATCCAATAAAGGGTTTAGGTGACCCATAAAGGGTTAAAGTGGCATAGGCCATATGCTGAAATTGGATGTGTCCGGCTAAATATCGCAGCAAATCTGTAAATAGTGACACAACGTATTTCGTTCTCCGGACTACATGCTGATACTTTGCAGGAGTTTAAGAATGAAATTCACAAGGGAAAAAATATCTGAATAAATAAAGCCATGTTTTATCAAGTGTCTTCGTTGTGCCAGGATGGATAATATACACTTGTGTGCTTTTACAAAAATGTCAGTATAGACATATAACTAGTTTATTGTTATATTTTAGAAAATTATTTCAGAAATAAATACACAGATTTCGGAATAAAATTTCATTCAGTTTAGTAGCTGACATTGGTCAGTGGACTGTGAATATTAGATACTAGAAATTATATGGCTTTACATTAGGTGTATTCTACACGCTGCAGTCCAGTTGAACAAATACAATAATCAACTAGCAGAATACTTTTACGATCAGTTTCATATTCTTCTTCTTCATCGCTCATTCTCAAACTCCCACTGGATATCTCTTGCAGCAAGGCCATGGTCCTATTAGATTTCCAGAAGGATGTAGTCCAGAGAATGGAAATGCGTTGTGTCGCCGTTTTATTTTCTCCAATGGCCCAACACATCCGTTTTCGGTAGTTTCATATGATTGGGATTATATACAGACAGGAGGACCCATTTCCACGAATTCAGTTGTCACCAGGGGTCCACAAAGATGATCACAAAAACACAAACGTGTCCAACAGAAATATGGAAGTGAAATGCTGGAAAGACAGGAACAGGAAGTACATAAAGAACGTAAATATAGTTGGAACTGAAACGCACAAAACTATGACGTAAATAATGAAACAAAATGAATAAAAATAAAGACCACACCAACCGAGAACTAGACAAAAGAGTGGGTCGGAATTTAGTCCAAAAAGCTTGACGGTACCCATTTCAAAAACAAAAAAAGATGATTTTCTAGAGCGTACCTAGATCTATCATCGGTGGTGCAGGATCTGATGGCAGTGACCGGAATATCAAGAGCACCATGATGGCCAGCGCCGTTGAAGTGTGTGGCAACAGGAGTAGGTGTTATGTGCTTGATATCATGAAGATGGTTACAGAAGCGGTCGCTCATTCTTAAGCTGATTTCCCCGATGTACTGTTTGCCGCAACATTTACATGTGATCCCGTAAATAACATTACGGGATTCACATGTAAAGGTCTCATCAATGGAGAAAGTAATCTTGGAAAATGACATGGGGTGCATCTTAACAACATAAGGACGTGTATAGAAACGGAGGCGTGCACAACAAACGGTCCGAAAATTGTCGGGAATAGAAGACTTAAAGTGGCTATGAACCAAGATGTCCTTCAGATTTTTTTCTCGCCTATAAGTCACCAGAGGTAAGTCCTGGAAAGCGGCACGGTTGTCAGGATCAGACTGGAGAAGGGAATAATGTTTAAGCATGATCCGTCGGACAGATTAGTTATGGGGATGAAAGGTAAGCACAAGTTTAACTCTGTCACAGGAGGAGGAGGAAGAACACTGATAGTTAGTCAAGGTATCGGGGCAAGATAACTGGCGTACACGGAGACAAGCGGATGAAAGAATGCTGTCAGGGAACGAATGTCTACGGAAGAAAATCATCTCAGAGGATTTGTGGAGAAAATCGTCGTTATCACTACATAAGCGACGAAGGTGAAGAAGCTGGGAGTATGGCAGATGTGTTGCGACAAGAGGGAGGATGAGAAAAAAGTGTAGAGAAGAAAGTCATGTGTATCAGTAGGCTTATAGTAAACAGATCAGCTGCGTTGCTATGGGCAGTGGCGTAGCGAGGGGAGGGCGAAGGTGCGACCGCCCCGGGCGGCAAATTTTCAAAAACTAAATATCCAGCTACTAAATGAACAATTCCTGACTTGACAAAGATAATTATGACAACAGAACAATTTCCAATAATAGTCTACATAGAATAAAGCAATACAATTGACCCGGAAAAGTGCAGATGGTTGGTGTTTATGGTGTTTTTTAAGTTTATATATAAAATAATTTAAATGCGGTAAAATGTACAAATATTAAGTTATAAGAGAAATAAAACTGGATAATTAAGCTTACTTTGAAGAGAAATATATAGTAACAGTCCACTAGAAGCATATGAGTTTGCAAACAGAACATGCCAAACATAAATCCGCCTACTACCCTAGATAATACAAAAATCAGATGTTATTTTTGCGTCTGAGAAAATCCTAAAAAGATTCTTTTTAAAAGAACAAAGAGATGACTATAACTGCCCCCGCCAAAGTCAGATATAAAAAAACAGACGGTTTTACACGTAATAAGCTCACAGTGTTTGTGGTGATGGACTGATGGTACATTTTGTGCATACTCTTTGTGTTCTTAGTTCTTTGATAAAAGCTTTTCTTTTGGTGTACAAACGCTTATCAAGGCAATTAATCCAAATGTCCAGTATGTTTCTTGCAGTAACCATACTTTGAATCTTGTGGGAGTACACGCAGCGTCAATAGCAGTGGACTCAGTTTTTTTTTTTGGTACTATGGATGGAGTTTTAAATTATTTTTCGTCTTCCACTCACCGCTGGAAAGTTCTTGCCGACATTGCAGGTCAATGCGTCAAACGCCTAACTGAAACACGCTGGAGTGCAAGATACGAAGCCATAGCGATCATGAAGATCCATTATAATGAGATTATTGAAGTCCTGGAATCACTTTTGCAGAACATAAAAGAAAATGCAGTGACTAGATCAGACGCTGGGCTCGTGCTTCCTCATCTCCAGTCGTCATTTTTGGCCTTCCTTGGATTATGGAATCGAGTTCTTTGTGAAATAAATGATACACAATTGCATCTCCAGACGAAAGGTCTAAATGTGCATCAATGTGCTATCAAAATTTAGGCATTACAATTGTTCCTAGTCGACAACCGTGGTATCATGGTTAACGACGCAATGGATTATGCTAAAAATGTTTGTGAAGATCATCGATATAGCTCCTCGTCGAATAAGAAGAAAAAAAGATGGCTAGTGAGAAAGCTGCAGGTTTAAATTCTGATATTAAATTAAGACAAGAAATGTTCGAATCAGTGGTCCGAATAATATAAGAAATCAAGTGACATCGATGTGAAAGAGTTTGAAACCGAAAGACAGGTTATGCAATTTCGTCACTGTAGCGGGTGCAAAAGACCAAGATAGAGTTATGAAGGGATCCTTCGAGCTTCTGGAGTTTATTCAACAGTGCAACTATAGTATTAGCGTGCCGAATATCGTGATAATGCTTCGTATATTTTTAACAATAGCTATCAGCATTGCATCATGTAAACGAAGCTTCTCAAAGTTAAAGTTAATACAAAAAAATATTACTTAAGGTCTACCATGAGCTCCACAAGATTAAGTAATGTAGCCACAAGATTAAGTAATGTAGCCATTTTGTCAATAGAACAAAGTATCACAGACGAAATTAATTTTGACGACGTCATAAACAATTTGTACCCCCCCCCCCCCCCCCCCAAAGATAGAAAAGTTAAATTATAATGTATTTTTTTTATGTACCTAATATGTTTTCAAATAAATATTTTCGTCTAGTCTTTTACAATTACGGACTTAATTTTTTTAATGTAACAAGGGCGGAAAATTATGATTCCTACCCGGGCGCCTTTGACCCACGCTACGCCACTGGCTATGGGTACCAAAATGGGACCTAACTATGCATGTCTTTTCATGGGTCATCTTGAAAATCTAGTTTGGTAAGCTATGATGGCCCGTTCCCATCTCTTTTACACAGATACATTGACGATAGGATAGGTATCACCGACATGTCCGAAGCGAAATTGTCTCACTTCATCAACAATTTCATCCCAGCTATTAAATTTACATCTAACATCTCCACTACCTCTGTCAACTTCCTTGACATAATTGTCACCATTCATCCCCCTTATCTCAGCACATCTGTTTATTATAAGCCTACTGATACACATGACTTTCTTCTCTACACTTTTTTCTCATCCTACCTCTTGTCGCAACACATCTGCCATAGTCCCAGCTTCTTCACCTTCGTCGATTATGTAGTGATGACGACGATTTTCTCCACAAATCCACTGAGATGATTTTCTTCCGTAGACATTCGTTCCCTGACAGCATTCTTTCATCCGCTTGTCTTCGTGTACGCCAGTTATCTTGACTAACTCCCAGGGTTCTTCCTCCTCCTCCTCCTGTGACAGAGTTAAACTTGTTCTTACCTTTCATCCCTATAACTCATCTGTCCGACGCATGATGCTTAAACATTATTCCCTTCTCCAGTCTGATCCTGACAACCGTGCCGCTTTCAAGGACTTACCTCTGGTGACTTATAGGCGAGAAAAAAATCTGTAGGACATCTTGGTTCATAGCCACTTTAAGTCTTCTATTCCTGACCATTTTGGGACCGTTTGTTGTGCACGCATCCGTTTCTATACACGTCCTTATGTTGTTCAGATGCGCCCCAGGTCATTTTCCAAGATCACTTTTTCTCATTGATGAGACCTTTACATGTGAATCCCGTAATGTTATTTACGGGATCACATGTAAGTGTTGCGGCAAACAGTACATCGGGGAAATCAGCTTAAGAATGAGCGACCGCTTCTGTAACCATCTTCATGATATCAAGCACATAACACCTACTCCTGTTGCCACACACTTCAACGGCGCTGGCCATCATGGTGCTCTTGATATTCAGGTCACTGCTATCAGATCCTGCACCACCGATGATAGATCTAGGCACGCCCTAGAAAATCATCTTATTTTTGAAATGGGTACCGTCAAACGTTTTGGACTAAATTCCGACCCACTCTTTTGTCTAGTTCTCGGTTGGTGTGGTCTTTATTTTTATTCATTTTGTTCCATCATTTACGTCATAGTTTTGTGCGTTTCAGTTCCAACTATATTTACATTCTTTATGTACTTCCTGTTCCTGTCTTTCCATCATTTCACTTCCATATTTCGGTTGGACACGTTTGTATTTTTGTGATCATTTCTATTCGTCGTCTTTTGGTGTTTTGTGCGTATCTTGATAAGGCATTTTGGTCGAAACGTTGAAATTATTTTGTATATTATAATTTTTATGCTTTCTCTTTTACCTATCATAACCCCCTAGCTTTAGTTATAATCCGTTGTGTCTAAGTGGAACGTCTAAAAAAAACCGTGTTTAACATCAGTGTTCCCATACAGTTTGCAGTGGATATCTGTCTCTGTGGGCCAGTCTTGCTTTATTAAATTGTGTAGTTAGTATTGTTAAGTAAAATATACCTCTTACTGGTGAAGTATCTCTTATGGTGAAGTACTTCTTATGGTGAAGTACCTCTTATGGTAAAGTACCTCTTATAGTGAAGTACCTCTTATGGTGAAGTACCTCTTATGGTAAAGTACCTCTTATGGTGAGGTAATTCTTATAGTGAGGTACCTCTTATGGTGAAGTACCTCTTAATGGCAAAGTACATCTTATGCTACGGTAGAGGACATTAGTTCAGTTTGGTTATATCAGAGCTTTACAACCATCAAAAAAGTGGAGCCCGCGGATATGGTATGGCAGTCACCACGACTTCCTAAGACAACTGGCTTAGTGTACGGCAATCTTGCAGTATATGTTCCGCTGTATGTTCTGCCATTTATGAGATATGCCAACTATAACTCAACATTGAATATTCCAGATATCACTGGGGGTTATATATGGAAGTTACGGCAACACCACAATCTGGGGATATACAATAGACTGAGTATAGACAATAGACTGGGGATAGACAATAGACTGGATATAGACAATAGACTGGGGATTATATATGGAAACTACGACAACACCACCATCTGATGATATACAATAGATTGGGAATAGGCGATATACTGAGGATAGACAATATACTGGGGTTAGACAATAGACTGGGGACTAATGAAGCTACGAAGTTACGTGCTATGAGTGGTACTCGCTGCATACCGCTTTATTGAGAGGGACAGAGTACATATGAGAAAACCCTGGCACAATGAAGTCAATTAATCCGGGAAGTAAAGACTGCGAGGGAGAGGAGATGGCTACCGCCCTCATTTGCAGAGCCTGTGAAATGTGAGATCGCTAACATCTCACACCCCTACGGCATTAATAAATGCTATGGGTTACTTTACTTTTTTTTTTTACCTTGTGGCGTAATAAAAAAAAAAGATATCACTAGATTGTGTGTGTACTCTCGCTCTGACATCCCGTCTCGCTCTGACATCCCGTCTCGCTCTGACATCCCCTGTCTCGCTCTAACATCCCCTGTCTCGCTCTGATATCCCCTGTCTCGTTCTGACATCCCTGTATATTCATTTGTCACTAAGCTTCTTCTTCTTCTTCTTTCGTCTATTGTATATCCCCCAGGTGGATGATGGTCAGAATATCCACACTTGCCGTTAAACGTAGGGGTGATGACTGGGAGCTTGTGTTGTCTGTGTCACCTCGGCTGCGGTGGATCCGTATTTGTTCAGTGTTGTCTTGTTGTTATCTATCCATCTTGTTCTAGGTCTTCCTCTGTTCTTGTATCCGGATCTTCTCATGTTATATTTTCTTGTCAGTGGTTTGTTATGGTTCATTCTCATAAGGTGTCCAAACCATTTTATTTGTTGTTTCTCGATGTATTCTGTCCATGGTCTTATACCGATTCTTCTCCCGATTTCATCATTTCTAATTTTGTCTAATTTGGTCACTCTTGCGGCTTTTCTCATGCATTTAATCTCACATGTTGTGAGTTGTATCTACAGGGCTGCTATCATCGCCCGTGTCTGTCATATACAGCAAAATTTTCTTTCGTTCGCCGCCATTAAACTCATCATCATCATATCAAGTAACGTCCCGACTGTCGTAGGCGATGATGTATCTCAACAACTCTCTATCTCTAGTATTTTGTATCAGGATCGTTTCTGACCCTTTGTCATGAGCTATGTTAAACTAATGTTTCCTCACGCTGCTTTCCTCGATCTCTCTTTCCCTCAATCTTGCCTGTTGTAACTCTGTTCTCCAGACCTATTTGTCTCATAACTGTCCACAAAAATTAAGATATTATTTTTCTGTTATAATTAACTAACCATCGCCTATCATTTGCTTCTTTCATGACAATGCTACTTTGTTAATTTCTTTAGCTGCTGATGTTTTATTAATTATAGTGGTAACACTGTGCCTGCACTATTCAGTTTTGTTTTTGTACTCCCTCTTATATTAATGTTGTTCCTAGATACTTAAATTGGAGGATCGCCGGGTGTTGCGGTGCCCAGAAGAGGAGCAACAATATAGCGACAGTTATCTGCGATGCTTGTCAGAACTAATCCGTGCCGTGCTGAGATGCGGCCGCATCAGATGGCATCAATTAAAATACACTGTCGGGGGCGATATTTGGAAGTAAACCATGTAAGGGGGTGGCATTTCGAAGACTTGCATCACACTGAGAACATCTACCGCACGGCCCTGCGACTAAGGAAGGATGTTTTAGAAATTAGTCGGCTGTCGAATTAATTTCCAAATTAAGATCAAAGGAAAATGCCGTTCGACTGGTTTACAGACGCAGTGTTGCCAGTTAGTATTGTCAAAAAACGCACGTCTAGTACTACTAGTGCAGACTAGTGCTACATTATTCGTTTGTAAGAGCGAAATTATAATGTGTAATATGCATATCACTATCCTTGGCGAAGTAGTTAAGCACTTCTGCATTCTGTTCGAGATGTCACAGGTTCGAAATTGCGACATTTTACTTACAAGTTAATTCTATCTGAGGCCCCTGTGTTATCGCTGGAGATACGGAGTTACGCGCTATAAGAGATACACCAGGCACGACTGTTTAGACCAGAAGTTCTCAACCTTTTCAGACGATGAGCACTGTCCACATGTAATTGTTAGTGCTCGCAGAGCACGTTTTAACTTGCCTGGCGCGAAGGCATTACGAGAGCACCAGGTTAAGAATGCATAGTTTATAGAAACTTAGCGGGGTGCAAAGGGAACGCATTGCTCTAGGCGGAGTCAGGGTTAGCAGATAACCAAGATCCCAAATGTACCTCCTCGCGGTGCACCCTGGAAACAGAAATACAGCAGCTCGAGCTGATTCTGGCCAAATCATTTGGGGATCGTGTCCGAGAATGTGGAGGTAGCAGATGGAAAGAGACTTGACTGCACAAGAGACAGACAATATCTCCGATACCACCAGCATCACCACATATAGCGACACTGTCGACATACAGTGACGCCAATTAGTCCAGTCAGAACATTGGAGGGGCGGTCAGTGTAAAAGGCACGTAAAGGTGGATGCATGGCGAGAAAAAAATATATGTCATAATGAGTACAATGACACAATGAAAGGGCAGAACAGCGCCAGAGGGAAACGCGAACAGCAAACAGAAAGTGAAAGTTCCTAGGAAAGGGGAACTACACGCTCTGTTAGCTCGAGACGAGCTTCTAGTTACCTGTGCTCCTTATAGGCAGAGACCCAGACCCAATCGTGGGCGTTCGGAAAGATGATAGAACAGAGAACCATGGTCACCTACGCCAACCAGAATGGCATATGACAATGATAATTATCATTGTCATATGCCATTCTGGTTGGCGTAGGTGACCATGGTTCTCTGTTCACAGTATTGTTATCAGGATCGTTGTTTCCAAGCCTTGCTAGGTTGTCACATTAATATTTTCTCACGTCCCCATCTGTCTCTGTTCCCTTCAGTCTTGCCTGTTGTGACTATGCTCTTAAAACCTGCCTGTCTGATAAAGTGACAAAAGGGGTATTTTTCTTATCTTTTTCTTTTATTATTCTTGCACTCATCTACAGTGCCTCTAATTTCCCACTTTCGGTTTGTTTATAATGAATGCACGCATTTTCTCTTTTACTAGATGCGTTGCCACCCTGCGCTATTGAAAAGGGGCTTGATGAAAAATATTCATTTATTTTGTTTTTTATTTTGTCGTTTTCTGTTGTTTGTCTCTTGAAAAAGGTTCAATTTGAGCCGATACGTGGAGAATTGTCCTGTTTAGTTTTATTGTATGTTTTTTTACTATATTTTTTATTAATAGGCAAGGTAAGTGTTTTAGTAACCTGTTTAACTCATTTTGCTTTACTATTTGTTCATTAGGTTACTGCGGCACCATCCACTTTGTCCGACACCCTCTGACCATTTGGTTATTTTTATTTCAAGTGTAGTGTTCCTTATAGTTTGTACTATTACGTCATGTGACCAAGATCTCCGAGGTTCGGGCCATAAGGGGATGCTTATAAATTACCTTAGCAATTGGGAAGGGGGGGGGGGAGGTCTGAAAATGTTTGAAAGTTGTTACCAGTTGTTAAAGTTGTTTGACAAAAGCTGACGTCAACAATATCTTTTTTGTCATACAATGATAATGTTTGCAATTTTTTAAATATAAAAATTGAAGCAAGTCATGTAATTATTTCCTACTTTTACTGCTAACAGTATATTTTAGAAAGGGAGACTGACAGGGCCGTTCTGTTCTATGATGCAGATAGTGCATCCGATGGCAACAATCAAAATACATTGTCGGAACTTCTAAGAAAACCCATTTAAGGGAGGAACACCATACTGAGAACAAATCTAGCGCACAGTCCTGGGAACAGGTGTAATTTTTTTTAAAGACATAATTGAATCGGATGTGGGGGAGTACTTATTTTTGACAAGGGTCGGTGGGGATAAATTGTTGACATAATTTAATGACAGCTCCTAGTTTTTTGGCGACAGACAGCAAAACATTTCCAGATCACTCACGAAGTTGCTATGACAACAGGCGGCTTACGCATCTCGCAAAGGATTATGGTATGTGAAAAGGCAATGAAGCGTCCGAGCCAATGAGAGATCAGAACTGCGGTATTTCTGTTGGTTACTCCTTGTGCACGCAGTTTTCCTTCGATTAATACTTCGTGTTATTGAACTCTACAATATCGTCTCAAATATAATCAAGGATCCACTCAATTTTGACTAATATAGTAATATAATCTAACGGTCGCCAATCTAACTACTACTATATTACCACAGAAGAGAAAAGTAAGTATTTGTATTTTCATGTTTTGTTAGTTGTATTGATTTCCTCTGTTTAATGCCGAGTTCAAAAGTAAAAACTAATCAAAAAAATGATAAACCCAACGGTAGACGTAATCAAATTTCTGCCAAAAAATGTTTAGTAGAGAAGATACCAATGGTATTTAGGCCTGATTCTAAATATCACTATGAACAAAAATAGGTGTTACCAAAATTAGTCGATTACACAACCTAACAACGAAACAACGTTTCGACTAAAAAAGAGTTAATCAGGACAATGAACAACAAACAGGTAAACATACATATCTTACATCATTAGACACAAATAAATGATAATGGTGATTCGTTAATTGAATAATTCATTGGTAACCATGCCTTCCGGCGTAGGCAATACTCTCTCCACAGTCCTCTGTTATACATTTAAATATAATTTCTGCATCATGCCAGGCTTTCAAGACATCAAACATTTTCTCACGTTGAACGTTGTCTTCCTCTGTCTCTCTTACCCTCAATCTTTCCAGTTGTTATGCTGTTCTCCAACCCACCTCATCTCATGATACAGAAGATTGTCATCCTCTATAGTTAATAAGTTCTCTATTTGAGTTGACCAGTTGTAGAATTATAGTATGGTAGTATTACTCTCTTTTAACTTTTTAGCTGTCCATATAATCAACATCTCTGTGGCCTCCAAATGTTATCTTGTAATATTGTCAATTCTTCACTACCATGTATGGGCTCCCTTAGTATGTTCTTTCTTACTTCTATTGATAATGAATTATTACACAAGATGTTCCTCATCTTCAGGAATGCTGCTTTTGCCTGTGCTGTTCGACTTTTTATCCCCTGATTTTCAAATTTATTTGAAACACTCAGACCCTAGTCTACTCAATGCATGCTGATTTCACAATCAAATATGATTTAGGCCTAGGCCTAAACTCATTTAAGCCCCTATTACTTTACAATTGCTTTTTCTAGAATTTTTTAAGACTAAACACAGGCTAAATACTACTAAATAGGCCTACACAGTTTTACTTATACTTACTATACACTTATACTTATTGCGGTCTGAAAAACATTTTCGCGTCAACTGGGGAATGATCCCAGGAACACTTTATGCGGAGCCACTGCGCTAATGCTACGTGCCCTCTAACATGTCATAGAACAGAGAGGAAACAAAGCGAACAATATCAATCAGTTTAATTTGTGTTAATTTTGTTGTTGATCATCTGCGTTCATTCTCAAACTCCTGCAAATTTACAAGATGTAGTCCTGAGAACAGAATGCATTGCATCATGTTTTATTTATAGCATTGCTGTGATATCTGCGCTTTTCGGCCTGACACATCTAACTTCAGCATGACTTTGACCCTATATGGGATGGGACAGCCAACTCTTCATAACCTCCTTACAACATGCAAGAAAGGTAAAGTGTTGGCTATTCTTTGCTCCCCTCTCGGGCCCTATCAACATAAGGGTGATTTTGGTGATAAATGTCCAAATGAAAAGTTGTCTCCCATATGCAAGGACATTTTGCAAATAACTAGACACGCATATCGCATTTTGACCAAAAGGCAGTTATCAAGGTTACATACATCTAAAAATGAACTTGACTGGCGGTCACATAAACTTCATTACCCCGTTTCAAGCTTTTCTGTTTGATTTCAGTTTTGCGCAGTGAGTACATTTTATTGATCTCCCATTCACATATTTTTGTATTTTATTCTTCCGGGTTATATCTATATTTAGCTCTGCCACATGAATAATGTAGTTCCACTTGCATTTTGTTGTGAATGTGTTTATGATAAAGGCCTTTTGGTCAAAACATCAATTGGATTTGTGTGTTATAATGTGCATTTCCGGTGATTAGCAAAACTTCATTATCCTGTTCCAAGGTTCTCCACTTACACAGGTTGACTTTACAGGCTGTGCAGCCAGTGATGGCACAGATACTGGGATAAAATACACACATTCTATTACAGAAATGGTAATGCAACAATCAACCCTGTCAGCTAAACCAGGGAGGAGAGGAGCACAGTTCCTTGCCTTGAAGGGGCCCACCCATGCAGCCGGAGCCTCTACTAACCAAGAGTTCAGGGGAAAACAGAGTAGTGCTACTAACCAAAACCAAATGTCTCAGAGTTGCTCAGTGGAATGCGGAAGGAATGTGAAACAAAAAGCCTGAGCTACAGGAATTCCTGAGGAAAATCAGATGGACATAATATAATGTGCATGAGAGACTCACTTAAAGGACATGCAGAGATCCTTTATTTGGTGTTGAGTCCTTCCGTCAAAAACAATCCAAAAAATAGTCAAAGGTACTGACATTTTTAAAAACATCAATATCAGCAGTAGAAGTAAACAGATCTGGAGAAGGACAACTCAAACATATAACAGTGAAATTGCTGCTGCATGGTGGAAACATCAATCACAAACTGTTACAGTGTTACAGAACTATGCTCTTGTTGCCGTCAAAATTCAAAATATTCTATCTACCAATTATTGTTGGATTATTGGGAAATTTGGCATGACTTCGTAACCATATAACACATGTCCAGTAGAAGAATGGTTGCTGTACAATGAAGCTAACCTTTCTTTTCTATGTGTATAAGATTTTACAAGTACATTTTTTGGAATGTTCACACAAAAAAACAAACACCCTTTCCAATACAATCCAACAAATCTGCTATGCCATTCGGCATGGCACTTGATTGATCTCAAAATGTCCATTATGAACATATATGTCAAATATAAACACTACCAGAAAATTAGGTAATGAGCTATTGTATTTAGAAAATATAAGCTATTTTTAGTATCACGTTGGCCATATTTGTATCTAATTTGCATAAAATTTTAACATTTCTACACAAGTAATAATTTTTACTCCCCTAGATTCTAACTAGTTAAAATTATTCTTAATGTAAACATTTCAAAATTAGGTTACCTGAGGGATATTCTACCTTAAACAAACAAAGCAAGCATTGTATGCTTATTTCAGGACTTAGTGTAGAAACTAGAGCAACTATGAAAAGCAAGGTCCTCTGCCATACAATCTCCTTTCGGTATTCATCAACTGTATCAATAGTATTAATACAAGTATATAATCCGGGATAGTCGACCCAAAATAGTCTTTGATCATGGTTTGTGAATGAATTCTCGCCGTGTTTTACCGGGGCCCGAAAGGGGAGCAAAGAATATCAACACTGTTTACCTTCCATGTATGTCGTAAAAGGCGACTAAGGAGGTTATGGGATGGAGTTGGCTATTCCATCCCATATAGGGTTGACCCAAAGCCATGCTGAAGTCGGATGTGTCAGGCCGAAAGGCGCAGCAATGCTGTAAACCATGACGCAACGCATTCCGGACTACATCCTGCTAATCTGCAGGAGTTTAAGAACGAACGCAGAAGAATGAATTCTAAATAATTCTGGTTTTTTAAAATACTTTTCAAAAGTACAGCTAATCTGGAGACAGACTGGCTAGAAAAATTATGTTCACAAACTATTGGAACATACCATGTATACCACAGCAAGCATGAATTGTTTCTAGAAATCTGCTTCTTATATAAGTTTTTAGTCACATTACTGATTGTAGTATTGTCTTACAATTTCAGAATGTCTGAAAGAAAGGCAGTGATTAAGAATGCAGATATGTCTGAGGACATGCAGCAGGATGCTGTTGACTGTGCCACACAAGCCTTAGAAAAGTACAACATTGAAAAAGATATTGCTGCCTTCATTAAGAAAGAATTTGATAAAAAATACAACCCCACCTGGCATTGTATTGTCGGGAGGAATTTTGGAAGCTATGTAACACATGAAACAAAACATTTCATCTACTTTTATCTGGGACAAGTTGCGATCCTACTTTTTAAATCTGGTTAAATATGCCTTTTTTGTAATTTCCCCATCATGCTATTTGTGTTCATACACGCATTGTAAGGATCTTCATTCTGTGAAGCAGTTGTTTATCTTGCAATCACAAGCAACAATACAGCTCCGCTCTCAAACCATTTAACCAATCTATTCCATACACTTGTGAAGTACCGTACTTTGCTTATAATGGCTTTGAATCAGCAAGCTGTACCTGATGATAGACTTTAGTTCCAACCCACAGTATAATTTCAGTGAAGGAATCACATAGCTGCACAATCAGCTGGCACGTGAAACATTGTGAGTGTAATATGCGTGTTGGGACTCAAGAAATTTGTATATAAACAGCTGCAGACAACTGTGTAAGATGTGCATTTTTGCTGATAATAAAAGTTGTATTAACTGAACATAGCCTTGATTTTCTAATAAAATAACCAAATTGTTCTTTTTTTTTTAAATTTATGCTTTTGATAGTTAAATATTTTTTGTCTTAAATCTGGAGAATGGAATGAACTTGAAACAGGCACATCATTAGCTGAACCCAGTTCTAGTTAGGGAACACAGTTAGGCATGAATAGGTTATACGCCATCTTTAGATTTGACAACTTTAATTGCCCACGTTGTCAGGCCTGAAAGGGAAGCAGCAACGACTTTACCTTTCATGCATGTCATAAGAGATGACTAGGGATGATGTTTTAGGGTCTAATCTCACAGGGTCAAAGTGACCCAGAAGCCATGTCTGCCACATCTCTTAAGTCTGATGTGTCTGACTGATAGATTCAAATATTGCAGCTAATCTGTAAACCATGACAATATATTGTTCTCCAGAGTACATCCTGCTGGTTGGTTGCTGATCTGTAAGAGTTTGAGAATGGACGCAGAAGACATTTTTAATATTGTCTCTAGGAAACTTCACAATCCCCATTTTGTAGGAGACGCACTTCAATTAGCACGCTGAATTTGTCTTGTTGAAGTACCTATAGAAATTAATCAGGGATGAAAGTCCAGCAATGGTAATGATACAATTAGAGTAGGAAGTTTCAAAATAGTGTGAGTTCTGCAACAGACTGTACATGACAGAGTCCGGCACAATGAGTAGTAATCAATACTCGAGTGCAGCCACTTTTCAGTTAACTGTCGGAGTGATATTGCTACATCAGTACCACAAAGTGTCTACCAGGTCTGATGAATAGGCAAGGTGCAGCAGGTGGTAAAAATGAGTGATTAGATGACGCACATCTAAGAGATATCATTTTATAAACATTGAAGGACCTGTATCAAACATAATGAGAACTCCACAAATTATCACTATATTTTTATAGTGGAATTCTATTATAACGAATTGGTTAGGTCTGACAAAATATGTGCATTTTATCTGAAATTTGTTATATACTATAATGACAATAATTAGCATAAGCTATGACATATCAGTTATTTTTTCCCTTGTGCATTGTTTTTCCATGACGTAATCACTTCTTGTCAACTAAGAATAAATAATCAACTAGCACAGTCCTCCAGAGATTGGTTCTAGCAGGTGATGAAATATGTAATTTTTAATCAACTAAGAGAATAGTAATTAAATGTTGTTACTCACATCAACTCCAAGTATCATTTCTTCTGAAACAGAAGCAGTCTTGTTGTACATTTCTCCATATATTCAGTTTCATAACTTTTGCAGAGTTATGCGCAATTCTTCACATCTAGAATTCCTTTTACGCAATTATGCATGATTTGTTCATATGCCTACCCATGGCACATGATAGTGATAAAAAAAATCAGATGTCCTTATAATAATCCAAAGTGAAATATCTAACTGGAAGCTACACAATTAAGTCATGTAATGTCCAGACACACTTGTTGAGGATGCATATCCTTGTTTTAATCTAAAACGAAAACTTGACTCAAATTAAACAGTTGTTAACGACACAAGTTCATCCATTCACACAAATGGCAGTACAAACATTGCCCAATGTTGACAGTTCGCTGGTCAACTCTATATGTGTGTGTGTATATATATATATATATATTCAAGTCAACTTCTATATTTGGCTAGTATTCTTCCAGCTTAAAATACACTTCCCATAACTAATATGTTGAGTTGTCAATCTCTAAGTAAATTGTTTGTCCAGTCAGCAATTTTAAATAGTAAATAACTTTTTTTGTGTTGAATTTTCCCACTCATATCTGAGGGTTATGCACACATTTCTATCATGTCGCTGGACTTAAAAAATAAACCTTTTTCTGATCCAGTTGAGCAAATTTCCTGTGCCATTTATTTTACTCCGGCTGGACCCCTCTCTGCTATGAATTGTCTGAGTTGGCTCAGCAAATTTTAGAACTACTATAATCTTAACTAATTCTGTCTTCATCAGTATGTCAGGGTTACAACTAGTAAATCGGTCAGAAAATGAGCTAAAATTCTTTTGTAATATCACAAGGTCACTAGTCACAGCTGCTATGCATGTTGTAAGAGGTGATCCAGGAGGTTGGGTGCTGGAGTTGGTTTCCCTATGCCAATCAGTGACCCAAGAGCAGATATCAGCCAACAACATGACACATTCAGTTCTCAAGACTACATTCTGCTAAACAGCAGGAATTTAAGAATTAATGTAGAAAATCTAGCCACAAGAAGCATGTTCTCAAAGTAGTGTACTTGTAAGAGAATCTTCATAACAAGTTATCACAACACATGCCAGATAAGAGGAGAATCTTCATCCCAAGTTATTACAACACATACCAGATAAGAGGAGAATCTTCATCCCAAGTTATTACAAAACATACCAGATAAGAGGAGAATCTTCATCCCAAGTTATTACAACACATACCAGATAAGAGGAGAATCTTCATTCCAACACATACCAGATAGGAGAATCTTCATCCCAATACATACCAGATAAGAGGTAGAACAGCTAGTCAAGAACCATGTTCTTGTAGCAGTGAACAGTGGTATCCCTCTATAGCACATTCTGTTATAACAAATTTCCCTATATAACAACACTTTTCAAAATCTCCAATTATATTTATCCTTTAATGTTTGTACTGTATATAGCTAATTTCTGTTTTAACATAAATATTGTGTCGGTCCGGATGAAGTTTTTATAAAAAAGATTCCACTATATCTGTAAGGCTCAAATGATCATATATGGCAATTTTCTATTCAACTCTTCATAAGCTCCATAAATTCTCAACAAAGACTCTGTCACTGACCATGAGAATCTTCATTGTAAGTTCTCACAACACATGCCACATCTGATATTTAGTTTTAAAATGTAATAGATCCCATTATAAAAACACGGCTGAGATCAACCAAATATCTATGTAATATCAGATTGACTATATACAGTACAAACACCAGTGTGTAATTGGGGATTTTGTAAAGTGGAAATTTGGGTACTTTCCTGCAAACTTGACTCAAGCATTGAACAAATTTGTTATATGAAATGTGAATATCAAATACAAGGTGACGCAATAAATCCCGAATTTTTTTTTTTATTTCAATCAAAAGTACAAAATGAATAAGTGATTTGTTTATACATGGGACCTGTATTCCTTTATATAGTATCATTCAAAACATGGGACTAGTGTTCCTTTTATATCATTCAAAACAGTCTGTTCTGGTGCTAGCCGTGACCTTCACACGAATTCCGCACAATAACTTATCCTTTGTTATCTAGATATTCCACAATGTTTCTATTTCTTTCATGCTGCCCCATGAACCACTCTGAGTATGCACTCAGTATCAGTGACGTTGTAACTGATTGAAATGTTAAACCAACTATTTCTATATCAAAGACCATTTAATATATATATATATATATATATATATATATATATATATATATATATATATATATATATATATATAAATATTTTTTAAAAACTGTCAAACTCAACAACACAATGTGGGGAAAATCTTTTTTTGTTTGTTTGTCTTTGGGGTGCTGAGTACAGGACCTCTATTGAGACAAAAATATTGAGATATATTCTCAAATCTCCCTTTTCCCAAACAGGTTAATATGTTCTAAACGTTGAACTCCTCATCTGTACTCCAGTACATGCCATACTCAAGCAGAATACACAGGGTCATCATAATATAAATATTAAATAGACATTTCAATGACAGTTACAGATGTTCAACAAGTGTCTTTGCTTGCTTGTTCTTTGCATTGTGCTACGTACAAATGGGTCATTTACTGCAAATTGATAAACTCATCATTGACAATGGTGCTAAAGTATTCATAACTTGTGACAATCTCATCAAGATTATGTACAGACCCAACATTCTCTACAAAATACTCAACCTCTACTCGAAAAACTACATCGTTCTGGCGAAATTAATGTCATAATTAGTACCACTAATTTCCTTCTCTTTATTGGAAACATTAGGTCTATCTAACAAAGAATTTTCCAAGTTATATTTGGTATGCAAATTACCTACATATTTGCATATTTCCATCGTAACTATGGCTGTCAACATACGAACAATATCTTCCAATATTTGTTAAAAAAATTGTTTAAAAACTCCGCAAATTATGAAAAATTTGTCAAAAATAAATCTGGTACAATATTTCCATGATATAAATACGCACAAAAAGCGTGAACTGTGACCTACGCACAGGTCATGACCAGGTATTAACCCTGCGCAAACTAAAAATGTAATATTGAGCGCAACGAAACAGGTAAAAAAAAAATTTAAAAATATAGGTGTGACTAATTGTCTACCACACTCACTGCGGACATGGAGAGAAGATTACAGGCTTTTGAGTACAAATGCTACAGAAGAATTCTACGAATTTCCTATAGGGAACATAAGACCAATGTGTACGTAAGAAATAAAGTAGAGATGTGTGCAGGTGTTCAGGAGCCATTGCTTTCAATAGTGAAACAACGAAAACTAGCATGGTTCAGACATGTATGCAGGCACGATTCCTTGTCAAAAACAATACTGCAGGGAACTGTCGAGGGAGGAAGAAGCAGAGGAGGTAAAATAAAGACATGGACAGACAACATCAAGGAATGGACAGGGTAAGACATTTCCACATGCATCCGCATCGCTGAGGATAGAATTCGCTGGAGGACTCTGTGTGCTGAAGCATCCAATGTGGTACCCCTCCGACCTTGAAGGGTTATGGGTTTATTGATCGATTGAATTGTCTACCAGTAGAAGAGGCAACTCTAAGGGGGATCTAGTTAATTTAAATATACATTTATTTATGGTTAGTTATGCTAAAAAAAAACTCCACTAATCCGTAAAATAATTAATATTTAAATTAATTTGATTTTTTAAAACTATTGGCATACATAAAATCGCGATAGCGCATTTCCATTCTCTGGACTACATCCTGCTGGAAATCTAGTAGGACCATCATCCTGCTACAAGAGAGATCCAGCGGGAGTGTTTGGGAATGAATGCTGAAGAAGAATAAGACATCCTGAGATATGCATTATCAAATACAGTGGAATCAACCTATAGTGCATTCTTTTATAACAAATTTTCCTATATAACAACACTTCAAAATCCCCAATTATATTTACCGGTATTCTAGATTGTACTGTATATAGCGAATTTTTTATTACATACATATTGTGTCGGTGAGGACCAAGTTGTTATAATGTGATTCAACTGTATCTGTTTCAAACAAGATCTTAATTCTAAATTTATACATGAGTAGAATAGACAGTGGTTATAAATTAGTTGATTTCCACAAAAATTCATAGCAATATTTCAACAAGAAAATATTAGAAAGTATACGTTTTCAAACAAACAAAAATGACTGGGAAAAAACCCAACATAAAAATAACCAAAATAAATTACATGGCCAGTAGCTTGTAAAAATGGTCAAATTAGAAATATTTGGCAATTGTATGGCAACCCTGCATAAGTCAGTCCTTTCTCTTGTGTATATGCTTATTCAGGACCATACAACAATCTTGTGTGTATCAGGACAGTGACTATACACTTCACTCTAGCTGAGACATACTAAGACTGGTCACACTACATTATTAATATAACATTAGTGGTAAGGTTACCTTCATATTCGTGCAGGGATATGCAGGTGTTTGGAGTAATGAATGAACTAAAGCGTGTGACTGCAGCATTGAAAGGTACATCACCGACCTGAAGATGTAACGAGACCAAAAGATTCTTAAACCCACAAGACAGGTACATCAAGGGATATCATTGAAGATGGATGTTCCGGAAAATTGGTGTAAATAAAACAGCGTCACAACGCATTTACATTCTCTGGACTACATCCTGCTGGATATCTAGTAGGGCCATTGTCCTGCTACAGGAGAGATCCAGCAGGAGTTTGAGAATGAACGCTGAAGAAACATCAATGGTCTTTCTGATACAGTAAATATGTTAAGGAAGATTGTTTGATCCACAAGTGGGAATAAAGATTGTGGGAAATTGGAGCAATTGAGCAAAAAACTTTGGAGCAAAGTTACCATCTCGATTTTTTAGTTCGGTTTCACTGAATCGGGTGGATGATTTCGCCTTCCGTGTCAAGAAATGACACAATTACGGCAGTATGCACCGCCCGGTTTGTAAACACAGTGTGCTAACAGTTAATGTAGAACTTGACTTCCCAACCATAGCTACAGAATCAAGGCTCAGAACAAGGCCTTGCATATCTTCTTGAGATGTCTCAAGGACACACCTCGTGGGATGATAAGATTAGTTCTTGACTTCTCAACCGTAGCTGACAGAATTAAGGTGAGGCGAGCTTGGGCATATCTTAAAATCAGTGTCGATGCACTTCACTCATTATATCCAGATCTGAATAAGGTGAAAGGTTGAAAAAGGGCAGATCAAGGTTGGGACACGGAGAAGATGTTATCAAACAATTACGTGACCCTACTTGAACTGATCCTGGGAAGGAGTGGACATCCACTCCATCTGCATTACATAGTACCTTCTCTGTAGTAGTCATTACACTCGACACAAGTTGCAGGGAAACAAAATCAGGTGGTGGTGGGTGTAGGAGTTAGGACACTCATTGGGTGGATGCAGAAGTCAGTACACTCAGTGGGTGATGCAGAAGTTAGGGTACTCACTGATCATATACAGAAATATCAAATGTGATGAGACAAGACTTTTCTGTTTGCAATTACCAGATGATTATTTAAGTCAATGTGGCTGTACAATACCATGAGCTGAACAATTGATGATTTAACTCAATGTGGCTGTACAATACCATGAGCTGAACAATTGATGATTTAACTCAATGTGGCTGTACAATACCACGAGCTGAACAATTGATGATTTAACTCAATGTGGCTGTACAATACCACGAGCTGAACAATTGATGATTTAACTCAATGTGGCTGTACAATACCACGAGCTGAACAATTGATGATTTAACTCAATGTGGCTGTACAATACCATGAGCTGAACAATTGATGATTTAACTCAATGTGGCTGTACAATACCATGAGCTGAACAATTGATGATTTAACTCAATGTGGCTGTACAATACCACGAGCTGAACAATTGATGATTTAACTCAATGTGGCTGTACAATACCACGAGCTGAACAATTGATGATTTAACTCAATGTGGCTGTACAATACCACGAGCTGAACAATTGATGATTTAACTCAATGTGTCTGTACAATACCATGAGCTGAACAATTGATGATTCAACTCAATGTGGCTGTACAATACCATGAGCTGAACAATTGATGATTTAACTCAATGTGGCTGTACAATACCATGAGCTGAACAATTGATGATTCAACTCAATGTGGCTGTACAATACCATGAGCTAAACAATTGATGATTTAACTCAATGTGGCTGTACAATACCATGAGCTGAACAATTGATGATTTAACTCAATGTGGCTGTACAATACCATGAGCTGAACAATTGATGATTTAACTCAATGTGGCTGTACAATACCATGAGCTGAACAATTGATGATTTAACTCAATGTGGCTGTACAATACCATGAGCTGAACAATTGATGATTTAACTCAATGTGGCTGTACAATACCATGAGCTGAACAATTTACTACTCTGAATGACACTGATAATGCATAGCAAGTACATTTAATCTACAGAGAGATACTATCATCACTTCAGAGTTGCTCTTGTCAGAATGGTGATTCAACCATCCACAAGGGTGTAATTTTGAAACTCAAATCTAATACTGCATGAGCTAACAAATCGGTGTGGATAAGAAAGCTACGGGAACTATTAGCATGCATACCCCTCACACAGTTTGCTAAATGATACTCAGCATCTATATCTGGAGTGTACTGATTTCTGTAACTAATTTATCTGACATTCCGAGGCGCCTTCATTTGCAGGCTGTTCTTTGGTTGACTGAACTTTTCTGGCCAGGGTTCTTGTTCTGCGCTCACCTTTAGTTTCAAGTGAGGCTAACTTCTTTGGACTGTTAGTTATTGTGGCTAAAAGACTTTCACTGACCTGCAGATTATAATACGATATATATATATATAATAGTCGTAATAAAATATATTTGTCTCCTGTACTGTATACAGTGGAATCACTCTATAGCGTATTTTTTTTAAATAACAAATTTCCCTATATAACAACACTTTTCAAAATCCCCAACTATATTATTTGTACTGTATATTGTGAATTTCTGTTATTACATACACATTTTTTGTTCCAAACCAAGTTGTTATTACCAAACAGGATTCCACTGTATCTATATAGAAACATCATCATGACAACATGGCGGTGTGTGTTTTCTTTCTTTGGTACAGGGATCTGTGTTATTTAAATTCAGTGTAATAATCTGCCAATAACCAATGTGTCTGGATAATATCTTGAAGCTTATTTTGTCAACGGATTCAAAGATAACAACAAAGTGAATGTAATACTCCAGATAACGACAAAGTGAATGTAATACTCCAGATAACGACAAAGTGAATGTAATACTCCAGATTAGTCTTTATTTGGATGCGTGCAACGTTAGAGCTTGTGACCTAGTTAAATGTTAATACTCAACGCAAAGTTTAAACGTGATGTAGTGTCAACATCAGCAAAGTACAACGAAGACGGCGAGAGAAAGCACATCCATGTAACCACATTGTAAGGACAGCTGGAGAGGAGATGGGCACCACTAGTTAAATCTTTCGTCCACTGAAATACAAAATGGATAATCACACACATAATGTCTCCAGTACTTTCAATATATACCTAGAGCAAATTATACAGGAGACACTACATGACTACAACACGTCTATATCGATCGGAGGTTGCCCTATTTGCAACTTGCATTTCGCTGATGATATAGCTAGATCAGAACAAGAATTACAAGATTTAACAGCAAAGCTGCAAAAATTTACCAGCTAGCACGGAATGGAAATCAACACAGAAAAGTTGCAAAAATTTACCGGCTAGCACAGAATGGAAATCAACACAGAAAAGAGCAAGATATTGGTAAACAGAAGAACAGACCAACATGACACAGTGAACAGACACAAGCTTCAGAAGGTGAATACTTTCAAATACCTCAGATCCACCATATGCAGCGATGGAAAATGCAAAGCAGAACTAAAAATAAGGTTGGAGATGACTTTAACGTCTATGAGATGTGAGACACAAGAAAAAAAACTCCTGCAGATTAGCAAGATGTAGCCCAGAGAACTAAACACATTGTGCTATGGATAGCAAGATGTAGCCCAGAGAACTAAACGCATTGTGCTATGGTTAGCAAGATGTAGCCCAGAGAACTAAACACATTGTGCTATGGTTAACAGATTAGCAAGATGTAGCCCAGAGAACTAAACGCATTGTGCTATGGTTAACAGATTAGCAAGATGTAGCCCAGAGAACTAAACGCATTGTGCTATGGTTAACAGGTTAGCTGCAATATATGCACCTATCATCCTGACACATGTGATGGGACAGCCAACTCTACCCCAAAAACCTCCTGAGTCACCTCCTACAACATCTATGGTAGGTAGTGTTGCTATTCTTTGCTCCCCATTTGGGTCTTGGCAACACACACTTTTCTGGTTCAATGACATCAAATGTGCTGGATAAATTAGAAGCAAGATTGAATAACTTGACCAGATAATGCAATCTTATTTCTAAATTTGTACTCACAATCTGATCAGTCAGCAGGATGTAATCCAGCGTGGTTTACAGCTTGGCTTCTAAATGAGGACTGTTAATTTAATTCTGAATATTTCGTTACAGGCAACCCATCAATGTGAAAAGCTGTTGGAGGGGTTCATTACAGGCAACCCATCAATGTGAAAAGCTGTTGGAGGGGTTCATTACAGGCAAACCATCAATGTGAAAAGCTGTTGGAGGGGTTCATTACAGGCAACCCATCAATGTGAAAAGCTGTTGGAGGGGTTCATTATAGGCAACCCATCAATGTGAAAAGCTGTTGGAGGGGTTCATTACAGGCAACCCATCAATGTGAAAAGCTGTTGGAGGGGTTCATTACAGGCAACCCATCAATGTGAAAAGCTGTTGGAGGGGTTCATTACAGGCAACCCATCAATGTGAAAAGCTGTTGGAGGGGTTCATTACAGGCAACCCATCAATGTGAAAAGCTGTTGGAGGGGTTCATTACAGGCAACCCATCAATGTGAAAAGCTGTTGGAGGGGTTCATTACAGGCAACCCATCAATGTGAAAAGCTGTTGGAGGGGTTCATTACAGGCAAACCATCAATGTGAAAAGCTGTTGGAGGGGTTCATTACAGGCAACCCATCAATGTGAAAAGCTGTTGGAGGGGTTCATTACAGGCAACCCATCAATGTGAAAAGCTGTTGGAGGGGTTCATTATAGGCAACCCATCAATGTGAAAAGACAGTATCTGTTGATGATGTGATGTATTCCAGCTCTACTGTCACTGAAGGAAACACCTCTGATGGGCACTTTTCAGGTCTCACTTGTTTCATCACGCTGTCTTGAGACTCATCAAATTGACATTGATTCTAAAATTGAGGGGAGAAAGTGCATGAGCCCACAGACTGCTGGATTAGCAAGTACCTTAAACTGAGGGAAGAAAAGACATGAGCCCATGGACCTCTGGATCTGGAACCAACAGTAAAATTGAGGAGAGAAAGAGCATGAGCCCATAGACCGCTGGATCAACAACCAACATATTGGTTGTCAGTTCTTCTTCTTCTTCTTTCGTTCACTTGAAACATGTCTATATCTGTAATTCTGTCTCCTTAATAAAACTCACTGTCCTCTGTAGTTCATACAGTGTCCTATAGGGCTTTGATTCCAGTGTTGTTTTCTCTGGCCAATATGTCTGCCTCAGCGTTTCATGCCCAGAACACAGGTTGTCAGTTAAAACCACAACTTATTCTATGGAAACCTGTGTAGATCAGGATTTTATTTTCAGCAAGATGATATTTTTCTCGTATTTTTCATTTTTTGAGGATATTTTCCAGAGCTATTGCAAGCACCAGATGATTGCTTGACTGACTCAATTTGGCCATAGTGTGCAATGCCATAAGATAAGCAGTCTTCTACTCCAAGGAATTAGCAGTAACGTTTCTACAATCTCAAGACATGCTGCAGGTAAAAGAATGGGCCGTATTAAATTGCTACTTTCAACTCTGAAATACTCAACTAACTCCCCCATCAACAACGGATTAATTCTCACTGTCTAAAATTCCATTAAAAAATTGTCTATCAACATCGTGTGAACCATAAGTAGGTCAAGTTTCTGGCCAAGTTTTTAAGAAAATTGAAAGTCATATTCAAAAATTCACAGCTCCTATACCACACTTGTTAGCAACTATTGCAAAACTACAATGGAAGCCGCCATTACCGGTAGTCACAGGAGGGCTAAATTTAGCATGTCTGGTCACATGTAGACAGCTAAGAAAAATAATTGAAATTACGATGTAGAAATCAGACGTTCTGGGAATGAATCGAGAGCGGGCCCTTTGACCGCATGGGATTGAGTGGGCTAATATAATTCTATGCCTTTATTTACATTACTATCTATATATCATATAATTGTACCTTTGAAATCTCCGATATTTTCATGGTAAATACCCATGGATCTATATATCATATAATTGTACCTTTGAAATCTCCGATATTTTCATGGTAAATACCCATGGACAATGTCTATATCTGTATTTAACGAGTGCTGTTATTTTGGAACAACATACTCTCCCAGACTAGCTATTTTTAGTAACAGGTATTGCAGCATTTCTGATCTATCATTGCGATTGTGACAATTGGCGAAATTGGTCGTGCGTTACGGAATTCCACAGTATTATTACCGGTATAATATTTTTCCCTATATCTGTCTACACACAGGTTTTTCATTGTTCTCACATACGGGACATTAAAAGTCATGTCCTCTGCTTATAAACAGAAGGATACAGTAGTTTATATTTTTCAATTCATGTCTCAATCTCCTGTCCATTTTTCTGTCATCAAATATTCACTTAATAGAAATTCAATATATAGACTAAAAATTCTATAAAAAATCTATTATATTTATATTGTCTCAGAACCACACTAACATGCTGATAATTATCATAATATTGCCTGGGGAAACAAATAAAAACATGTACATGTCACCTACCTTGTTGAAACCATTGTTCTCTAGGCCTAGACCTATGTCTGTAGTTTATGTCAATATATCAGACAACACTTGTCCGGTGTTATTTCATAATGAAACCAACGTGTTACTACATCTACTTTGAAAACAAATGTAATTCTCAAGAATTCCTTATTATCAGAATGACAATCTGTAATGATTTAATGTTGATTACACACATTGACATTCATTATAGCCAGATTCACGCCAATTGGGACAGATGCCTAGATATTTAACATTACTTATCCGATTTATCTCCTCTTTTCCAAACACAATGCAAGAAAAGGAAGTAGAATACTATTTCTAGCTATTTTTCGCTGATTTATGTCATGTGACACTAACGATCGTCTAGCTATGTTTCGCTGATTTATGTCATGTGACACTAACGATCGTGATTCCACATCACTAAATGAATGCATGGTAACGGTAGAGTGCACTAGTTGCCAGCTGTTCGCAAATTGAAAACCACTGGCGAGTGCACTCTGTAGGAGCATGGTATAGGTTAAATAGGGAATTTTGTTATAAATGTGTGCACAATAAGGGGGTTTCATTGTAGTTATAATGTGCTGTCCCGTTGTTATAAATGTGTGCACAATAAGGGGGTTTCATTGTAGTTATAATGTGCTGTCCCGTTAATCGCTTATAAATTTTCTGTCCTATTTGCCACTTCTCATAAATTTAAGCACTTAAACATAAGCATTAATTAACTTGAAGCAGCATTTCTTACCGAAGGATCTTGTTTTGATCTTGTTCTCATTGGTCGTAGTAGTTCAGATGGCATAACCTTTGACTGTACAGGCTGCGGTAGTCTTCTAGGTCGTGATCTTCTATGTTCAGTAATTGTAGATACTTCTTCTGTTCTGGTTTCTTGAAAGTAAAGAAACATAAATATTCTAATTATATACATCAGTTGTAAAATAAACCAAATTAAGAAAGTAACTTGTGAGGTATTACAAAATAATGAGGAAAAAACATGCTAGGGTTTCCTAGAGTTAAGGGCCAAAAACATGACAGGTGATTTCTTAAAGTTAAGACCAAAAACATGACAGGTGGCTTTATTAGAGCAAATTAAAAGAAAGAATACAATGAGTTCAAAGGAAAATCAATTGTAAAAGTGATGGGGTAATATTCCTGGGATTGACATAATTGTAAAAGTGAGGGGAATAATGTTCCTGGGATTGACAGCTAATTGTAAAAGCAAGGGGATAATCATTGATTTCTTAGAATTATTATTAAACTCAAAGTTGGCTAAAATGTGACCACAAATATGTATCATGGACAACATGGTGTCATGCCCCAATGAACTGAGCTGCTTAAAATATATGTGTGTGTTGTGAAGTTACATTTGGGTATGCAAATACAGTGTAATACAGACTATAGGATTAGAAATGTGTATTGCTGAGCTTGAAGGAGGAGCAAAGAATAGGGACAATTACCTGCCATGTACAATGTGAAGAGGAGACTATAGAGATTTGGAGATGGGGTAAGCAACCCAATCCCATACAAAGTGATGGAGAAGCCATGCTGAAATTGGATGTGTCATGTCGAAAGACAAAAATATTGCAACCAAGCTATAAAACAGGACACAAGTCATTCTGTTCTCCAGACAATATCCTGCTAATCTGCAGGAGTTTGAGAATTAATGCACATGAAAAAAAGAAGATACTTGAATTAGAGCAATTTCTTAAAATATTTAATAGGACAGTACCATGTAATGATGCGTACAAATTAGATAACACAAACGTAAAATATTTAATAGGACAGTACAATGTAATGATGCGTACAAATTAGATAACACAAACTTAAAATATTTAATAGGACATTACAATGTAATAATGCGTACAAATTAGATAACACAAACGTAAAATAATTAATAGGACAGTACAATGTAATGATGCGTACAAATTAGATAACACAAACTTAAAATATAGGAGCACAGTACAAAGTAATGATGTGTCAAAATTAGAAACTTTAAATGTAAGAGAACAGTGCAAAGTAGTGATATGCCAGAATTGGAAACTAAAATATAAGGTAACAGTACAAAGTAATTATGTGACAAAATTGGACATCAAAAACCTTGACCAGCACCATGCCAAATACGAATTAGGTATCTTTCCACTGTATGTTGGATTCTTTTATGATAATTGCGTAGCTTATATAAAATGACTGACTCACATGTTCGTGTCCGATATTCTAGTCTTTTAAAATTTATAGTGTTATTTGATAACCAAACTAATGTGCTCATAATTTTGTATGCTAAAATTAAATGAAACACTTAGATGTCACTTACCTTCCAGATAAAATCTTGATTAGATCTACACATTTTTTATTTGCATACAACATGATGTATTTTCAATGCACAATATCTATTGTACTCTAGGCCTGATCTTTCCAATGTCATTTCATAATGAAACTAACATGTCCGTAATATCTTCTTTGAAAGCAAAGATACTTTTTATTCTAGTTACAAAATTCCTTAGCGACAGTCACAATTCTGTGACCACAGCATTGAGAGGATTACACTCTGAAGTGTGTGGTTAAAATGTAAGTGGTGTAGTGCAGGTTCAAATTTAAGAATACAGTACAAAGTGTCAAATTTGGAAATCACAAACCTTAAAATGTAAGAGCACAGTACAAAGTAACGATGTATTAAAATTAGAAACCTTTAAATGTAAGAGCACAGTACAAAGTAACGATGTATAAAAATTAGAAACCTTAAAATGTAAGAGCACAGTACAAAGTAACGATGTATTAAAATTAGAAACCTTTAAATGTAAGAGCACAGTACAAAGTAACGATGTATAAAAATTAGAAACCTTAAAATGTAAGAGCACAGTACAAAGTAACGATGTATTAAAATTAGAAATCTTTAAATGTAAGAGCACAGTACAAAGTAATGGTGTGTGTGTGTCAAAGTTGTGAATCAGACGAGACTATAATCTACAGGAAAATGAACATGTCTAACTCCGAATATGAAGAGCACATATAAAAGGTAATACTGTACTAACATACCTGCAACAGTAAGTTTTGCCCTTTTGCCCCCGGCCATCTCACCAGATTGGTCCGTTGATCCTCGTTTCTGTAATGACATTCGTCTAGATGCGCTTGGGGATGTGGAGCTCAGTTGCTCTGATGCATTTACAGACTGAATCACAGGATGTACTTTCTTTGATTCGCTACTGCAGCTAGAAAAAGCTGTTGCAGAGATTGGAACATGTGGTGGATTTAGTAACGATAGTAACTCTGATGGTGGTGTTGGTCTGCTAGGTAGTGGTAAAAGACCTTTTAATGGTGGTACATCTATTTTTGATGTTTGCACACCTATTTTTGATGGTGGCACATCTCTTTGTGCAGGTATTTTTAATGGCGATGCAATTGTTTTTGATGATGATACAGCTCTTGAAAGGACTTCTTGTTCTATGTTAGAATTTGCTTTGAACTTTGATACAGCAGTTAATAACTTGGAAGGAATTTGTGATTTGTGTTTTTGTGGGGAATGCACAGGATGAGATGAAATGTTAGATTTGGGAGTTGCAATTTTGGATTTTTCAGCATGCTGCTTATTTGATGAGCGTAGTCTTAACCGAGGAGAGCTGCAATTTAAAAATGATTCAGCAGTAGCTGTTGAATCAGCGTGAGAAGTCACTTTTACAATACTTGTCGAAGTCAGTTCTTTCTTGGTAATTAAACTCATATCAATTTTTTCATCGAACACGCTATGCGAGTTAGCTATGGCAAAATCTGCTGCAGAAGCTGTAATGTCAGATTTCTGGGAAATCTGGTTGGATTGTGTACATGAAGTAGATTGCACTTTGTCTTTGTACGAGACATCATTTTCTAGAACATTGTTAGCTGATGACATGGAATTGTTTTCTGGCAATGTTTTAGTCACTTCTTTAGCCTCTTTTTCGTGTGTTTCCCAAGGAAGATTGAGCGTGTTGCTGGGTGCACGAACAATATTTACTGGCTTCTTTCCCATTAACAAGGATTCTGAAATTAAAAAAAAAAGAAAGTTGATTTTTCAAGTGTTCCCAAATTGTTTTTAATGGCTACATACGTCAACAATCTTGTCAAGTATTCCCAAACTGTTTTCAATCGCTTCAACAATCTGCAAAAGCATATGAGGCAGTCAATTCTATCTCCTTAGTCACCTCTTATAACATGCATGTCATGCTACAATGTTATTCTTTGCTGCCCAGTGGGTCCAAAACACAGAAACCAAAATTTGACGAATTCTATTGAAATAATTCAGTAACAGCAGACATTTGAAAACTTAACATAACAATTAGTTGCAACTCTTGAATTTAAAATTTACTCTACAAAACTTACGTAATAATTTGCAGCGGCTCTTGAGTTTATCATTCATCATCTGATGTTCCTTGATTGTGTTAGAATGTTTTTCAGATATCTTCAAATACTTCTCTCTATATGCATCTCTTTCTTGTTTGATTTCTTCCATCTCGTCTAGTGCCTACAATTAATGACATTCCAGTGATGACAATAATTAAATTACAATTAATGACATTCCAGTGATAATAATGCAATGGTAAAATTACAATTAATGGCATTATAGTGATGATGGGGTGCAAAGGGTTTCGCATTGCTCTCATGCGGATCCAGGGTTAGCAGATAACCAATATCCTAAAAGTACCTCCTTGTGGTGTACCCTGGAAGCAGAAATACAGCTGCTCTTGCTGTATTCCTGGCTAACACATTTAGCTTCGTGTCCGTGTATGCTGTAGATGGAATGAGAATTGTCTGCAGTGAGACAGGAAATGACTGTGAAATCTCTACTTCATTATATCCAACATATGCAAGGCATCTGTGAATTCTGACTTAACCAGCAGAAACATTGGAGGGGCAACCAATGTCAATGTCCCTTAGATACGGTGATATTATGAGTACACACAGAATCTGGAAAAAGTAACACACACTAGAGGGCAGCATAGTGTACGTGAGTCAATTCAGTGGCAAAACAGTTATAATGGTCCAACATGAGACCGTTTCGCAGAAGTGTTGTTCATGCTGAGAAAACACAGAAGCTCTCATGTCCCATCACAATTGACCCCATTCACAGTAGGAGTCATGACTCAGGTATTGGATATTGAACATACACTCCTGGGTATGGAAGAAAACTTTGAATACAGCTCCCCATGGCACAAATGTCAGACAGAAGCAGTGTTAAGACTCTGAATCTGGACACTGCTGGTAATGTGGAAAGAGGGGGGGGGGAGACGGCAAGTCTCTAACATTGCTGCATACCTAGCCCAATTTGGCTGTCGGCCATTGCCCAACATGACTCAGAGAGAACTGAGTTCAGTACCCAAGGACCGAATGCGAAGCTCCAGGTCCGAGATCCTTATTTTACCTACCTCTTTGGGCAATACATGCAATGACAAAGAGTCAAAATACACAGACATCATCTGGCGATGGTATGGAAGGCCATCTCAAGTGGAGGAGGCGAGTACGTGAGAAATGCACAGGTCAAACCCCAGACCACCGACATGTTTGGCAAAACAACACCTCATCTAGGAAGGTGTATCAAGTCTAATTTGACAGTCACTGTGACCCAACATGGCTCATACAGAAGAAATTAGGTCTGGGACATAGGGACACAAGGGGTGGTAAGGAATGGTTTTCCTACACGAGAAACAGCTCGCTGGCTGCGAAGCACCTTGCCAGAGGATAACAAACAATTGGTGACCCAAGCAAACTATCAGCTCATCTCGTAACAAGTACCCTCCCCTGAGTAGAAGATTTCTCCAATAGGCATTGCACCAAGCCAAAAGGTGACGTATGAAAGCAAGCACAGAAACCTCCCCATTGCACATAGTAAGTAAGAGCTAATCGTTCATAACTCCTGGGGTTCTCAAACAAACATAGTGATGACAATAATAAAGTTACAATTAATGACATTACATTTATTACAATCAATGGTAGAAATAGTGATTGCAATTAATGAAAAAATCAACAGGTGAATCCTCAAAAACAGCATCAGCAACAACAGTACCTGAATCATCAAAAACAGCATTAACAACAACTGTAGCTAAATCATAACAAAACAGCATCAGCAAAAACTGCAGAAACAATTGAACGAATACCAACAGAATAAGATATAACCATATATTCAACAGCTACAAGACAAACCGTAATATCTTCATTTCTGTCCAGTCCCTTGGAAGATTTGAGTTTTTCAACTTGCTCTGTCAGGCGCTGCACTTTTTTACGATCCATAACCAACTGGGAATTGAGTTCTGAGCATCTCTGTTCCCACTTACGCAGCAGCTTAAAAGTTGGACAAATGTAATATATAAAATGTAATAATAAAAGTGGAATGTTCAGATGGACACAGAACTAATTGATATTCAAAATGGCTGCTAATTTGCATAATTATAATGAAAATAAATTAAATATCTATTAAACATAATAAAATACCACAGAAACTATATATTTTTGTATTCGCAAAGACAAGACGCATCTGTTGATCACATTGCTGTGATTCTCAGAGGCATGTACAACTAATTAATATTCAAAATTACAGTTAATTTGCATAAATAAAACACATGATGTTTTTAAAAAATTTACTGCCGTTTTCAGCATCGTTCTGCATCCTTAAAAGTTACATATATAAAAAGAAAAATGGTTAAAGAACATAATAAATCTGGTTGCAGACACGAAAAACTGCAAAATCACTAAATGTAAACATTAGTCCAAGAAATTTATAACTTGAGCTAAATTTTCTGTACATGCGAATCCCGGATGTCCAAGTACCTTATATATATATATATATATATATATATATATATATATATATATATATATATATATATATATATATATATATACACACACTGTTAAAAAAAAAGAATGCAAACAGAAGAGCAGCAACTTCTCAGTAAATGCAAAGAAACTAATACAAAAGGCACAAACTCTAGGGCAAGCAAAACAAAGGCCCACACAACCAGTTAGTACCATTCCCCCTTGGGCTTCAGACTCCCAGAACTAAAAGAACAAATAGAAGGTATAGAAAAGTAAGCAACTCAGACAGACTTGGAGAGAAAGAGTACATCAAATCGCAGTTAATTACCCACAAGATGCATGGACTCATGCCTATACAGATGACTTGGCCACAAATGCAATTGAGAATGGGGGAGGAGGAGTGGCCCCAAGACTAAAACACGGGGAAGTATGTTACTCTAGCCGTAGCTACAGGCAAGCTCTCCACCAATATTAAAGCAGAAATGGAAGCTCTCAAGAAAGCAGCAGAAACTATCTTACAACATAAAGAACAAGTGCACAGGAATATTGTACTACTAACAGATGCACTATCTGTTATAACAGCACTGAAGTTACACAGGAACACCGAACTGAATGAATTGAGGGAAGTTCTAGTTCTGCTGCACAATAATTTCCAGAGAGTAGTGATCCAGTGGATACCATCACACTGTAACATCGAAGGGAATCAAGTTGCAGATAGACTGGCAAAAGAAGGAGGTAATTTACCTCAAGAAGACTATCTGGTCAGTTACGAAGACTATCATTAATGGCAACTATAACAAAAACTGGAAAGAAGACCACTCCAAATATAATACAGATGATGGATAGTACCAACTATCCTGAAAAGAACCAGGTTATCTTGCTGTGCCTCAGAATTGGTCACAACAAATGAGACATTACCCGTACACCAAATTCAAAATAGGTACAACTGACCTTTGTGCCTTGTGAATATGACAGAAGAACATATCTTCCAAGAATGTCACCAGTATGCAGACCTGATGAACAAGACATGACTCACCCCAATCAGCTGCAACACCAAGAGAAACTGTATGGCACAGCAGAAACTCTAAAACAGACAATATCAGCCCATATCATAGAATCCGCGGAGACTCAACCTGATTGAGTGATGATTGCCGAAGAAAAAAAGAAATGTAACAGTATTTCAAATGTTTACCAAAATTTTATTTGATGTAATTGATGTGTCAACATTGGCATGAAGAAACTTTCAGACTTGAACTAAACTAAACCCATTTCCAGCCATTCCCAACTGTTCATTGATATTGCTCATTCGTCCACTGCAGCCAGTTCTAGCGAAGCCAGTCTGTAAGAACAGGACCTCCATAGTGTATTCTAGCCCAAAGACCAGTGTGGTGCAGCCAGTTCCTGACCCGTTGATTTGAAATTTGACAAGCTGCTGGCATTGATTGAAATGTGGAGGACACAGATACAAATTGATTCCTGATGCAATGCAGCAGTATGAAACAGTCTTTGGCAGGACTCTGGGTCTTCCACTGCGCGACTGGTCTGCCACGGAGCCAGTTTGTTGAAATCGGCTCCAAAAACAACCAATGGTGCTTCGAACCACATTAAATTGTCTGACCACTACACTTTGTGATTGTCCAGTCTATAAGTGTCCAAAGGTGATGCATAATTGCTCTGTAGTGAGATGAGCCATACTTGCGCATTGAATTTGAAATGAGTTTATTCGAGGACCGTCAATCTTTTATAGGCATTCAATAATATGGTAATACAGTTTTGTGTTCAAGAAGTTTCACAGCATTTTCATGAACCTGTCACAAGTTATTGCCAATTTTTTTTGGCCATGACCTCTTATACAACCTCACGAATCATGAGGTGAGTACAACTCAGGATGACCAGGTGAACACAGTCGATAGTTTGAATGATGTCAAAGCAGCGAATATCTTTTCTAAAAGTTGTCAAGTCAACGAATATCTTTTCTAAAAGTTGTCAAATAAGCGAATATCTTTTCTAAAAGTAACTCCAAAAAATTGCATTTCTTTTTTTTTGAACATTATATATATACTTACAGTTGACTGATAATAGGTAGTGGGCAATAGCTGATGGGCTAACCTAGTTGTTATGTATGTACAATTAATTTCCGATACAGAATCTCAATACTTACAAGATGTGTTTTCTGCTAGACATTAAAATGAACATTTATACAGAAGCAGAGTCTCATTATAATGAATTGGTCCGGGCCAATAAAATATTCGTCGCAACAGAATTTTGCTTCATACAATAAATAAAAATAATCAGGAATTTGAAAAATATTGTTAACCCTTAAGAGTCCAATATCCTGAAATTATGGGATTTACACAAAATATAGCTGTCCTGAGATACCAAATTTGACTTCACAAAACAGTACCTCATATGAATTATTATTAATAAATCGATTTACGTATTATAGCAACATCACGATGTACACATTGCATTGTGGGATGTTTCACAAAATGGTGTACACATGTTGACAATATAGTTAGTATTTTAAACCAAATGCTGTGATGAAAATCAGATTATTGTGTGTGCTCAAAAACAGCTGAACAAGTTACTGAGTTTGTGTTTGATGACGAATTATATTTAGATGGGGTGATTATTCTGAAAATTATATGGAAATAGACCCAGATGGGACGCTTGAGACTGAACGAATATTATTTGTAAGTATGCCTATAAATTACGACAGTTGTAGTAATGTTAGTTAATCAGTGGGCCCAAAAAATACACAAAAACAAAACTCCAACAGATCTTAGTTATTTTATGGCACGTATTCTTCATGGAACTGAAGATTAGAAACAAAACAGAATTATTATGATGAAATAAATGACAAGAGTATAGTTTGAAGATTAGAAACAAAACAGAATTATTATGATGAAATAAATGGCAAGAGTATAGTTTGGACTTTTATCAATTCTGTTTAAAATACCTAAGATCTATTGGGGTGTTGTATTTGTGTATTTTTTTGCTCAGGAGTCCAGGGCAAGTTGGCCTTGGTTCATAGGATTAAAAAAGGAATTTTGTTAAAATGTTCGCTCTATAACGAGACTGCAGTACCAAGTATCACGATCACAGCTCATCTATCATTTCAAGATGCAAACACGACAGAGGCTATCAGTTTTGTAAACAAATATACATACCTCTTTATTTTTCTCATCCTTTGGATCATATCTGTCACTATTCTGTAAGTCTGGCACCAAACTTTGAGAATTCTGGAGATGATTTGAAAACAATCCTTGGTTATTATCTAATAAACAATGTCAATTCAAGTAGGAAGCACGAGGATAAATGAAAATAATTCTTACGGCTGACAAGAATTGAACCAGGTCCGTTCCAGCGGCACCGAATTGTCTTGCAACTCAAGCAAACAGGTTTTCCATACTTGGCGGAATGTAGGGCATGGGGATGTGGTTGATCAAGTATGGAAAACCTGTTTGAGTTGCAAGGCAATTTGGTACCACTGGAATGAACCTGAATCAATTCCTGTCAGTTGTAAGAATTATTAAACAATATGATAACATTGACTAATCAAAATAGAACAGATTTTTATCAAAGAGGTACACAAACGTAATGCAAAATTAACCTTTTAGATATCCCGAAAACAGATATGCTGAGCCAAAAGCAGCAAAACTTTCGGCAAAATGTGCTTCAAATTTTCTTCTGTTCAAATCTCAGGAATATATGTGCTGTGAAGAAAAACCCTGTAGCTGCTACACTGTTCTCCGTAACCAATTCCAGATGTGTTCAATTCTCCCCCTTCCTGTTCCAATTATCTTGAGCTTCAAATATAACTCAGCTTCCACAGTGCTGGCTTCTTATCACCACAAATATATACCTCATGGGATGGGATGACTGACATTTACTCGCATTGGCGGGGTGCACAGGGAACGCATTGCTCTCGGGGGACCCAGGGATAGCAGATAACCAAGATCCAAACAGTGCCTCCATGTGACGCACCCTGGAAACAGAAATACAGTGGTTCGTGCTGTTTTCTGGCTAAATCTTTTGGGGATCGTGTCCATGAATATGGAGGTAGCAGATGGAAAGAGATTTGACCGCAAAAAGACAGGCAATATTTCAGACACTTGCACCAACACATGCAGCAGCACTGTCGAAACACAGTGAAGCTAGTCAGTTCGGCAGAAGCACTGGAGAGGTGGCCAATGCTGTTTTTACAAAGTGGGCAGATGAAAAATATAAAGAATTACTGCACTAGTCACCAGAAGGAATATACAGCAATGAGTACACTGAAAGGAAAGCACAGTGCTAGGGGGCAGCGTCGTGTGCAAAGTGATTGGAAAACACTCACGGAAACCAGAACTAAAGTGTTGTTTGCTCGAACAAGCTTCTAGATACCGGTGATCCAAGCCCGGGCCCAACTCTACTGACGAGTTTTCCTATATCGGAATCATGCACGCGGAGAGAAAAAATTCAGTACTCGATGGGCACAGGCACAGCAATCTAAGGTGATAAGCACTGTTCAGCTCTAGAACAAAATGCTAGTCCCTGATGCTCCAAAATATGTGTACAGACTCGGATGAGTGGTTCCGACATTGAAGAACACCTCGGCTAAGAGGGCGAACGAGTCCGAGCCCAACTCTTCTGTCGAGTTCTTCTTAAACCGGAACCAGGCTCGAGGATAAGAAAAGGTTCAGTACCCGATGGGCACAATACGTCTGATTACACGAGACAAGTTCACTAGCAGCGGGACACCTCGTGCAAGATAGACATGAAGGATAAACCGTCTCAGAGTAGAGTCAGTACACATTCGCTGCCTGGCGACAGATAGGAAGGCTGCCACAGGTAATGCTAGCCCACCTGAAATATCAAGGCATGCTGAAATCAGATGTGCTGGGCCTACAAGGTGCATAACGGTGGCACAACGTAACTACGCTTCCGGCAGAAATCACACGACTATCTGTGTTGATTACAATGGAGTGAACTCAAAACAAATAAACAAAACTCGCATTGGCGTTTTCAGAGTGAAATCATTTATAGCAATGATGTGATTGTAAAAACAACGGGTTAACTTGTTAATAGTAGTAAGATAGAGAAACAAATAAATTCATTCGTAGCAGGTAAAGGGTTAACTCATCACACAATTTTCTTCAGAAAGTTAATCTAGTCCAGTGATTCTCAACTTGTGGATCGTGAACCATTTGGGGGTGAACGTCCCTTTCACAGGGGTCGCCTAAGACCATGGGAAAAGACATATGAAGAAGCAACAGCAATAATTTTATGTTTGTGGGTCATCAGATAATGAGGAACTGTATTAAAGGGTCCCAGCAGTAAAAAAGTTGATAACCACTGATCTAGTCACTTAAAGGGTTAACCTACCACACATTTCTTTTAAAAAAGTTCATCTAGTCAGCGCACTCCTTCCCCCATGCCTTTACAAAAAGTAGAAGATGATACAGGATGCAAAGAAAAAAATGGACAGAACTTGCTGATTGAAATATGTAGCACTTCTTTTGTGTTCATTGTCAAACTCAAACAGATTAGCAGGATGTAGTCCAGAGAACGGAATGTGTTTTGTCAGTTTACATGTTAGCTGCAGTATCTGTGCATCTGGTTCAAACACATTCAACTTTAGCATGGCTTCTGGGTCAGTTCGAACACATCCAACTTTAGCATGGCTTCTGGGTCAGTTCAAACACATCCAACTTTAGCATGGCTTCTGGGTCAGTTCAAACACATCCAACTTTAGCATGGCTTCTGGGTCAGTTCAAACACATCCAACTTTAGCATGGCTTTTGGGTCAGTTCGATAACATCCAAATTTAGCACGACTTCTGGGTTAGTTCGAACACATCCAACTATAGCATGACTTCTGGGTCAGTTTTATTCTCTATGGGATAAGATATTCTCTATGGGCCAACTACCCGGTACATCCTCTTTAGTCATCTCTTACGTCATGCATGGTAGGTACCTATGTCACCTTCTACGCCATGCATGGCATGAACCATCATTTTTTGTGTGCTCCCCTTTAGGGCACTGACACCACACGGGAGAAACTCTCTGCTTACCAAAAATAAAAATGCAGCAAACAGCATATGAACCAGGTTCGCTCATATGGCACCCACTTGAGTCACCATATGACACCAGCTTGAGTCAACATGACACCAGCTTGAGTCAACATATGGCACCCACTTGAGTCAACATGACACCTGCTTGAGTCAACATATAGCACCCACATGAGTCAACATATTTTATGTCTATGAACTACACAACATCTGTACAGAAAACATGCTTTTAGTTAAGACTTTCAACATGTATATCCTCAAGCTGCTATGAATATGGACCCGTCAAATGACAAACAAATCCACACCACAGGTATGTAAACCCCTCAAGAACCACAAACATTTTAACATCAGCATGTGCCAGAAGACCTCAGTGCTACAACAACCAATTAGGCCTACCAGCAGGAGTTTGAGAATGAATGCATAAGAAAAAGAAAGAAATTGTACCTTAAAATGCTCACCTCTTTATCTACAAACACTGTTTTCAACTAACTTACGCTCACATCCTTATCTACCAGCTAACCTGCAACTTTATCTACCAACTAACCTGCAACTCCTTCAGCTTATCCTGCAATTGACCCCTGTCAACCATGACCTGACCAAGTTCCTGCATTTTGACCAACAAGATTCTTTCCTGCTCTGCAAATTTATCTTTGGCAGCATCATATTCACAGATCACAGATTTCATCTCTGTCAGATTTTTTTCCAGCTCACAGTTATCAGACTTTATTTTTCTCAACATTTCTTCAAGTGAAGAGTTTTCCAATTTCAGATCAGTCATGTTCTGCTCCAACTCTCGCAAGTTCTCCTTCAATTGCAGATTATCAGATCTAATCAGTTCCAGATTCTCTTGATATGAGACCTTTTCCAGTGCTGCATCTTCCACAATCTTTTTCAACTCTCCCATCTTCTCTTGAAGTACATCCTTTTCCAATACCACATCTTTCATCATCAACTCCAATTTTCCCACCTTCTCCTGATACAAGACCTTTTCCAATGCTGCATTCTCCATAATTTGTTCCAACTCTCCCATCTTCTCTTGAAGATCAGCTTTCTCGAATGTCACATGTTTCATATTCTTCTCCAACTCTCCAATCTTCTCTTGAAGTTCAGCTTTCTCCAATGCCACATGTTCCATATTCTTCTCCAACTCTCCCATCTTCTCTTGAAGTTCAGCTTTCTCCAATGCAGCACCTTCCATAATCTGTTCCAATTCTCTCACCTTCTCTTTAAATTCATCTTTCGCCAATGTTACATTTTTCATATTATTTTTCAATTCTCCCACCATCTCTTGAAGTTCGGTTTTCTCACTTACCACAACATTCATCATTTTTTCTACTTCTTCCACCTTCTCTTCAAGTTTAGCCTTCTCTAATGCTGCATCTTCCATAATCTGTTTCAATTCTCCCACCTTCTCTTGAAGTTCAGCCTTCTCTAATGCTGCATCTTCCATAATCTGTTTCAATTCTCCCACCTTTTCTTGAAGTTCAGCTTTCTCACTTACTACAATTTTCATCATTTGTTCTAATTCTCCCAATTTCTCATCAAGTTCAATTTTCTTTAATGCCCCATCTTCAACAATCTGTTCTAATTCTTTCACCTTCTCTTGAAGTTCAGCCTTCTCTAATGTCAAAGCTTTCATATTCTCCTCTGACTGTCTTCTATCAGATTCAAGCTGGACCACCTTTTCTTGAAGAGAATATTTCTCCGATGTTACATCTTGTATGTTCTGATATAATTCTCCCACCTTCTCTTTGAGAGCCACCTTCTCAAATTCAAGATTTTCTATATTCTTACCAACACTCCCCTTCCTAAGCAAATCTTCTTCCAGTTCTAGAATTTTCTCTTGTAAAATATCTCTCTCCTTTTTCAACTTTTCTTCCACAAATTTCAATTGATCAACTTTTTCTTTCAGCTGTTCCCTCTCACGAAGAATTAATTCGTAATCTTTAGCAAGAGATACTTGTGCAGTGTTAGCAAGATCAGATTTCGTTTTTAATTGTTCCGCAAGTTTAACATTCATATTTTGTAACATGTTATTTTCCTCATTAATTGTGATTATCTTATCTTTGCTAGATTCAAGTTCGAACTGTAAAGATGATATTTGTGTTTTCATTTCTGACACATTTACAGATAATTTTTCCGCTTCCTTTATACTGTGGCAAAGCTGTGCCTCTTTCTCTTCAGTTTGTTTTACCAAAGATTGGACGTCCATTCTGAGTGTCTCAATTTCAAGGGACAGTTCATCGCAATAAGATATCTTCTCTTTAAGTTGCTCGCTCAAAGATGTTACCTCCACAGAAAAGTCTGAATCAGATTTAGATCTCTCTTCTAAAAGAATCTTCAGTTCTTTATTGTCTGCTTCTACAGAAATAATCTGTTTGCTCAATTCAGCATTTGTCTTTTCAAGGTCAGAGACTTTGGTTCTGAGTTCTCCAGACGTAGCTGAGACACCATCTTGCAGATTTTTAATTTGAGATTGTTCAATCATCAATGTTTTTATTTTTTCGTTCAATTCCAAACATTCTGTTTTTAGGAGAGTGTTCTCAGAAATTATGCGCGTTTTTTCTTCTTCTGTAGAAAGAAGTTCAAAGTTCAAAGACTCTATAGCATCTTCCAGTGTACCAATTGTTGATTTGGTTTCTTTCTGAATTTCTGTTACTGTTTTGGATAATTCACTGTTTAATTTCTCTTTCTCTTCTACAGTTGCTTTCAATTTGAAAATTTCATCATTTTTTTCACAGATCTCATTGACTCTCTGCACAATTTCATGCTTTTTACTGTCAACATGCCCATTCAGTGTCTTAATAAGGTCTTCTAACTGTGCCAGTTGTTTCTTCATATCTGTGACAACAATAGCAAATTCGTTCAACTGTTCCTCTAATTCTTTGTTCCTCTTTTCCACTTCATTAAAATTGTTCTTCAAGTCATCTTTCTCTCTCCTCAGCATATCCTCATTTCTTTGACTGTTGGAAATTTCATCTAATTTTCTCTTAAGATTTGATATTTCTTCCTCTTTATCTAGAACATCTTGCTTCCACTTCTTCAACTCCACCTCCAGATTCTGTAAACTTCCAATAAGTATTTTGGCTTCCTCCAGCTCAGCGTTAGCACTCGCATATTTATTCTCCAAGTCTTTCATTTCTTGTAAAACACAATGAAACTTATTTTGAGCCTCAAATCTCTGATCAGACAAGGATTCAAATGATTCCCTAGTACTCTCAATCTCTGTGTTCGAATCTGTCAGCCTCACTTCCAGATCATTAATATCCTGTTTGTGTTTCTCTTCTTTGACTTGCCATTCTACTTTCTCAGTTTTCAGAGCATCGTTGTCATGTAAACAACTGTCTAACTCCTCCCGTAAGATATTTATTGTATCGTCTTTCTGATTAAGATCATACTTGCTATCAGTATATAACCTCTGGACTTCTTCAAATTGTTCGTAGATTGCAGTCTTTTCATTCTGTAGTTCTACAAGTCTGAGATTAGAATCGGCTAATGATCTATTTAGATTGTTGCACTCATTTTTCAAAAGTGTTAAATCATTTAATTTTATTTCCAGGTTTTCTGTCACAGATGACATCTCCATATGTGTATTTTCCATGCATTTTTCTAGGTTTGATTTTTCATTTGTTATTAGTTCAAGTTGTTTTTCTAGATCCCCCACAGTCGTTTCCAACATTTTGATTTGATCTTTTAGCGGAGAAATAGATAATTTCAAATGTTGAGACTCATCTATCATTTCCTTGAGCCGACATTCAATTTGGATTACTTTCTGTTCTTTCAGATCATCTGAAGTAGTCGATTCTCTTAGTTTCTTCTCCAAATCATCAACAGACTCTTGCAACTTCTGTATGTCAGTTTCACATCTTACATTTTCCATACGTAAACTTTCATGAGAATCCAGTAGAACTGAATGTTCTGTTTCTAACAAAGTTTTAGCTGCCTTCAATTCATCGTGTTCATTAGTCACAGAACATAAAGCTGCCTTTAAGCTTACTCTCTCACTATCAAGTGTATTGATCATTTCATTTTTTTGTTCAATGATACTTTGCAATTCGCCCAGCCTTGAGGCAAATTCTAACTCATTTTTATGGTATATATCTTCATCTGCTTTATTAGCCTCCAATATTGAAAATTGATCATGCAAACTTGACAGCTGAAATCTTGTTTTCTCAAGTTCAGAAGACACCTGCATCAAATTTTCGCTTGTCTCCTGTGACAGTCCTTGCAGTTTTTCAATGTCTTTATTCAGAGTTTCTTCTACAGATTTCAACTGCTGATAATTCTCTTTCAGGATCTGACAATGCTGAGTTATATTACAAAGTTCTTCTTTCTTGTTTGAGATCTCATTATTAGCTGCTGCAAGCTTGCCTTGAAGATCTGTGCAATAAGAGGATTGATGTTCAATTTCAGATGCAATAATATTTGCAATTTCTTGCAGTGAAGAAATTTTCTGTTCTAGATTTGAAATCGGAGTTTCCTGTTTCTGTTCACATACAACCATTTCTTCCTGTTTCTGACACAACACTTGATCTATATGACTGAATTTGTTCTCTTTTACTGTGAACAGAGTTCTTGCCTTAGCAAGAGATGCTTCCAAAAGCTCAATTCTGTCATGTTCTCGTTCAATACATTTGTTTATATCAACACTTCTTTCTTGTTGTGTTCCCAGATGATCATGAAGTAATGCAAGCTCAGATCTTGTGCAATCACAAGCTTTTTCCAAATCAGACTTCTCTTGGATTAAGTTTTCCAGCACTTCACTGAGGTTGGATAACTTTGTATTCAGATTTGTAATAATATCTTCCTTAGTTATTAGTTCCACCTGTACAGTGTCTAGATTACATTTCAGCATTGCTGCTTCGTCACGAAGCTCGCTCATCTCGGAATGCTGTTCTGTAATTTCTGCTAACTTGACTTTAAGATCTTCATTGCAGTTCTCCAAATCAACTATTCTTGAAGACTTCTCATTCAGAATATCTTCCTTCACAACCAACTCAGCCTGAAGATGTTCAATCTCTTTATACATCCCTTTTGCATCCGCCACTTTCTCTCTTTCTATCTCTTCTATCTTGCTTTTCATCTGAACAATATCTTGTGATTTATTATTGATATCTTCTTCTTGTTGTGCAAATCGATGCTTCAAGATTTCTATATTGTTCACAAATGAGTAAAAAAAATCATTAATTTCTTTGAAATCTGATTTCTGAGAATCAACCATTGGGTTCTCAGAACAGAATCTATTTTTTAGACTGTCTATCATAGAAGATATTTCCTCTTTCTCATTTTGAAGCTCCTTTACCCTTCTCTCACACTGGGCAATTGTGTCTGTTAAATTTTCACATTCCAACTGTAGATTTTTCAGACATTTTTCTTGATCTTCAAGCTTTTGATTAAGGATTTGAATGCCATTTTCCTTATCCTCGATGTCCATCTGCTTTATCTCTAACTGTGACTTCAAGACTGAAATCTCTATGCTGTTATTACCATCCTCTTCTGATTTCAAATTTTCAAATTGAACTAATTTATTTCTCATTGATTCAGCCTTATTTTCTAAATGTGCCTGACTGACTGTCATCTGAGCCAAAGTCTCATCTCTTTGAACCACTAGTTTCTGAAGGTCTTCAAGCTCCTTCAATGTTTTCTCTCTATACTTCAAACTTGTTTCTTCCAAATCATTCAACTTAAATTGTATAGCTTGTAGATTCTCAGTCTTTAAACTGATCTCTGCAGCCTGTTCTGAACACTGCTCTATTACTATCTGCAGCTTAACTGACAATTCTGCACAACTCTCATTAAGCCTTACAATCTCTTCTGTCTTGGCAACAACAGACTCTTTTTCTACAGACGCAACCTGTTCAAGATCATGTATTCTTTTAGAAAACATATCTTTCTCCACTTGATATTCCAGTAATTGTTGCTCGTACTCTGCGCTCACTCTTTGAGCATTTTCCAAAATTGTATAATTTTCTTTCAAAAGGGCAATCTTTTCATCAAGCTCCCTTTGAATATTGACAATAGTCATGTCAAAATTTTTGCTCTTTTCTTTCAACTCATTTATTTCATTTTTAGCTTCAACAAGGCATACTTTGTCGTGTTCTAAAACAACTTTGAGTTCTTCAACTTCTTGACACAAAGACTGAGATTGTTCCTTCAAGCTATCTCGCTCTTGTGTCTTATTTTCTAACAATGTTGTCAAGTTTGAGACTTTTCCTTTTAGATCTTCAATTAAGGCATCAGCATTTTCTACATCCATCTGCAACATATCCAATTTGGACTTAAGAACGTCCACCTGAAGTGAATTTTTCAAACCAGACTCTGAAGCTTCTTTCAAAGCATCTGACTGTTTGACTCTCAACTCTCTCTCCAGTTCTTCCAGCTCTGAGATTCTCTCAATTTTCCGATTGAGTTCTTGTGCATGTTGAACAAGCTGGTATTGGAGCTCGTCAAGCCTGTTATTTGAGATAACCTCCATGACTGCTTTCTCCTCTTCCAGTTGTCTCAATTTGTCCTGTATTTGACTGAGATTTTCAGAGTATGAACACACAACTTGATCCTGATCAATTATTTTCAAATTAGCTGCTGCTAATTCATCAGAAATAGAAGCACACCTCTCTTCCAGGTGTAGAATTGAGACAGATTTCTTGTCAATCTCTTCTTTCAAAGATGAATTCAAAGATGCCAAATCAGCACTACTATTCTTTAATCTAGTGATTTCTTTCTCAAGTTCCACTACTTTGTCTTCTTGAATTTCCAGCAAACCTTTTAACTCTGTGTATTCTTTAACTGAATCTTCTAGTTTCTCTGAAATACCACAGATTTCTTCTTTATGAAGTTTACTCGACTCAGCGTACTGAATTTCTATACTGTTGAGTTTACTACAACACATCGTATTCTCTGCTCTTTCATTATCCAAGATTTGAGATAACATTTTGCACTGTTCTTCTAACTTATCAACAGATGTGCTCTTATGCTCCAGCTCAGTTTTATATTCACTGATTTTGTTTTCCAATTCAGAACATCTGCTATGAAGACTATTAACTTCTGCCAATAGGCAGGCCCTTTTCTCTGTTTCTAAGTTCATTTGACATGATAAAGTTAAGCACTCACTCTGCGATACATCCAACTGCTTCTGCAGCTCTGTTATCTGTCTCTCGTTCAATATCTTCATTTCAATGTCACACTCTTTCTGTCTCTTGCATTCTGCAATTTCAGAAATCAGAAACTCTTTTTCAACTTCCACATCTTCCAATTTTTTAGCAATAACACAGAGTTCATTCTGTGACTTCTCCAATTCTTTCTCCACTGATGCTAAAGTATCTTTTATTGAAAGAATGTGCTGGTCTCTTTGATTAACTTCATTTCTCAATGCAACATTTTCATCTATCTTCTCTTGCAAATCCTTGCTTTGACTTTCAACTCTAGAAAATATGTCACTCAAGTTAGCATCTTTGGTTTCTAGATCAGATTTCAATGTTTTGATTTCTTCCTCAAGACTAGAAATCAAATTCTTGCCCTTCTCACAACCAATTTGGCATGAGTTCAACTCCAGCTCAAGTGTTTGTTTTTGGTTCAGCAGCTTTTCAAACTCTGCTTCAAATGAGGTTTTTTCCTGTGAAAATTTTACTGCAATCATGTCCAGTTGTTCTGTTTTTTCCTTTATAGATGTTTCAGCGTGAGCTATTTTCTCTAGCGCAAACATCTGCTGCTGTTGTTGCTCTTCCTTCAAGATCCCATGCTGATTTTGCAAATTTTGAAGTTGATTTTCTAGTTGGGTTATGCTCTCTGTTTTCTGTATAATCTCAGAATCTTTGCTACTAATCCTGTCCTCATAAGACTTCAGCCGATTGATCAGTTCAATAAGCTCTTCATCTTTTGCCGAAATCTGCTTCTCCATGAGTGTCTTCTGTTCATTGAGTTGAGTCGAGGATGATATCTGAATTTCCAGCTCAGATCTTAATGAGCATTCTAGATCCTGCCATTTCTTTTGAGAATCTGAAATAGAAAAAAAAAAAAATATGCTTATGTATGTATACATATAACTAAACTTTGTACTTAAACTCCTATTGGATCTCTCTTATATAAGGACAATAGTCCTACAAGATTTTAAGCCCGATGTTATCCCCAGAAAGGAAATGCGTTGCGTCACTGTTTTATTTTTGCCAACGGTCCAACACACCCAACTTCGTCACTAAATGCAAATATAAACTACTTCTTGTTCTGTATATGTTCTCAAACTCCTACTCGTTAGCAGGATGTAGTCCACTGAATGAAATGTGTTATGTCATTGTTTACATCTTGGATGCAATATCTGTAAATTTCAGCTTGACACATCCAATTTCATCATGCTATTTTTGGAGTTCCTGTGACTCACTTCTTTTTCTATCCTTCAGGTGACAAATTTTACGTATCCAATAGTTATTCTGGTTCTATCATAGCAATCTCCCTGTCAAAATGGACATGACTATTCCTATGGGTGACGAATATCTTTAAAATCCCTAAAGGCGAGTTTACCCTTTTAAAAAGATAGAAAAGTGAGTGTCACAGGAAAACTCCATTTTGACCAAAACACAATAGCACAAAACAAGTAAGAAAAGTCGAGTAAAAAGATGAACATAATAATGGCCAGACGAGATAAATCTTGAAGAGCATCAATGATGAAAAAACTTGAAGGATAGAGATGTCCGTCACTCATTTCTGTTGATATCTTGTTAAGTTCTGTTATTTTTCTGCTGGTTTCATTTTGTTTATATCCAGTTATATTCTGCTAATTGCCTGGTTTTGTTTCATTTCTATGCTTCTAGTTTTTCATCATTTATACTCTTCCAGACTTATCCAACCTTGATATTAATATGAAAACGTGGACAGTGCCATTTCTTACTCATTATGAGTAATGTTGTGTTCTTGATAAAGGCCTTTTGGTCAAAACATCGTTTTTTGCATGTCATCATGTGTTACCAGTGATTAGAAACACTTCATTACCCTGTTCCATGTTTTTAAAAATCTTCCAATTTCTAGATGACTTACCATTAAAGTTACACTTGACCTCATTCAATTGTGCTTGGGTGTCTTTCAAAGTTACTGACAATACTTCTTGTTCACTGTGCACCTTCTCAAGTTGTCTTGTCAGGTCGGCATTGGACTTCTCTATCTTCCTGTGCCACAAAATATAGACATAGATAAATCCATACACACACACATATATATAAGTATGAATTATGACAGCACATGACCATCAGTGTACACATTATAATTACATAAGTTCAACAATACCAGAATTAATAAATTCAAGAAGTGGCTCACAGCTCCAGTTCAACGTTGATTTAAACATTTTTTCAATTTATACATCTCTTCTTCATCTGTTTTTCCCCCCTCAAATTCCAGCAGATTAGCATTATTTAGTCCAGACTAATGTTCCCTCTAAGCTTGGTGGGTGTGTATGTCATCAGTATGTGCAGAACTGGTCTCCATTTAAGCTCTTACCTAAGCACAGGCTCACCACAGAACAGTTGTTTTGGCATACGCTTGTCTGGCATGCAAATAATATGACAGGCCCAACAAAGCTAAGACAGATCAACAAGGCATAGATGTTTTCCATGTTAGATTTCTTGAGGGCCTTCATGTCAGAGATGTGATCCTGCCATTGCTCACCAAGAAGCTTCCCCAGGTGCAAAATGTGAATAGAATTATGCTGCCTTGCATAGACAGTCCAGAATTCAGCTGCATATACACCCTTCGAGTCCAGCACCTTGACATGGAGATAGGGTTTAGTCCATCCATTCCATAAACGAGCAGGATGATAGTCCTGCCCAAGAATGCACAAGTGCTAAGTCAGAGATACCAGGGTGAGAAGGGCTCTTAGTCACTTGAACAGAGGAACACACCACAGAAGTCGTGTGGCATTTTCTTTGGCAATAATTGCATGCACGATTGTTTAATTGTCCCAGATTATAAGATCGCACATAGATAATAGCCAATATGTCCCAATTTAACCAACATAGACTTCAGTCTTAGGCTGAAAGGGTCATGCCTTGGCAAGAAGCTTTAATTCCCCATTTACCAAACAAACAGAGAGAAGCACCAGCAAACATGGTATCATGCAACCCGCCTATTGAACATGCCTGCACGACAAAATTACTTGCTTTGTAGACATGTCCAACTGCGTACAAGAAGAAGCTGCATATAGCAACGAAGGATGAACATGATAGACATTCAGTTTAGTTTTTAGATCACACAAGATCCAAACACTACCATGAAGATCACCAAAAGCTGCACAGGCACAAGCAATGTGCTTGGTCATATCCTCCTCCTCCTCCTCTATTGTTGTGGTATTTGATAAAGTGCTGCTGAGTTACACAAACTTATCTGAATTGTTAAGTTTTGAACAGTCTCTACAGAAGACGGATGTGTTTGGCCAATTGTGCAAATAAAATGGCAACAGCGCATTTTCAGTCTCTGGACTGCATCCTGCTGGAAATCTAGTAAGTCTATTACCTGCTACTAGAGAGATCCAGTGGAAGTTTGAGAATGAATGCTGAATAAGAACAAAAGTATATGCAATCCAGAATGAAACAGTTGTGCAATGTCTTGCACATTATTGTATTTATGAAGAATAAATTCACTTCCACATTATTGTATTTATGAAGAATAAATTCACTTCCACATTATTGTATTTATGAAGAAATTCACTTCCACATTATTGTATTTATGAAGAAATTCACTTCCACATTATTGTATTTATGAAGAAATTCACTTCCACATTATTGTATTTATGAAGAAGAAATTCACTTACTTCTTGTCCTCCTGTAAATGGTTCAAGGACACTGATATTTCTTTCACATGGTCATCTGACTTCTGTTTTTGCTTTTGAAGGTCCTTGATTATGTGAAAAAAATAGTACGGGTTACTAAGAGAACTATGCGAAGATAAGCCATGCAAAGTATGACAAAGAAATCACCTCATGTACACAGGTTTCCCTCAAGTACTCTGCCCCCAACATAGCAGCGTGTTGCCAACTTTGGTACTATATCAATCTATAGCTCAAGTGATAATCCCCAGAAAAATGCACATATTTTTTTTACCTAACTCGTTTTTAAACTCCCACTGGATCTCCGATTTTCAGAAAATGGAAATGAGCTAGTTTATATGCATTGACGGCCTGAAACATCCAACTTTGGCGTTAACTGCATGCATATATATATATACTACTTCTTTTTCTGCAGATGATCTCAGACGCCCGTTAGTCAGCAGGATGTAGTCCAAGGATTGGAATGTGTTATGTCATTGTTTACATCGTGGTTAAGCATGGCTTGTATGTCACTTTTGACCTATTAGTCCCCTCTTACAACATGAATGGCTGGTCATGGGCTGGTCTATTATTTGCTCCCATTTTGGTCCCTGGCATCACACAAGCCATTCAACTCTAGTTCTGTGACAATTGGTCACTGCACCTCTGACAGTTTGTCTGGTCACTGCACCTCTGACAGTTTGTCTGGTCACTGCACCTCTGACAGTTTGTCTGGTCACTGCACCTCTGACAGTTTATCTGGTCACTGCACCTCTGACAGTTTATCTGGTCACTGCACCTCTGACAGTTTATCTGGTCACTGCACCTCTGACAGTTTATCTGGTCACTGCACCTCTGACAGTTTATCTGGTCACTGCACCTCTGACAGTTTATCTGGTAAAAAACTTTGAATATCTATGGCATCTCATTCTGTTAAATTTCTGGACTAGTAGCACAATGGGTCTCAACATGGAGGCCACTACGATTTCTGAGAAGAGGGAAGGGGTGTGATATAGATATATAATGATCCTTGAAGAAAGTTCAGGGGTCATCAAAGTAAATTTGTCAAGAAAAGAAAACCCTGAATAATTCAGAAAAAGTTTTGTCCATCAACAACAGCTTTAACAAAATATATTTGATCCATTGGTTGGTTGCTGATCCAGCGGTCCATGGGCTCATGTCCCTTTGACCCAATGCCATTGTGTGATATATGCATGTGTTTGTCAGCTGTTGATTTGTTCCATATAATGTGTTCCATTTATCTAGTCCTGGAGGGAGAAGCATTTTCCTGACATCATCCAGTGCTGGACATTCCAAAAAGGTGGTGGTCAACAGTTTCAAAGGGATGTGTGCACAGCCGGTACCCTGGAATGTGTTGTGGTTGTATTCTGTTCAGGTGATTGTTAAGCTGTACATGCTGTGTGCGCAGTCGGAAGATAATGCTGTGGTCTTTATTCCCAGGAGGTTGATGTCTTTAGGATTTGGGCTGGTCATATATTTATAGATTTCCCTCCCAGTGTGTCCCATCTGTTCATCCAATTTTCTTTGTTCACAGATTTCACCATCATTTTAACTGTGTTCATGGTCAATTGTGTATATCGCTGTTCTTGTCATGCTCCCTTCTTTGCTAGTCTGTCTGCCTTGCCAGGTGTGTTTGAGTGGCCAGGAATCCACTGCGTAACAATGCTGACTTCATAAGATGTAAGCAGCTGGTTTGCATGATATATTTCAACTAGCTCAGACTTACAATGTCCATCACATTCTAGTACTTGAAGAGCAGACATAAAATAATAATGTTTTGGACTTTTGATGGAAAAGCATCAAATATGGTCTTCAGGTGGTACAATAGTACTTCGTAGAACACTTTTTTTTGTTCAATATAATGACATTCATTTATCTGGCCTTGGAGGGAGAAGTACTCTTCTAATTAACAATTGCAGAGAATTCAAATTTTGTAAGGATGTGTGCACAGCTGACATCCTAGAGTGTATTGTGGTTGTATTCAGTTCATGTGTTTGTTAACTGTACATACTGAGTATGAGATGTATACTGAGTGTACATGGCACTCTGTGGTTTTCCCTTCCCAGGAAGCTGTTGATGTTGTCTTTGGGATAGTCCTAATTTGTAGATTTTTCTCTCCATGTGACATCTGTTCAGCCAAGTCTCTTAGTTCACAGATTTCAACATCTTTTTAGCAGTTTGCATTGCTGTTCTTGTCTTGTTCCTATCTTTGCTAGTCTGTTATACATTGTCATAGTGTACCCCCAAGGCAAGAGATAGGGATGTTGGAGGTGTGGCAGGTACAACGCATTTTTACTAACTTAGTCAGCAACATCCTCCAAAAAGGTGTTACTTGTACAAGTTTGTTTAAATGAATTTGTTCCCAACACCACTCTGGAGCATAAATCAAGTATGAAACTTGTTATAAAGGTATGTAGATTGTTCTAGAAACTTGTTACAGAGGTATGTAGATTGCTCTAGAAACTAAGAGTAACTGGTCTTAAAGATAACAAATACAAATAATACGTACACAAGAGCTGCAGGCTCTACAACAAGGCAGGCAACACTGCTGAAATATTAAAAATATAATAAAATACTATACCAAAAATTGATTATCCGCTTGCAGAATTTTCTGAGACAACTTGTCTGATTCTGCCTTGATCAACTCTAGCTCCAAAGTTTTGTCAGTCAGCTGCCCCTTGAGGGTACCATTTGTCTGTTCTCGGAGTCCAAGTTCATTCTTCAACTTCATTATCTCCGTTAATTGCGCCTGAATCTCTCGATCTTTTTGTGTCAATTCTGCTGCAAATTGTTGCTATTTATGGAAGTAAAATAAAGGTTCATGAAGTAATCATAACAAGTTATAGAAAGAAATCTGGCTGGTGGTTAGTAGCCTGTCTCACAAATACAACTTGCTCCAAATGGCTTTCAATAAAAGCTAATTATCCACAGTGTGTTGGTGATGTGCTTGAATAAAATTTATTTTATTAATTTATTTCTTAAATAAATTGTATTAGTGGGGGTCTAAAAATTCTACAATAGTTTTGAAAGCAATGTACTATACAGGATTGGTAGCCTATCCTATTGAAGATGTAGCCATGAACACAGCATTGGTAGCATATGCAGATATTGGAATCAATCCAGAGCAACAAAACTGAAAGCCCTCTGCACAATATCTGATATGAGCTAAGACATATAAAAAAATAATCACCTGTTGCCCTTTAATAGATACTATCACATTGGGGAATCATGGGATATGAGAAAGTGGATGCTCTGTCGAAACGGAACAACACAGACACCCACAGCTTTACAGAGAAGAAAAAACAACAATCTAGAGCACGTACACAGCAAAGTGGAAGAAACAAATGGAAGTAGAAGACAAACATGATGCAATACATCACCTCCACAGATATCAATAGACCACAATATTTTGTTGTAGAACAGGCCAGTGCAGACTGTTGGGTCACCTTTACCGATTGATGATCTTATGCACAGATGAATGTTCATGTGGATCCGAAACCCATACTCCTGAACGCATACTTCAGGATTGCCCAACATACAAAGAGCAGAGACAGTAGACCTGGCCACAGGATACATATGCAAAAGCTATGGGGCAGCCGCTCTAACATGGAGAAGACAGTAGACTTGATCCTGACAATATAATATGACCGCAGATGCTTAACGCTGAAGAAGGTAGCATATATCCTATTCAGGGTGTAGCCATCATCCAGCACAATCTAGTTGTAGTGATTTGATTGACAGTATAGTATTTGCATTCAGTATTTTGCCATTGCTTTCTTAATGATCGAGGTACACAATTGCCTGTGGTTGGATTTGAACCTGGTACCTTGACCATCACAGATGTGATATGTAGCTCATCAGCACAGGGTCCTACACTATACAGGCTATGCTTCAATAAGTGAAACCTGAGTGCTCTTTTATCTTTTACAATGGAACTAACAAGCTTGACAATCTAGCTTATTTTACGCCCACTGAGACCATGAGTTAAGGGAGACATGAATCAACTTTTTACAAAAGGAAAATTGGAAACATAATGCAATCATGCTAATAACTGTAATAGAATCATTTGAACTGTCATAACAGAAACAAATATTACTTAAATGTCATAACAGAAACAAATATTACTTAAATGTCATAACAGAAACAAATATTACTTAAATGTCATAACAGAAACAAATATTACTTAAATGTCATAACAGAAACAAATATTACTTAAATGTCATAACAGAAACAAATATTACTTAAAATATAATTATTAAATGCATTTACTATTTGATCTGTATCACATTACCACGGTTAAATAATATTTAGTATAATTTACATCTGTGATGGACACAGGATACCAAAGACCTTTCGAATGACACTAGAAGAGGCAGGACAGCTTGCACAGAATATAGAGGCTTACAGAATGGCAGTGAGGACAATGTTCTACAAAGGATATGTCATTTTGATAAACAATTGACATATGCGACATAAATTGATAAATTATCACTACACTAAGTTGGCACTACAAAAAGTTAGTCAAAAATCATCTTCACTTCACGTTGAACCATAAGGACTCGGATATCCTTCACAAGATATTCCTCAACTTGAAGCGACTGAACACACCTAGTCTGTGTTGGTTTACCAGTCTCCTCTGTTTACTTGTATAGTGCTCTTGTTTAGCAATACCCCTCTTGAGTATTCTCATAGCCTGCTCAAGGTTGAATTCGCAAGCATTTGTTACATTGGTCACTCGTCCTAACTCCTTAAGAAAATCTGCTCAGTCACATTGCTGGTCCGGTCAAGATTGTTGGACCAGCAAGATTTACCAAAAAGTTAATTGCTTAAGATCTAAATATGGATAATTTAGAATTATACTGTTCAAAAAAAAAGAAATGCAACATTATTGCAGCACTAATAGACACTAAGAAACGCAACATTATTGCAGTGCTAATGGACACCAAGAAACGCAACATTATTGCAGTGCTAATGAACACCAAATGTGAAACGTGTACTGTAATTTTGTTTTACGGAATTAATGTTTGAACCTTGGCATGAAGAACCTTTCAGACTTCTTTAACAATGAAATGATGTTCATTAAATTTGGTTTGGACTTCTATTCTATGCGAGTGAGGCCTCTGTTTCAGTAAGGTGTATAGTCTTCTCTGGCCTATATTAGAGAATGACATCTCCATGACCTGGATCCGTTTAGCCATTGGATCTGTTGTTGTGCGATAGCTGCACACTCTTCCACAGTGTAAGAGACAACTGTTCGATATTGCCTGAAGTCACGTCTTCCTGGCAGAGTCGTCTGTTGAGTTCATAGGTGTTCTATGGAGTTTATGTTTGATGATATGGCTGGCCATGGAATGGTCTGGACTTTGTTGTCAGCCATATAACTGGATGGTGAGTTGTGCCACATGAGGTTGAACGTTTCCTGCTGAAAATTTGATCCATGTGCAGTCAAAATTGGAAGGACGAACAATTTCAGAATGTATTGTTCGGCATTCAGGTGTCCTTCAATTTGCATTAGGTCCATTTTTCCCATGAAGTTGATCACCATGAGACTGTTTCTCCAGCTGTAAATGGGAACCTGATACGTGGTTTGGGGAAGGTAAACACAGCAAGGAAGGCCACTTCACCTAGTAGTTGCTATTGCTTAGTATATGATGAGTTATCTTCATCTTTGACAGAAGGTCTGCTACCTTGGGACCTACCTTTACCCAGGAGAAACAAACAGGACATTTTTTTTTAAATGTAGGTATTAGCTGAAACCAGATCAAGATGAAAGATTTTTTGTTGAAGCTGTTGTTGATTGATGGAACCCTTATCTGTCCTTTATCATGCTAGATCAGTGAGTCTCAAGTCTTTCTTCAGAGTCCCCTTTCTGGTTATAGTACCACACGACTGCAGGTTGCTGACTTGAGACTTCCCTTTACTGTCTTTTTTTTTCAAGTTCTAATTGAGTAAACATGGTAACATATTTCAATAAAATCATGGTATAAACTTACTTTCTCAACATCAAATGCAGCCTTTTTCTTGTGCATCTCTGCCACATCAGCAATACTGGTTTTAACAGCAACATCAGCAGCCGCAAGCTTCTTGCACATATCTTCATAATCTCTTATTAATGAAGCTTTATCTGCTTCCAGTTTCTCCAAACATCCTTGTAGTCTGACCTGTTCTGTCAGTGCCTGCAAAATCAGTAGTAATGTAGGATACGGTGAAAAACCAGACGCTCGTGGATCACCACTAATGGAACAACTACGTTGAAAAGGAGTAGAGAAATGGCTTATTGTACTCAGGTTACCTTATATGTACTCCTTCAACAAATCTGCACACTGGCTGCTGAGAGTACCACTCATAGTAACTTGGTAGCTTCAAGTGATAATCTCCCAGGGATCACTGAGAAAATCCACTTAGTAGCTTCAAGTGATAATCTCCCAGGCATCACTAAGAAAATCTACTTGGTAGCTTCAAGTGATAATCTCCCAGTGGGATCACTGAGAAAATCTACTTGGTAGCTTCAAGTGATAATCTCCCAGGTATCACTGAGAAAATCTACTTGGTAGCTTCAAGTGATAATCTCCCAGGCATCACTAAGAAAATCTACTTGGTAGCTTCAAGTGATAATCTCCCAGGCATCACTAAGAAAATCTACTTGGTAGCTTCAAGTGATAATCTTCCAGTGGGATCACTGAGAAAATCTACTTGGTAGCTTCAAGTGATAATCTCCCAGGTATCACTGAGAAAATCTACTTGGTAGCTTCAAGTGATAATCTCCCAGGCATCACTAAGAAAATCTACTTGGTAGCTTCAAGTGATAATCTCCCAGGCATCACTAAGAAAATCTACTTGGTAGCTTCAAGTGATAATCTTCCAGTGGGATCACTGAGAAAATCTACTTGGTAGCTTCAAGTGATAATCTCCCAGTGGGATCACTGAGAAAATCTACTTGGTAGCTTCAAGTGATAATCTTCCAGGCATCACTAAGAAAATCTACTTGGTAGCTTCAAGTGATAATCTCCCAGTGGGATCACTGAGAAAATCTACTTGATAGCTTCAAGTAATAATCTTCCAGGGATCACTGAGAAATTCTACTTGGTAGCTTCAAGTGATAATCTCCCAGGCATCACTGAGAAAATCTACTTGGTAGCTTCAAGTGATAATCTCCCAGTGGGATCACTGAGAAAATCTACTTGGTAGCTTCAAGTGATAATCTCCCAGTGGGATCACTGAGAAAATCTACTTGGTAGCTTCAAGTGATAATCTCCCAGGTATCACTGAGAAAATCTACTTGGTAGCTCCAAGTGATAATCTCCCAGGTATCACTGAGAAAATCTACTTGGTAGCTTCAAGTGATAATCTCCCAGGTATCACTGAGAAAATCTACTTGGTAGCTTCAAGTGATAATCTCCCAGGGATCACTGAGAAAATCTACTTGGTAGCTTCAAGTGATAATCTTCCAGGGATCACTGAGAAAATCTACTTGGTAGCTTCAAGTGATAATCTTCCAGGGATCACTGAGAAAATCTACTTGGTAGCTTCAAGTGATAATCTTCCAGGGATCACTGAGAAATTCTACTTGGTAGCTTCAAGTGATAATCTTCCAGGCATCACTGAGAAAATCTACTTAGCAGTAAATTTTGTATTTGTAAACAAAACAGCGCAAGCAGAATTCAAATGTCTGACCGTTTGAATATAAGGCAAATAGCTAATCACTACACCAAGGAGATTCCCAAACAAAGTGTATTGGGTGACATAATCAATGTCTCCTTCAAAGTTTTGCAACCACAAGCTGTAAGAAGATACAGAATACTAGTTAGTCATGGTTAATGTGATCTACACAAGAGACTGGAGCTGTTAAAGATAATTCCTGCAAATAGTTTGAGTGTTGTTGAGGCCAAAAATGGGAGCAAAAAATAGGAACACTATGACCTGTCATGCAAGTCTTAATAAGCAACTAGCAACTAAGGAGGTTTATGGTCGTGGAGGGACTGTCCCGTCCCATATGTTAAAGTGACCCAAAAAACATGCCGAAGTCAGATGTATCAGGCCAAAAGACACAGTTGCCTCAGCTACACTGTAAGCAATGCACTAATGCATTCCTCTCTCCGGACTACACCCTGATAACAAGCAGGTATTTGAAAACATATGCAGAAGAATTACATCTTCAATGAGAAGATGTCATTTAACATGATCTCAGCAAGCAACAGAGAATGGAGATCTGTTATGGTGAACCTTCAATGAGGAGATGACACTTGATCTAACATTGCAATACATCAACTCACAGCATTTATCTCTTGCTGCCATTTCGACCTAGATTCTTGGAGAACACGTTCAGCATTCTTGGAAATTTCTAGAGCCTGGGCAACTTCTCGCTTGAGTTCCTTCTCATTTTCTTTCATCTTGAACTCCAGGTGTTGTCTGGATGCTTCAACATTGTGTCGCATGCATTCACCTTCCTGAATCAATTTCTTGTTTTTCAACTCCAACTCAGAGATCTACAGAAGAGCATTGATAATAAACAAGACTGCAGTCAAACAATAATCAATATTTACTTATGAAAAACACAAAGTAGCCAGTTTCATAATCATCATCAGGTGTCATTTCTACAACAAAAATGGACTGTAATAGACCTCGAATATCCTGTTTCTTGCTTTGGTGGTTCATTCTAGTAGAGTGTAACCTGTCCATCTTGTGATGTTTCTCTCCGACTCGTATCTCTTCCTACCTCTTGCTTGCCTCCGCTCAGCTCTACCTTCAAGTAAGGTCTTCAACAAAGTCTCATATCTTTTAATACGTCCAAATTATTTTATTTGTTTGATTTGTATTTCCTTTACTAGTTATTTTTTCACACAAAGTGTTGTCAGAACCTCTTTGTTAATTTTCTTCTCGTTCCATGAAGTTCTTTCTTCCTATTCTTCTATGTATCCACATCTCAAAGGCATCAATTCTGTCTTCTAGTTGTTTGTTCATTATCCATGTTTCTGAACCATACATTAATGTACCACATATGACTTCCCAGCAATATAATGCCTGGGTCAAAAGGCATGAGCCATGGACTGCTGGATCAGCAACCAAACATGATATAGGTGAACATCGGCTTAGGTGTGTCTGGTTGTTTTGTATACCTACCTACCGGATGGGGCTGCAAGCATAGCGATTAGTCAGGTTATAGTCAGTTTATCTAAGGTTTAATTCCTAGTTAAACCGGAAATATTTTAAAATCACACCAAAGACTCCTAAGTCAACCCAGTATGAAAATGGGCACCAGAACTTCTGGGAAAGTAAAGACGGTGACAGTCATGAAAAATATTCGCCTAACAGTGTACTCCCGATACATGAATACGTGAAACTTGCCTTATTACCCGTTTCTGTGTACTGTTATTTATTATCAAGAGCCTCTGAGTTGAAAATTCTTGAGCAGGTAATGTCAAGTTCAGAAATCTGTAGGTGTTTTGTAACAGTTTTGTTAAGAGTGTTTAGTTATTGTTGTAGAGTCTCCACTGAAGATGGATGTATCAGGCCATTGACACAAATAAAATGGCAACACAACTCATTTCCATTCTCTAGACTGCATACTGCTGGAAATCTAGTGGAACCATGGTCCAGCAGGAGTTTGAGAATGAATGATGAAGTAGAAGGGTTAATGGGCTATAGTGAGGAAATGTAGCCTTGAAAAATACTGAACTAGTCAAGAGTCAGACAAGAGTCAGTAGCTATTAGCTACTTTGTAAGTGAAGGAGGGACAGGTGAAGTAGGACAGACAAAAGGTAGAATCATACTATCTCTTGGGGACAACATTGACAGAGAGGAGCCACAGACATGGACCCCATGTATTCAATAGAAGATTTAAAATGCTATAAGACACACAAAAAAATGAGGAACTTTGAAAGAACTAAACAGACACCCATAGAGATAGAAATGAAGAAGTAGCACTGGAAATAGATAGGACATACACTAAGAAGACTAACAGAAGGTAGCGTTGCAAGACGTATAATGGAAATAGATAGGACATACACTAAGAAGACTAACAGAAGGTAGCGTTGCAAGACGTATAATGTTTATAATGTTCTGGAACCCAATAGTAAATGAGAAACATTGATTGAAATGATTAAACTTACAAGCAGACATCTTGACTCTAAACAAAATTTGAATATATTTGACATACTAACCAAAGATCGCAGTGACTGCAACTCTTGTTGAGTTTTCCGTAACTCATCGGCTCCAGATGGTTGTTGATGCTGTTTTGTACTGCTGGACTCATCTGGTTATACAATTAATAAATAGTTAGCTCTAATGAAAAGAAGAACAAATTAAAACTTTTGCTACTGCATGTTTTCCTGTGAAGAAGTGCAGGGAAGACATTATTTCCTGAGGAAATAAAGGCTGCATGCCATAGCAGATGCCATGACATGTACCGGAAGGATTGTTATTGTACCTCATAAAGAAAAAAATCCTGTCCCAATCGCGGATTGAACCCGGGACCTCAAGGGTCTAGGAATGGCGTTCTAACCACACAGCCATGAATAAAATTATCTGCTACATTGTTACTTCTTACACACTCTTTTGGTCTTACTAGATTTTCGGGGCAGTCACCAGGACGAAGCTTCTAGTACTTGGATCAGACAAGCAGCCCTAAAATTTGTGCATCCACTCAGTCCACCACTGCCTGGTCTGGGTTCGCAGTTGATTGAAAGCTGGGTAGTCTTAAAGTATGTCTTTAGTTTTGTATTTCTGTTCCATGTGGCAATTCATGTGTGTGGTCCACCTAGACTGACCCTGTAATCAGCAGTGGCCAGTTGTAAGTTGAAAGATTACGACTTTTTAATTACCTAATATAAATGGTATATACGGTATGATTTCTGGTTTATATTTCTTTCTTTCACCAAGATTTTCACAGGTTGCAGATTTTTTTGGACCTCTTCATAATGGTAGCATATAGATGAATTGTTGAATATCACCTACCATTACAAACATCCACATTCTCTGTGATTCTACAATGCATGGGTAGCAACTAGATAATTATGTTGGAGATATTTTTCATGTTTTGGACAACATCTAACTTAATGTTTGCTTGATCTTTGTTCACAGTTGCCCAGGACTAATTTACTTAACAAATGTGCTCCAGAATGCAACATCCAGGAAGATGGTACCAGACTGAAGCAAGTCTACTTACCTAGATTCTTCTTCTTCTGTGGTCGTTCTCAAACTCCTGCAGATTAGCAGGATGTAGTCCGGAGAACGGAATGGGCTGTGTTATGATTTACAGCATTGTTGCAAAAATCTGCGCCTTATGGCATGACACACCCGACTTCAGTATGGCTTTGAGCACTGATTCTATATAGGATGGGAAAGCCAACTCCATCCCATAACCACCTTAGTCACCTCTTACAACATGCACGGAAGGCAAATGCCTCCCCTCTCGGGCCCCGGCAACACAGGTTACCTAGATAACAGCAGACAGAAGATGTATTCAAGAAGTTGAATGTAAAATAGTCCAGGAATAGGCAACATTTCACAAGTTGAAGATCATCCTACATAATATATCTTTATTAACTGATGTGAAAGAGTTCTTAGAAGTCATATAGAACCAATACTGTTGCATGGAAGTGAACCATGGACAATCAGAAGAATAGTAAAAAAAATTATGTAGTGCGGTCAAGATGTGGTTTTATAGAAGAATGTTGAGCATATATTTTGAAGAAGTTCATTCAGAAATAGAACTACTCACTCTGATCAGAAGATAGTCCACATTGTTTGGACATATCATAAGATGGAGAACATTGTTTGGACATATCATAGGATGGAGAACATTGTTTGGACATATCATAGGATGGAGAACATTGTTTGGACATATCACAGGATGGAGAACATTTTTTGGACATATCATAAGATGAAGAACATTGTTTGGACATATCACAGGATGGAGAACATTGTTTGGACATATCATAAGATGAAGAACATTGTTTGGACATATCACAGGATGGAGAACATTGTGACAATAGCAAGTTGAAGTGTAAGAGAGAATATGTAAGATTGGTGCTGTGGCATGGGAGAACATCAATATAAAACAGATTGACAGCACATGAAAATGAATGACAGCACATGAAACAGAATGACAGCACATGAAACAGATTGATAGCACATGAAACAGACTGACAGCACATGAAACAGAAAGTTGTGGACAGAAGTAGCCAACGACACTGACTATAAGAAGTTTGTCCGTGCTGACATCTTATATCTGCCAGCATTGTTCTGCGCTAAGTTTATTTAATCGTATTAACAATCATTTAAACATGCACGAACATCAGAGGGGGATTTCCGCTGCATAATTTTAAAGCCATTTGCCTCGTAAGTTCAATATCAGTACATGACACTTTGTTGACAAGTACATTTTCTAGAGATCCCTAATGATTATCGCTAGAAGCTATGGAGTCACGTGTTGTGACTGGTACTCTCTGCAGTAATTTCATGTTAAACAAGCTTCTCTCTGACAAACAGACCCAGGTTTCAAGTTCACTTAATCGTGGTTTGAAGTAAAAATGACTCTCATGGTTCTCCCAATCACCAGAAAATACCAGCAGACCCATATTACCAGACATACCAGATAAGGGGATGGGGAGTTGAGGTGTTCAAACTGCTCGATCTCACTTTAGCTTTTTCTTCTTCTGCATTCATTCTCAAACTCCTGCAGATTAGCAGGATGCAGTCTGGAGAATGGAATGCGTTGTGTCATGGTTTACAGCATTGCTGCGATACTCCCTTTAGCAAATTGGAACATTCATTTTAGTACTAGAGCGGTCTGTTTTATGTCATCTTGGCTTCCTGATACAACACAACAACCGATGACACATCTATTCTAATACTACACAACAACCGATGACACATCTATACTGATACTACACAACAACTGATGACACATCTATACTGATACACAACAGCCACAACAGACTGAGAAGTCACATGTTCCGAAAGCTGAAGATTTGCGAGACAGACTTGTGCAACTGTGGACTGAGCCCAGAGACTGCAGAACACATTCTTCATGCCTGTCAACTCTACCAAGAAGAGAGGGAGAAAATATGGCACTACTTCCAGACTTGAGGGTTCCATGGATGACCTGAAGCGAATCACACAATCCATTGAAGCTATTGGTGCTGTAACCTGATATCTGACTGAAGAACGATGAAGAAGAAGAATACTATACAACAACCGATGACACATCTAAACTGATGACACATCTAAACTGATGACACATGTAAACTGATGACACATTTCTATTGATACTGTGTATGTGTGTTCATCCATCACAAGTGATGATGACCATTTGTTACATCCACTTTTGAAAATTCAGTTACAATTATGGCCACGCATAATAGTTCATAGATGGCTAATGAACCCTATTCGAGCTGTAAATGTTCTTGGACAGTTCAGACATGGAATGACAACTGTAGGCAGATTTTGGCCTATTGATACTACACAACAACAGATGGTGCCTCTACACTACTACACAACTGATGGTGCCTCTAAACTACTACACAACAACTGATGGTGCCTCTACACTACTACACAACTGATGGTGCCTCTACACTACTACACAACAACTGATGGTGCCTCTACACTACTACACAACAACTGATGGTGCCTCTACACTACTACACAACAACAGATGGTGCCTCTACACTACTACACAACAACTGATGGTGCCTCTACACTACTACACAACAACAGATGGTGCCTCTAAACTACTACACAACAACAGATGGTGCCTCTACACTACTACACAACAACTGATGGTGCCTCTACACTACTACACAACAACAGATGGTGCCTCTACACTACTACACAACAACTGATGGTGCCTCTAAACTACTACACAACAACTGATGGTGCCTCTACACTACTACACAACAACTGATGGTGCCTCTACACTACTACACAATCTCTGTAATAAATAGTTAAACATCCAGACCAATATTGGTCATGTATAGAGCAGTTGTTGTTTGTTTAGGTCATCTTGGGTTCACAACTTGTTTTACAGAAAAGCTCCAGTGATTCACATTGTGGTTCTGCAAACAGCAAAACTGGGACAATTCTGCAGCATGTGTTCTGGTGTCTGTGCTGTTGATTCCCGCAGATGCAAACCACAGAATCGTTGATACCAATTCAGTTAACTGCGCCTTTAGTTACTAGGTATGATGATTACCCTATTCGCACACCAGACGTGTCCATAGGTGCTCAGATCTTCACTTCAGTAAATGTCTCAGGGTATAACGACTGACGGCTCCAGATCTATGTTGGTTCTGTGCTATTTTTGAAAGCTTTGTTTTTCTTCCTTTTACTTTATTAATTTCGGCACAAAGCTCCATGGTCATGTGTGTCTTCTATATCAACCATCATATCAGCTGAAATACCCTTAGAGAAGTTACCTAGGCAGATCTCGGCCAGTTGTATTGCCAAGGGTTATAGTTTTGGTTTAACACTGAATACATAGACCAGAGTGCATATTTGTTTTATTATTGCTCACCTGATATTTGTTTTGTAGCATGATTGGCTGCATCACTATCTTGTAACTGTCTACGCAAGTCTGTGATTTCTTGATTAAGAGATTGAATGATCTCGCTTTGCAAATCAGATCCAGTTATTTGCTGATTACAGACTGAATCTGTAATCTGAGGGTATCAATAGCAAAAAATGTTTAGCAGCAAAGTTACATCCAAGAATGATTGTAAAATCTGCTATAGCAAGAATGATTGTAGCAAATTCTTCTACAATAATAACTGTAAAATATTCTACAAGAATGATTGTCAAATTTGCTATAATAAAATGATTGTAAAATCTGTTATAGCAGGATTTATTGTAAAAATGTTTATAATAGGAATGATTGTAAAATCTTCTATCACAAGAATTATTGTACAATAATTAAGAATTATTATAACAAAAATGTAAATCAACAAAAATGAATGTAAAATCTATAACAAGAATTATAGTAAAATGTGCTATAACAGGAATGCAAATCTATAACAAGAATGAATGTAGAATTTTCTACAACCAAGAATGATTGCTGAATCTACTACAGCAGGAATTATATAAAAAATATTACATAGCAAAAAAGATTGCAAAATCCTCAATAAAAAGAATGACTGTACAATCTTTCATAACACGAAATGCCATGAGTTGCTGGGATACAAAATAGGAGTTAAGAATAACAACCTGTCATAAAAGGCAACTAAGGAGGTTCCGGAGTGGAGTTGGTTATCCCACACCCCCCGATTATAGTAAGTCAAGTGTCATGCTGAAGTTGTACGTGTCAGACAGAAAGGCATATATATTGCAGTCACTCTGTAAACCACAACAAAGTGCATTCCGTACCCCTGACTATATCCTGCTAACAACCAGGAGTTTGAGAATGATCACAAAAGAAAAATAATAACATGAAGTATTGCAAAACCTATAACCAAAATGATTGTACTTTCTATACCTAATCTAAGCCTTCGCTATAAACAACATGTCTTTACCGAATATGGATATTTCGGGACATTGACACAAATAAAATGGCGGAACAACACATTCCCGTTCTCTGGACTATATTCTGCTGGAAATCTACTAGGACCATTGTCCTGCTACAAGAGATCCAGCGGGAAATTTGAGAGTGAACACAGAAGAAGATGAAATGAACCAAAATTATTGTACAACATAACTTCCTACAAAAGGAATGATTATACAATTTTTCTGTAGTAAAAATAAATACTGCAACCACTATCAAAATCTTAGCACTGAATACACAACTACTTAACACTAAATACACAACCACTAAAAATACACAATTACTCAGCACTAAATACACAACTACTCAGCACTGAATACACAACCACTCAGCACTAAATACACTACTCAACACTGAATATACAACACACTTAGCACTAAATACAATACTACTCAGCTTTGAATACACAACCACCCAACACTGAATACACAACTACTCAACATTGAATACACAACTACTCAGCATTAAATACATAACCACTAAAAGCTAAATACACATCACTTAGCACTAAATACACAACTACTCAGCACTAAATACACAACTATTTAACACTGAATGCACAACTACTATTTAACACTGAATATACAACTACTCAGCACTAAATACGCAACTACTTAACGGTTAAATAATTTCACCTTCTGTGAGCCTTGCAATAGTTCTGCTACCTTCTGCTCCAGTATAGTCACTTGGTTTTCTTTTACCAAAAGATCACAAGCTAATTTCTCTTTCTTCTTCTCTAAGTCTTGACATGTTTCTGTTAAAGACTGGTTTTCACGCTTGAGTGCTGACAACTCTAACTTTTCATTACCTCCCTTACGCTTTTGAACCTCGAGTGTCTATGAAGACAAAGATGAAAGAAAAAATTGAGTGCAACAAATATTTGTTTGTGGATGCCTGTGGCTATGTTAAGAGCGTTGCAGGCAGCCAGCAAATTTTATACAAGTTAGCTTTAAGGTTGGTTACAAGTGTGTAGTACATAAATCAGTTCTCTTGTACGACAGGTGTACTAGCGATATGGTTACAGACATTCACCCTTCACTGCAAGTGGTAGAAACACTGAACTTATTATCCGCCGAAGACGGATGTGTCGGGCCATTGGCACAAATAAAACGGCGACACAACGCATTTCCATTCTCTGGACTACATCCTGCTGGAAATCTAGTACGGCCATTGTTCTTCTACAAGAGAGATCTGGCGGGAGTTTGAGAATGAACGCTGAAGAAGAAGAAGAACTTATTACAGTAGAACCCCGCTATATCGAAGTTCTCGGGGAAATTGAATTAATTCGATATATCCGAGGTTCGATATAACCGTTTTTTATTAAATGCAATGCTCTAAGAACTTGCAATGTCAAGCCGACTTCACGAGTTATGAAGCGCGCTTCACGAAGCTGTGAGCTAGGCCTACTATACATTTCTTTTTAAACACGAGATAAAAAGTTGTTTTTAAAGTTAAATAATAAAAATTGGCAGTACATTTACATACCTGTAAGTACATGTATATACAGCTGTAGTCATATGGTGATACATTCAACTTTGGCAGCAGTCTCAATTAAGTCCAGTATACATGTATGTATCTTTTTTGAAGAAGTCCGTAATTGATTTCTGCTGCATTGGACGTGAGCTAATAACAATGTTCTCCAGGTCTGCTACCATTTTAAATCCATTTTTCGTATCCGCGTTGCTACATTCCATCCAGTTACGCAAAACAGCAAGAGCTTCCATGGCGTCGGCTGTTCTGGGTGGGGGACGTTCCATGCTGTCACCAATATCATCGTCATCATCATCATGTTGTGAAGTTACCGACTCAATTATGGCTTCGTCAGTCATGGTTTCGTTACTTGCCAAGTCGTTATCAGCATCACGAAAGTCTTCAAACGTTGGAATGTCGAAACCAGCTGAACGTAGACGATCCCATAAATTTCCTACATCTGGTGCAATTGCAATCGAAGAAACAACAGCAGATGGGCCAGCGCTATCTGACTGCACAAATCTTGCGTGTTTAAAACAATTAGCAATAGTTTCTGGCTTCACTTGATTCCAAGCGCTGTGCAGCATCCGAACACCATCTAGCAGTGTCACAGTGTTATTGTCTACAGGTTGTCCTCTATCAACAGCACACAGCAAACGTTCCACAACCATTCGACGGTACAGTGTCTTCAAATTGTGTATAATGCCTTGATCCATTGGCTGAAGACACGATGTGGTGTTTGGAGGCAAAAAATTAAGTGTGATTGTCCTCAAGTGTGTCATTTTAGAGTGTGCCGGACAGTTGTCTACCAGCATTAGTATTTGTCTCCCTTCTCTTTCAAGCCTTACATCCATATTGTGCAGCCAGTTTTCAAAAATCTCCGAAGTCATCCAAGCTTTTCTGTTGGCGACATACTGTACAGGGAGCTTCTTAACATTTTTGAAGCATCGAGGATTCTGATATTTTCCAATAACAAGAAGCTCCATCTTATCCGACCCATCCATATTAGCACAGACTGTTACCGTTATACGCTCCTTGGACTTCTTTCCTCCGTGACAAGGATCCCCTTTGAAAGTCAAAGTTTTGTCAGGCATTAGGCGAAAGAAAATCCCTGTCTCGTCCATGTTATAAATATCTCTCGGTTTAAACTGACTGAGAATCTTGGGAAGTGCTGACTTAGTCCAATTTGACATAAGATCATTACTAACAGCTGCACTTTCCCCCGTGATGCACCTTCCAGAAATTCCGTGTCGCTTTTTAAATCGATCCAGCCATCCAGAAGAACACATAAATTCTGGGTACCCCAAGGCATCAGCAAAATTCTTTGCTTTGGAAATTAGAATTGGACCACTGACTGCCACAGAATTAGTACGACAGTTTGTGAACCACTTTAGCAAGGCTTCCTCCACGTCGGCATATGTAGCCATTCTATTCCGTTTTCGATTTGGGTTGGTGATGGCATGTGTTGCTAATATTTTGTCCCTGTTTTTAATCCATGTTGACAACGTGTTTAACGGTATTCCCAGACGCTTGGCGATTACACTTTTTTTTTCACCTCTATCCACTGACAGAATAGCATCAACTTTGTCATCAACAGACAAACTTTTACGTTTAAGCTCTTTTGGCGAAGACATCTTAAACAAAATCAGTAGAATCACAACCAGGACTGAACCACACTATCACAGGTTTGAAAACGTGGCTTTACTGGGTTGACACTCCTGCCTGATTTCTTTGCCGAGGTGGCCAAACACATTACCGAACTGAATTACATGACCTTACAGCAGCGTCATAGTAGCAGTCCCATAAAGATTATCATTTGGCCAAATGACGAGATTTTGGTTTGTTGTATGGCTTGTAAATACAGTTTGGCAATGTCCAACATGTGGGCCGCGGACCTGATATTCTTTGACATGATAGGTCAGCAAATCTTTGTCTGTTTCGGACTTCGATATACACGTCGATTCATTACCAAAAGGCCACCGTGGAACTTCGCTATAAGCGAAATGGTGCAAACCCGACTTCGCTATATCCGTAATTTATTAGAGGGATTAATGTTACCTATTGCGCGGACTATTTAAAATATTCGCAATAACCGAATGTTCGAAATATGCGAGTTCGATATAGCGGGGTTCTACTGTAGTTACCACCGCCAAAGTTTGATGTGTCGCGACATTGGTGCAAAAAATAGCGACAACATATTTATGTTCTCTGGACTACATCCTGCTGGAAAATATTTTAGAAGCATTTTCTGCCACAAGAGAGATCCGGTGTGAGTTTGAGAACAATGGAACAAAATTATGTTAACTAATTCATATTTTCTGTTATAAATATTTCATTTTGTATGTCCTGTTGTCCCATGAATTAAATGCATGTCTATTTTCATTCCTTACTTTTGTCATCTACCACATAATTCCCATGGGCAGCGAAGATATGCAGGCCTGTGGATAGTGCACCTCTGTCCTTCGGTGACAGACTCCTAGTTGTTGGGGAATGCCAAGTTTTTTCCTTTCATATAAAGTTTAAATTGTCTTAATTAAGTCAGCTAGTTGTTGGATCATCATCATCAGTGCACACGTCCATAGTTGCACCGATCTCTCTCTGAGTGTATCATTACACTTCTGCTGACAGTACCTGTCCTCTGCTGGTTGACCATCATTCTTCTATACTCTTCTGTACACTATGAATTTTGGAGAGGTTGTCACTGGAAGAAAAGTCTCATTATATAGTCATATCATCTACTACAAGTATACTGTTTCATGTTGGTACATCTGTTATGCAATTGGTTGAGACCAGCAGATCTTCCGCACATGGGAAATATCAGAGAATAACCTGCCATGTATGTCATAAGAAATCACTAAATTATCATCATATTGGGTATTTATGGGGCAACCAATTACAATGAAGTCAATCCTCTATATCTTTTGTACCATTTTTATGATATGCCTTGATATAAAATGATAAACCTAAGATAAATGCATAAAGAGATACATGATAGCTTCATATTAAATATATATGATCCACAAAAGACGGTTATGTCAGGCCATCGGTGCAAATAAAATGGCAAAACAGTGCATTTCCATTCTCTGGATTGCATCCTTCTGGAAATCTAATAGGGCAATGGTCCCGCAACAAGAGAGATCCAGTGGGAGTTTGAGAATGAACTCTAACCGTTAGACCCTATGGTCGCAATCATGCGCCATGCGATATCGCTCCATTCCCGAGTACGGAACTTCACGAAGTTAAAGCTTATATGATGTAGAATTCCCGCCACACGAAGCTAGGAATACGTCACAGTTTACAGGTCAAATTCCTTTACACATTACAACTCACTATAAGAGAGAGAAAGCCGGTTGAATTTGTCAACGCATTTCTAGAGTGACTTTAGCCATTTTCTGCCGTATTTTACTATCAAATTGAGTACCATGTGGCATGGGTAAGTGATTGTGACTACATGTTCTAATTGTTGTTTTTGTGTTTAATATGTTGTTATTTGATGAGAATGTTTGTGTATTCATTAAAAAACACAAAAATAATATGTATCAGGGGTGCCACGTGTGTGCATGGACAATAAATACGTTGTGTGTCGGGCTAGACCTAGTGTTGACTGGATGGACGTTATATGCGATTTCTTCACGTTTTATTAGTTTTTTAACCGTTAACCTTTAGGGCCCTGAATTAAAATTAAGAAACATCCCCTTGGGCCTGAATTCTTTTTTGGAAAATTTGCGTTATTGATGGTGGGTGTTTTGAAAACGTGATAACTTTTTTGTTTTAAAAGATATCAAAATAATTTTTGCATATCTAAATAAAGGAGTGAATAGTGAATATAGTCATGTTTTTGTTGTTGTTGTATGTATGATATGACAGTTGTGAGCAAGTTGTGAAGTTGAAAATTCGGGGGAAAAATCGCAAAACGCCATATTCAAATCGCACATATAACTTCTTGACGACCCTAATAGTTCAGCAATGTGTGGAATCATTGATAAAATCCTCATAAATATCTATACTTATTGTATATATATTGTTTTATATCAAAACTAATATAACATGAACTACGTTTTTGAACGACTACACAAACATTCTTATCAAATAACAACATATTAAACACAAAAACAACAATTAAAACATGTAGTGTATAAGGAATCGCATATAACGTCCGTCCGGTAAACACTAGGTCTAGCCCGACACGCCGCGTAATTCTTGTCTAAGCACACACGTGGCACCCCTGATACATATTATTTTTGTGTTTTTGAACGACTACACAAACATTCTTATCAAATAACAACATATTAAACATAAAAAATAACAATTAAAACATGTATTCACGATCACTTAGCCACGCGGTACTCAATTTGATAGTAAAATATGGCCAACGTCGTTCCAGAAATTCGTTGACAAAACCAGCCGGTTTTCTCTCTTCTTGAAGTCGTAATGAGTAACGGAATTTGACCTTTAAACTGCGACATATTCCTAGCTTTGTTTGGCGTGTTTTATACATCACGGGATCATTACTTTGTGAAGTTCCGTACTCGGGAATCAGGCGATATCCTATGTAGCAGGCTAGCGCCTGCAGGCACAATGGAGTTGTGCTCATAGGCGCATTATTGCGACCGCAGAGTCATAAAGGTTAATATTACAGAAAACAAACATTCATGAATATTTCTGTATGTTATTTGATTTGACCAAACAAAAATGCACACAGTAACTGTGGTATCAATGACATAATGTGTACATTACCTGTTCTAAGCTCTCCAACTGAAACTGTTTTTGGTCTCTCTCTTTCTTGAGTCGCTCAAGCTGAGTCTCTATCTGATCAATTTTCACAAGCGCCTTTTGTGACAGGCCATCTTTCCATTCATCAGCAGCCCAGCTCATTGTTTTAAAACAGTGTTACACACAGCAGAAATCTGCTCTGAAAAAGATGTAACAAGCTATAGCAAAGTATGGACAAATTGCTAATTTATCTGTCCGAAATGGAGTAATCAGGAGACTGCAATCAAACTGTGCACCTTGTGGTGAGTAAATATTGACAAAACAATAGATATATAAAAAGGGTTCAATGTTTTATGTTGAAAAATACCACAGGATTGATGTTGCAGTTAAACGGTCTTTATCAAGAAAAAATGTTAATACTTCTGTTTTCAACTTTTTTTTCTACCGAAACTGTACGTTCTCATTATGTAATCACATACCCGTGGTTCTAGCCTCTCTTCGTCTCTATTATTTTCTAGAACGTAATACTATATAACATTGCTTCAGTGTTGCATATAGTCTATATAAAATTGCTTCAGTTTGATTTTGTGGGTCCATTGTGTTTCATCATCCTTTTTTTTCTTCTTCTTTGCAATTACACTTTCTTGATAAAGACATTTTGGTCAAAACATCAATTCTGTGTATTATTCAACATAAAACAGCTATTTAACCATTTTAATACATATTTTTCCTCTCTAATATTTACTTACCATAATGTCTCACTCACAACTAAACTCTGGAACTATTATTTACGGTACAAATGTGTCACTCACAACTAAACTCTGGAACTATTATTTACGGTACAAATGTGTCACTCACAACTAAACTCTGGAACTATTATTTACAATACAAATGTGTCAGTCACAACTAAACTCTGGAACTATTATTTATAGTTCAAATATTAGACATCCTGTCATGATTTCTGGATATTCTTCAATGTTCATTTTCAATCTCCTACTAGACCTCTAGTGTAGCTGGACAATGGGCGTACTAGACTTCCAGCAGGATGTAGTCTAGAGAATGGAAATGTTTTGCGTCACAATTTTATTTGTGTCAATGGCCGACACATCCGTTTTCGGCTGCATTTTTTGATATAAATCAGAGAAGAAACATTTTGTAGAGGAAAAAATAAGACCTGCAAGCCAAATGCAGCTTGTTAAATTTACATTTTTTTTGTCCACGAGACTGATTTACAATGAATACCTGTATAGCCACTATCCCGAACTCCAGGCCACAAGCTCTCAGCCAAACCATAAGTCGCAATGTTGAACCGCTGTAAGGAGGAAATCAAACCACCACCACTAATGTCTCTAGCTGAAAACTTGCTCTCAACCAGCTTTTCTATCATGATGTTGTGTTCGATATCCAAATGTCTGCTGTTTCATTTCCTGTTAGATCACTATGTTCAGTGATCCATTGCATGATCACACTGATGCGGAGATAAGCTTGTTCTCTTTATCAATGTATGTAGAGAATGTCTTGATTGTGCTTAGTTCAACGAACGCAGTAGAAGAAGATTGTGCTTAGTTCAGTCACAAAGGGCTGGAAAGTAAACCTGGTCAGGCAGTCCCACAGTCCTGCCCAAGTAAGCAGGGCGCTGAAGATGGAGGTAACCAGTCAAAATGCACACAATTAATCAGAATCCCACATACAAAACACAATGGGAACATGTCTATAACCAATAATAGTTATGGTGCCTGCCCTGTGACGGACCTTATACCTCGAAAGGACCCAACTCCAATTACTGGAGGTCCTTCTCAATTGCACTGAGGAACCAGGAGACAAGGGAATAGAGCTACGGGCCAAACAAAACAGTGACCAATAAAAATAATGCACTGGAATGCGAAGAGTGTCAACAGCAAAAGACATGATACAGTAAAAAATTGAAGCTTGAAAATATCCTGTGTGAAGAACACGTTAATGTATGTTGTACTCAAGAAACACACCTCAGCAGCGATATAGTCTTTAAAATCAGAGGCTACCAGTGCTACAGATCAGACAGAAAGGACAGACGAAAGGGTGGAATTCTGACACTTGTTAAAAACAATATCGGCGCAATTTGATTTTGTCCACCGTTGTGACATTTGCAGTGTTTGATAAGTTACATAAAATTATAGATTTTTGTAAATGGGGGTTAAAAGGATTAGAATTAGTTTATACTAGTTTATAGTTTTTTTAGGAGGGAGAAGGGTTAGAATCAGTGTTTAGATTTTTAAAAATTGTGAATTTAAAAAGGCATGACTCAATATGATTTTATTGCACAACGGTGGACGCAATCAAATTTTTACCACAATATCAATAATCGGCGCATCTTTCGTATCTACGGTCACAGTGAAATTTGACCTAGTTTTGAGGTATTTCCTAACATGATAAGAATGATGATCCCAGCGGAATGACAATCTTGTACCATAGCTTTTGGTAAAGGGGGGGTTAAAAGGATTAGAATTAGTTTAGATATTTTTAGGAGGGGGGAGAGAAAGGTTAGAATCAGTGTTTAGAATTAATAATTAATTCTCTAAGAATTATCATGTAAGTGTGAATATGGACATGATTTATAGCACAACGGCATTACAATCGCTTGGCGGGGTGTGACATCACTGCACGCGTCACGGTGATTGGTTGTCTCGCGGAACTCCGTGACGTCGTCTGCTTAAACATGAAAACAGTGTGCTATTTATAGCGCAGTGACCGTAGAAAAGAACAATTTTAATTTATTTTACCCAATAATCCAAAACAAATTGATTCAAATGTCAATTCAATGCATATCAACTGGAAGTGTATGAATGGAGGGAGCAGAATCTCAGATGCTCCACCTAAAAACAGACTACAGAATTCCATTCATAATATATTGTACTACTACAATAGCTATTGTCGGTACTATTGTCAGTATTGTAGTATATATTAACTGCTGTTTTCTGCAACGCCCTGCACTCTTAAAATTAATTAAAACCAGGTCAGGGGCGTCCGACGGTCCGCCGTCCAGAAGTGAAACTTGAAATTTGTACTATTGAAATTGTCAAATCATCAAGTCTTATTTATTATTAATCATATTTATGCGTACCCTAATGTGGTCCTCGATAATCTGTCACAGTAACAATGACTATTGGAAGATATATTTACATATATGATTATTTTCAACGCCACATTTACATAGGCCTATTTTTCCACACAATTTTATCAACAGTCGACATTTTCAAATTTCCCACAGTCAGCTGTACCAGGTAACAGGTTCGACACTAATTCGAAATTCATTTCATTTGTAAATAAATAATGAATTAGACCGCTTTATTCTTTCTTTATTTTGTCAATTCACTTTAAGATAAATATTGAATTTTGTAAAAATAAAAGTGAACTTAGACTATATTATATTTATTTAAGGTGAAACTTTTTTAATTTGCAACTAATACTCGTAATCATATTTACATAGCTCACATTGCCAGATTGACTATTTGTAGTTGATGAAACTGCAGTAAAATTCATTGCCAATAGATATTGAAGCTAAAAAGTAATAGGTTGTACAGTTCACACAACAAACTGGACATATATTAACACAAATTTGACATCTAAACAAATTACAAACAAAAAGAAAATTATAAAATGTTACATCTATTCTATATTAACCAGAAACATGAACAATCTTGATTGAGCCCTTGAGAAAGGCGAGCCTGAAAGTGGTTACATTTATTTTCGTACCGGGACATGTGGGCGTTCGAGGCAAAGAAGGAGCGGATCAACTGGCATCATGCGCGATTGTGACACAGGGCGATGGGGCAATGGATCGCGCTGACGTTTTGAATTCCTTAAGAGATATAACACGCGAGAGTGAGACTAATGTGGATGATGATTCCTTTTCAATGGCTAGGAATAAAGATCAGGGATTGAAATGCGGTGTTGCTAGAGGTGAACATTTTGGAGGGCGCAGAAGAATGATGGTCAACCAGCATATGACCGGTACTGTCAGCAGAAGTGTGATGGCGGATACACTCAAGGAGAGATCGAAGCAACTTTGGACGTGTCCAGTTTGCAGTGATGATGATCCGACGACTAACTAACTAACTAACTAACTAACTATCTAACTAACTAACTAACTAACTAAGAGAGTATATTTTACTGAACTAAATGAGCGAAACTTGAACATGCAGAATTTATCTGAACTAAACGAGTGAGACTTACGCGAACATGCAGAATTTATCTTTCTCACTTTTTACATTCATTTAAACAAAATTGTTTCCATCATCAAGTAACGTCTCCGCAACCAAGGTTGGTTGCAACGGACATCAACATGTCTCTTGCTTTGGTGGTGCAATCTGCTAGACTGTAACCTGTCCATCTTGTGATGTTACTCTCCCACTTGTATCACCCTACTACCTTTGATCGCATCCCCTCAATTCTACCCTCACGTAAGGTATTCAACGTTCTGTATAGTATTTTAATATGCCATAAAATATTTGATTTGTTTGATCTTTTTTCCTTTAATCGTTTTTTTTTCATAGGAAGTGTTGCTAGGATCTATTTGTTAGTGTCTTCAGCTTCCATGAAGTTATACGAAGTGTTGATAGGATCTATTTGTTAGTGTCTTCAGCTTCCATGAAGTTATACGAAGTGTTGCTAGGATCTATTTGTTAGTGTCTTCAGCTTCCATGAAGTTACACGAAGTGTTGCTAGGATCTATTTGTTAGTGTCTTCAGCTTCCATGAAGTTATACGAAGTGTTGCTAGGATCTATTTGTTAGTGTCTTCAGCTTCCATGAAGTTCTCCATATTCTTCTATAGGCTATATCCACATCACAATGGCACCAATTCTATGGTTTCCATATGTTTTGCAAAGAAAATATGCATGAAGTCCATGGGTTTATCTTGTACGTTTATCTGATATGCAAATGACCATGACTGTTCTCGTAAGACTCTTGGTGCTACCAAGTAGTCAACACAATAAAATCACCTCCGCGTGGTGTATCCTACTAGCAAGTAGTTTTGAAACTCGTGCGAAACATATGGCTACCACCTTGGGGACGGTGTCCTGTCAGATCAGACTGAGATATAATAGTACAATTAATATCTCTGAATAACACATCTTAGTTCCCACAAGAAGGGTAAAAGAAATCTGTCGCAGCACAGTGGGTGATGTCTGGCCTGGACTCCCAAGATAGTCGTTCATAACAACACTCATTGCATACGGTTTGTGTCACGTGTTCGTGGAGTCACTCAATATAGATGAGATGAACGAGAGCAAGGCCGTAGATGCATGGGATCAGGGTCGTTGATGTGTCGTCGGTAAGGGATGGTTAAGGTAATTTACTTCTTTTCGTGTCCTTTTGTGTGTGTGGAGAAAACCATTAAAGGAGTGGATGACTTATTTTTCTCCCTAGTACTAAATGCCATATTCTGATTTCATTCATTTTCCTTTTGCGCTGAAGTTAGCGCATAGGGTCAGATCTCTCCAATTCTGTCTGCTCAAAGCTATTCTGTGTAGTTCTTGAATAGAATGCATATTGGTTGTTTTACTTTCTCTAAGTATTGTTCTTCTGAGTGTTTCTTTTGGTCTACCACTTGCTCTTTTGCCTGTAAGTATCCATTGAAGAGATTGGTGGTGTATTCTGTTGGTGTCTGCGCGTAGGACATGCCCGATGTAGGATCAACGGCGTTTTCTGATAACATCTGTGATGAAATTTTGATGTGTCTCTTCTCTGATTTTATCATTCGATTTGAATTCACTTCAATGGGTGTTAGTTATCCTACGAAGACATTTGTTCTCGAAACTCAGTAATTTCAATATTCTGATTGCCTAGTACTAAATGTCATATTCTGATTGCCTAGTACTAAATGCCACATTCTGATTGCCTAGTAATAAATGCCATATTCTGATTGCCTAATACTAAATGCCATATTCTGATTGCCTAGTAATAAATGCCATATTCTGATTGCCTAGTAATAAATGCCATATTCTGATTACCTAGTACTAAATGCCACATTCTGATTGCCTAGTACTAAATGCCATATTCCGATTGCCTAGTACTAAATGCCATATTCTGATTCATTCATTTTCCTTTTGCGCTGAAGTTAGCGCATAGGGCAGAGGTCACATCTCTCCAATTCTGTCTGTTCAAAGATATTCTGTGCAGTTCTTGAATATTATGAATATTGGTTGTTTTACTTTCTATAAGTATTGTTCAATATTCTGATTGCCTAGTACTAAATGCCATATTCTGATTGCCTATGGGGAATACGCATATGACATTCGCCCGTATCTGCAGTCTGGCACGAGAGTTTAGTCATGGTATAGAAACCATGGATGAGATTTTAGTCGACTTCCAACGTGTTTTTTTTCCAAGATACTACGAATATGGATCGGTCGATCGATACACCGACAACAACACACGCATTGCGCATGTATGCAAATTTTCTCGAGAACCACAAACACTCAACATCAGTTAGGCATCAGTTCTACGAGGTTCAATTATGCATACTTGTAAACATAACACATAAACAAGGCTGCCTCAGATGTGACATCAGTCAATGAATAATCTATAATATAATAGCCTTGTTGTGTCATCTCCGGAACGCTCTATAAATAGCGCATTTACGTCACGGAATTCCGCACGATATCCAATCAAAACGATTGGTGTGACTTTATTCAAAGCAGGCGACATTTTTGTATACAAATGTTATTGATGCGCTAACAGGTAAACTTCTGTATATATGTTATAAAAGTTCATGGAAAAACTATCATCGAACTTCTCATATACAAAGGACATACAACAAAGTTCCGTAGTTCGCTCAGTTGTATGTTTTGGACAGTACTCAAGCACACGCAGCAAATGCTACATGCGATGCACTATCGATGATTTTTTTCGTCAACACAATAGACTAGCACAGTTGTATCATTTAATGCATGATAACCAAACAAGAGAGATTCAAAATGCTGCTCAAACTGGAAGAGAAATCCCAACAGTAAACATGGTCTTCAAGTGTGATCGCCAATCTGATCAACTTCGTTATAATCAACCAACATCTAACGAGGTTGCAATGGTTTTGTCAACGAAGATAAACAACTTTTAAACCGCAACATTCGCATTTACCCATTGATTTAATCTAACAAAGCAGTTCATTAATATCAATATATTTAGCTCGAATATGGATCCAATGTCATACTCGCTTTTGTTTACATACGATTAGCCGGGTTGGCAAACACATTGGCAATGTGAGGCATATCAGGGTAAGCAACCCAATAAATGTCGTCCCGATGGGATGAAGGGTCCCGCCCAAATCTAGTATAAATTAATAATCATCAAGGATTGGTTCAATTAGGAAAACACGTTGATTCAAGTTACGAGGCAAATTGATGCCATCTGAACGGACCTTGTTCAAATCCCGTTTACTGCATTATCTTTTAAAAAAATGTATAATAAATCGTCGATGTTTCTATATTATATTATTTTATGTTACTCATGTCACATCTGAAGCAACCTTGTTTATCTTTGTGTTATTTATGTTTACAAGTAGGCCTAATGATCCTTATGTACGGAGGCCTGATTGAACATAAGTACTACTGATGTTAAGTGTACGTGATTTTCGAGGAAATCTTTTTCACTTTCTAGCTACTTTTTGCAGTTGAGTTGCTGCATTTCTCCACTTTTCACAAGAAGCTGCACATTTTTTGACTGTAACGTGCCATGTAGCTCTATTTTATAGTTCCCCAATCCCACTTCTGCTCAAAAAAGAATGTATAACTGTCACCTCTTCACATAGATGACAGACACCAACAAGGTGGATTTCATTGACAGCTGCCATGTCAATATTGTACCTTGATAGCTCTCTCTCTCAATCAGGGCTGTTTGTCTATAATTTGTGTTAAAAAGTCATTATCAAGAAGAGTGTGTACATTCCATGCACCTTAAGTCAGTGGGTAACCTTGCTCCGTTTGAGTGCATTTTTGTGGATGTGAAAATGACCTACACTGTCAATCTAGATTTAAGTGAGGAAGAGTTGTGAGGAAGAGTTATGCACAGCGTGAACCTCATTCTCTTGTTGGATGTCATATGAAATTAGTGCCAAGATGAACCGAGACTGGAAATGAAGTTCTATGCAGTGAATGATCATAGTTTTCTACACGTCTCATATGCTCTATTCGGTCCACACAAATTTGCTAAAAGTTCGCCTTTATACCAGGTGGGCCGAAAAAGTATGATGACTCGTACATGTAAATTTGCATTAAAATTAGACTTTACGAGTATTGGGTGACAAGACTTTTGGATGACTTTCTTAGTGATATTATTGATTTCTCAGATATCTGAAACTTTTGTAAGTAAGCATTTTCTCTATATAACAAGATATTTCCCCTACATTTCCCAGTTGTCAGGGGCGATGACAAAGGCATTCATTGATGTTTTGCATAAGGTTCTTGAATCACAAGTTTGTTCTGTCTCTCCTGGCTGCACCCTGCTAGAGTTCACTATACAATTATATTATTATGACAGTGGGATCTCTTTATGCTGTTCGCACGTCAAAGACGACGATGGCCAACCTGCTCAACTGGGATGATGAAGTCTGCAGTGTGCCCGACTCTGACTAATAAGTCCCATGCATGCTTGAAATTGTCTACCACGGCATGTGTTGGAGGAGTTTAGGGGACAGTGAACAGTACTTGTCCCTCTTCTAGAGTGTTTTTGTTGCGCTGTTTGTTGTCTGAGGTTTTCTGTAGCTTGTGCATCACTCTTGATTCTGCGACGCCAGTCGGATATGTCTTGAGAAAGATTATCCCAATAATTTGTGTATATGTTGTGAGTCAGTGATGTTTTAAGAGTGTCTTTAAAATGCTTCTTCTGTCCTCCTGCCTTGTGGAGGAGATCTCCATACAACAAATATATTTTTGTTAGAGGATCAACTTCCATGCGGAAAATGTGTCCTGCCCAGCGTGTCTGCGCCTTCATCAAGATTGTATGTATGTTTACAGACTTAGATTTTATCAGTACTTCACTGTCTGGTATTTTATCCCACCAATGGATGTGAGTATCTTACGAAGGCAGCTTAGGTAGAAGTGGTTAAGTCTTATAGTGTGTCTGACATATACTGTCCATGTTTCACAAGCATACAGGAATGATAATATTATTGCTACTTGGTAAACTATGAGTTTGGTGGTACTCGGTAGTTGTTATTCCCCATAGGTTTTTTTCGCAGTCTTTCAAATGTGGCACTAGCTTCCATTATTCTGTTGTTTACCTCAGTGTTGATTTTACATCTTGTGAGAGAGTGCTGCCCAGGTAGGTGAAATTATTGACTGTACAGCTTTGATCCTTATATGGGGATTTAAGTGTGGTTTGCTTGGTGTGGGTTGAAACCAGACTTCTGCTTTCTTTGCATTGATGGTGAAACCAACCTTTTTTGCAGGCGTCAGCAAATTGGTTTAGGATGAACTGCATACTGTATACAGAATCAACATACAGTGCGCAGTCATCTGTATAGAGGAGTTCCTTCACCACTGTGTCCCACACCTTAGTTTTCTTGAAAATGCAGAAGATTGAAAAGTTCACCGTTTGTTGTGTATCTTATTTGTATTCCTGTTACATCACTTGATCTAGATGCGCCTGTCGGCATGGTAGAAAACATCACCTGAACAGTGTTGGAGCTAAAACCATCCTTGTTTGACTTTATTTGTTACAGGAAAGACAGGTGATGACACTTCATCATTGATAACAACAGCAACCATGCCATCATGGAACTGTCACACGATGTTGATAAATTTTGGGTGGCAGTCAAATTTGGCGAGCACTTTTCATTGCCCATCCCTGTTCACGGTGTCAAATGTCTGTGAGGTTTATGCATGCTGTGAAAAGTTTCCTTTAGATTTTTTTTTGGAGCTGACGGGCAGCAAAGATCACGTCCAGTGTCCCTGCGACAAGTACGACATGACTTTCAGGCAGAAGATAATCGGAAGAATGCCTCGTTAGTGCATATTTTTATAAGAGAAATCCCTATTTAACCACACTTGACACAATATGAGGAATGCCTTCTTCTTCTGCGATCAGTTTCCTATGCTCATAAGTCTATACAGGAAGGTGGGCCACTCCATGAACTCAGTCGTCAGCAAGAGGTCCTCACGGTTGCCCCACAGCTTCACCTTCAGTTCTGTCTCTTGGGGCCATATTTTGGTTCTCACGTTATCAAAGAGTAGGCATGTCTGCAGAATATGTTCTGGAGTCTGGGGACCCTTTTACATGGGCAGTGGTCGGTTTGGGTAGGTTTAATTTTGTGGAGATGTGCTTGTAGTCTGCAGTGTCTTGTGCGAAGTCTAAAAATTGTGGTTTGTTGTGACCTGTTTAGCTTTAGAATAGGGTCCTGTGGAAAGTTACTGCCTGTTCTGACTCCATGTATGCTTGTATTTTCCTTTGATGAGGGTTTTTGCTTCAGTCAGTGATATTCTGTGCTGGAATTGTTCCTTTTTTGCACCTGCTTTTGCCAGTCTGTCAGCTTCTTCATTTCTTGCTATTCCACAGTGTGCAGGGATCCACTGCAGCACAACTTTATTGTTGGCAGACAGTTGATTTAGAAGTTCTACAGTTGTTTTTGTTAGATCTTTAGGTTCCTTTTGGATGGTTTGGAGTACTGACATGCAGTCACACAAGAATCTATGTTAGCTCCTTTGAGCCTCCGTTCCTCTAGAGCCTTTGATGCTACCAAGATTGCTTGTAGCTCTGCCCTGTAATTTGTTGATAATTTGCCAGTAGCGATTGAGAGTTCTAGTTTTGGTGTGTTTGGTATGAGTATTAGTATCCCAGCTCCTCCTTTCTTTACTGTACCCTCTGATGATCCATCTGTGAAGACATGAATCCACTGTGAGGTAGGGTATTGGGTGTCTAGGTGATCAAGTGTTTTTGCCTTAAGGGCAGTAGGGGTTTCCATAGTTTTGCTCTCAATGCCTGGTATTGTAAGTTTTGCAGTATATATGGGTGAAGTGTTTGTGATGTTGCAATATGTTTCTAGCTGTTCCCATTCATCCGGTTTGTTGCTGGTTACTTCTTTATTGGCTTTCATAAGTTTTTTTGATAGGTGATTGAAGCTTGGTCTTTTCAGTCTGTTTTTTGTTAGTTCTTTTGTTTTTTCATGCATAGGGTGATGTTTCAGGCGTCTAAATTTTTCTGTCGTTATTGTGATTTTCTCATCCCTGCGATCTGTTAGGTTTTGTAATCCTGCTGTTGCTTCCATTGATGTTATAGGTGTGCTCCTTAGTCCTCCTGTTATGATTCGGAGACCTGCATTTTGAATTTTGTCCAGCTTTTGAAGATTGGTATTTGCTGCTGTTGCATATGTGGTCAATCCATATTCGAGAGTTAGACGAATATAACCTACATAGACTTGTCTTATGGTTTTTATGTTAATCTGTCCCAGATAGTTTTTCCCAATCTGTCCCAGATAGTTTTTTCATTATTTGTAATCTGCGAGTGGCTTTATTTTCTGTCTCTTCAATGTGTGATCCCCAAGTAAGTTTTGTTTTGTAAGGGGTGTTTTCTTTTGGGAGTGGGGTATTGTCTAGAGTGAGATTATAATTTTCAGGCTTTGTGGAGAGGGTGAAAAGTGTAGTGACGGTCTTACTTTTAAGGAATGCCTTGATAGTGCATATTTCTATAAGAGAAATCCCTATTTAACCACACTATACACAATCCTCAATGTGTTTATTCTTGATTGTATATAGCAAATTATTACATCAAATATTTGGCATGTACGAGCAATTTGTTATACAGGAATTCCATCATGTTACTGTATTATTTAGGTCATAATGCAGCCGTCATATGGACTCTATATATTCAAAAGTGGCCAACTTTGACACCACGATCCACGTGCAGAATTTTATATGATTAGATGTTTGCATGCAGACTTCCATGTGATTGGATTTTGCAGTCCTTCTCTAAGTAGTTTTCTTTTCAAAGTATTACAACAATGCCCATGTATGTATTGACAGGGCTCAAAAGGGAAGAAAAGAATAGCGACAAAGATATCTGCTATGCATTATTGTAAGAAGTGCCAAAGGAGGTTTTGGGGGTTGAGTTGGTAGTCCCATTCCACTGAGGGTGGAAGTGACTAGAAGCCATGCTGAAGTACAATGTCAGACCCAAAGGTGCACACATTGCAGCTCAGCTGTAAACCATGACACAACACATGTTGTTCTCGGGTCTATATCCTGCTAATCTTCTGCAGTTTGAGAATGAACACAAAAGAAGAAAGCATTGTAAACTGCTGATAGATAGAATTATGAATTTAAAATAAACTCAGGAGGAAACTACCATTGCATACAGGAACAAATAGTTCCATTGCTCATAATCCCTGGGGATTACAACAAACATATTACATTATTATTATATTAGGTAAGAAACAATCTGATCAAACTCTATTTCTGGATACAGTTCTTTCATGATTAAAAACAAATCACAAAAAAATAAATAAATAAAGTTGAAGAAACACATATTGACTCCATCTTATTTTGTGGAAACTCTAAACAGTACCTCACATACACAATGTGGCAGGTGATAAGTACGGTAATCAACTATAAGCTTACACACAAAAATATATCTATATATGATAAATTGATGATCTTGGTTTTAAAATGTTTTACAACAAAAATCTGGCAATAAGTACTGACTAGCTGAATCAAACTATTTCAGTCATCAAATCTTCCTTATAATAAAGGTAAAATAAATGCATTTGACCAGAAGTAATATTGAAATAATAATATTGATTGATTGTGTGCTACAGAAAGGCATAGACATTGTTAAAATATAATTTATCTTATAACAGTAAAAGCTAGACTGATCATTTAATATCAACAGACAATAATAAAAATCTGGCCAATGAGGTAATTAAGTATTTGGCATAAACATTTGGATTGAGCTTGACATCTGACCTGAGACTAATTTTTTATTCTGTGTTCTCATTCATTCATGTGTGTGTGTACTTGTCAGGCAGGAGTGCTTCCTTTGATGCTGTCATGCTCTTTCGGAAATCTCTTGTCCTTGGTCTGCACCTGGCAATCTGCTCTCACATGTGATATCTAGTATCTGCTTGCATTCCATAGTGACAACACCCATTAACGGCTTTGACAGACCAGCTAAACCAGGTGAGGGTAGCTGAGGGGCTCTGGCTAGAGGAAAATACACGGTTTGACCAAAAAGATGAAACATGTCATGTGTAATGAACTGGAAGGCACTTGCTAGTAGAGTACTGTGGTATGCACAGGACTTTGTGAGCTATAGAACACCTTGTCTGGAATACCACAAGTCATCACGATTTTCAATCTTAACAGTGGCATATGATTGAATCAGAATGAGAGAGAGTGTGGTCAACGAATGATGCAACTCTCAACCCAATTTTCCACAAAGTTCACCGCTAGTCATAACTCAAATATCATTCTTCATAATCATCATCTCCATACTAGTTGAGCTCTATCTCCCCCTGCAATGGACAAACAACACACATGTTTTCTGTTCTGTTGATATTGAGAGGAACAAAATACATATCAGGATCTCAAGGACAAGAAGTCAAAAGTCACTTAAACATGCATGCAGATGACACAATTACATTATCAAATATTATCAGATTACACCATTAGGTCTATTTCAGTTAAATGATACTGCGGAGAATGGAATTTAACATTAAAAACAAACCAAAAGCAACATCTACTAACAATACTCTACTGCCAACCCAAAAAATATCTGCAATAATATCACCAACCCAAAAATATCTGCAATACTATCACCAACCCAAAAAATATCTGCAATTATACACTACCACCTATTCAAAATTATCTGCAACGATAAACTACCACCAATCTAAAAATATATGCAATGATACACTACCACCAACCCAAAATTATCTGCAATTATAAACTACCACAACCCAATTTTATCTGCAATGATATACACTACCACCAACTTAAACTTATCTGCAATGATACACTACCACCACCTCAACATTATCTGCAATGCTACACTACCACCAACTCAAAATTATCTGCAATGATATACACTACGAATACAACATTTATCTGTAATGATAACTTACCACCAATGCAAAATTATCTGCAATTAGTTGACAGCTTGGGCAGATAAAATCCTGCATGTTCAAATTATTCTTGAGGTGTTACCTCAGGACACATTTTTGGTCTACACTTGTGGATCTTGTGTAAATCCAGTATTAACCCTTGAGCTGCCATGCATGAGTTGACTCATTGCTCTATCTTACTGCTATTGACCAGTTAACCTGTCTCTTGTTCCTCTATCTTACCTGCTATTGACCAGTTAACCTGTCTCTTGTTCCTCTATCTTACCTGCTATTGACCAGTTAACCTGTCTCTTGTTCCTCTATCTTACTGCTATTGACCAGTTAACCTGTCTCTTGTTCCTCTATCTTACTGCTATTGACCAGTTAACCTGTCTCTTGTGTTCTATTCCCTCATTGCTATCTATGATTTCACTCTGAAATTGTCAAGCAAGAATCAACTAACCCATCTGTGTGGTATATATTTCTGGTGTCAATAAAAAGCCAGTACTGTGGAAACTCTCTTATTTTTGTAGCTCAAGAAGATGAATTATCACAGAGGGAAAGTTATTTGGGGAAAGAATTGACCACTATTGGGATCAATTACAGAGAATAATGCAGTGTAGATGGTTTTTAATCTACCTATAACTTTCTATCTACTTTCTACTGTTGAGCTGCTGCATTTCTTCTCTTTTCACAAGATGATGAGTTTTTTTTTGACTGTAGAACACCATGTAGCTCTATTTCCTTCAGCAATTTCTGCATTTTATCATCTTGGTTTATCTCACTGGCTTTCTGTGAAGTCCTTGTAGTGTATCTTTTGACCACATTGAGAACGTATGCCCTTCACTTATTGTTGCACAAGGAAGGTTTATGAATACATGTTTAGTCCCCAAAGGGAGGCATTTCAGTGTGCCAGTATCCTAGGATTACCACATCCTGCAAAGAGCACAGCATACATTTCTGAGCCACCTATATCATCATTCTTCTGTCAGATTTGCTGATCCATCCTCAGTGATGATACATCTAACATTCCCCATCACCTACAAGTCTGCTAGAAAAGTGCAATGTCTGCTAGCCTGCATCTTTTTGTTATTTAAGGGAATTACTTGCACCCTGAACTGTAAGTCCAGGTATGGATTGCCATATGGGCGAACAAACAACATAGGTATATACATATATCATCACACTCCCTTGCTAATGTTGTATAGAAATCTCTAATAAAATAAGCACAAATATCTCTCACACATATTATAGCCATATTGAGGCCATAAAGTCATATGGTCAAAAGTAAACAACATAAATACCACTAAATGGTTGCAGACTTTCATGTGATTGAATATCTACATACAAAATATTAGAATTTGCCTTCTACATAAACATATAGACCCAGAGTTCTTCTCAAAGAATTGCATATCCCTGAGTGTTGGAAATCTTGTGGGTATGAAATAAACTATAAAAACCCATTGCATATTGCTGAGATTTGGGAATCTTGTGGGTATGAAAGAAAGTTAGAAAACTTCCTTTGCATACTGCTGAGAGTTGGGAGTCCTAACAGCCATTGAATATCATGGGAGTTCTGTGTATGAAAGAAAGCTAGATAAAAACCCATTGCATATTGCAGAGAGTTGGAGTTTTTCTGGGTGTGAAAAAAAGCTAGAAAGAAATATTGCATATAGGAAGCAAGAGCTCAATAGCTTGAAATTCCTGGGAATTGAAACAAACTACAAACATATTATGATAACAATTGAATACTGAATAGTAATGGTTGTTGCACATATTAATTAGTGTGTGTTGGTGATATCTAAAAACTTGTGACTGTCCCACATCTAAACTACTTCTCTAAACTCACTAGTTTGACTTCTCTAAACTCACTAGTTTGACTTCTCTAAACTCACTAGTTTGACTTCTCTAAACTCACTAGTTTGACTTCTCTAAACTCACTAGTATGACTTCTCTAAACTCACTAGTTTGACCTCTCTAAACTCATTAGTTTGACTTCTCCTCAAGCGTGACAAGGAAATTTAATGTACATGTTTCTATCATTTATTTCTGATAGAGTGGTCAACAAATAATTGGGACACACAATTTTAATACAGGATCAACTCTGGAATTTCTCAACAAAAAAGATATTGGAAAGCTGTTTAAAAACACCCACTAAAAATGTATGTTGTGTGCCTATGTCTGCATGACTACCAAAGGTAACCATTTGTTAAGTCATTATCTAGTAGTCAGTAGTAGTTATGCTAAAGGACATAATGAATATGAGATCAGAGCACCTATGTATGGACTTGTCCAGAATATGAGATTGGAGCACCTATGTATGGACTTGTCCAAAGTGCTATGATGATGATCTGACAAGTAACTAACAAACTATTATGCAAAGGGGTACAATCGCAGAAATGAAATGACAATGTGTATACAAGTCACATGATAAGATACTCCTCAATAACAAAACGATGTTCTTATCAGTATGGTGAGGAGAGAAGAAGATGAGGAGGATAGAAGACATCATGGATGGATAATATAAAAGTACCGAACAGGGTGTGAAGTTTCCAAACTCATCAGGATTGTGGAGATGCTGTCTGCAAATGTCTAATGTGACACCCCTATGACCCTAATGGGTTATATTATTATTAATCACCAAATATGGATGTGTCTGGCCATTGGCACATATATAACAGCGACACAAGGCATTTCCATTCTCTGGACTATATCCTGCTGGAAATTTAACAGGACCATTGTCATGCTACAAGAGATATCCAGCAGGAGTTTGAGAACAAATGCTGAAGAAGAAGATTATGATTATAATATAGAGGTCATTAAAAATGGTGACAGAATTTAGTGCTTGATGTCAGGTTAAATTTACAATGAACATCATTTGATGAGCCAGTAATTCATCATAAACACTGTGCTTGGTGTCTCTGCACAGTTCTGTGGTAAAACTGTCAAGGAATTCATTGGTGAGTTTGCATGATCACAAGCTGTCTTACTGGAGCTAACAGCTGTAACATAGGCATTGCTATGCTCTACTGCTACAGGACTGCTCATACACATATATTAGGTGACTATCAATGAACAGACAGAAGCGAGTGTCATCTGCAGACAATGGATGGAGTTTTGAGCAATCTGGGACAAGAAATAATGACCTGATGTTCATGCCTGGACTTGCAGGTGTGGAGAATAATAAGAAAGCTAACAGATTGGTAATTCAGTCCTCCAGAAATGTATATCCTCAGTGATGAATGAGGAAAAATCTAGACCTCTTCAGTCTTTAATGTTATTTGCCCATGATTTTCTTTGACCACCTCTGTATCTTCTCCCATTCAACTGTTCCCTGCATTACTATTTTTGAAAATGAATCATGTCATCATACATGTCCAAAAACCATACAAGTTTTCATCATATCACTATTAAAAGCAATGCTTCTTGTCAACCTGTATACATCTCTTATTTTATTTCTTATGCACACATTTTGTCTTATGTTTTCTATAGGAGATGGACAGAATTATTCTATAACATTGGTATCATCTATATCAATATGAATAGATGCCAGTGAACTTTGACCTGCTACTTCTGCTTTCCTTCTTAGATAACCCATGTACCAGCGCAGCAATCCTTGACACAATAGTTTCACTCATAAATCTAGGCAACTTTATGAATTACAATATTACAGTTAAAGAAAACACCCAGAATGAATTTGCTGGCTCTACTGCATAATGTTCAATTAGACAAATTGTTGGATACGAACAAATTGTGGAACAATTAGCCATACTAATAGACATATTTTCTTATTATATAAATACATTCCCATTGAGGACATGAACATACTTATAGACATTTTATGAGAGCAATTAGCCATACTAATAGACATATTTTCTTATTCTATAAATACATCCAGACTGAGGACAATGACCATACTTATAGACATTTTAATACCATAAATATATCTGATCTGATAGTATCACTAAAGTTCATTTGTGTATATGTTGTATGACTTTTGTTACGACAGATATGTAACAAGCTGTTTCCAGGATAAAAATAGCACAAGAAGTTAATGTCTATAAAATTGAAATACTATATGTAATAAAAATAAAACAGTTAAAAATTAAAAATGACTGAATATACAATATCATAGGATTGTGAAGCATTCAGATCTCACAGTATCATGTTTTAAATATTATAAGTACGATGGTCAATTCACTTCTGTTTTATCTTACAATCCATAATTTATCAGATATGCCCTATCTCTGTTTACAAATTAGGTTAACACTTTGCCGACCAAATTTGACAATTGTCAAATTCATTATGATTTTTCAATAACACGAACTGTATCAATAATATTAAAAGTATCTCATCCTGGTTACTATATCATTTCAAAATGGATGCCCCATCCCATGAAATTTAATATTTTAGCATGGTTTGAAGGTGAATTATTAAAAAAATTGAAAATTTTATGCAGGTGAATTATTTCAAAATGTTATGCTGGTGTGTTATTTCCTAAAACTCCCATTAAAAGTAATGTACAATGAAGACCAGCAATATAAGAAATATGATTCAAGGTGAATCATAAGGGGTTTTCCATTGCTCTTGTGCAATCCCAGGGTTAGCAGATGAAGATCATAAAAGCACCTACTTGTGATGCAACTTGAAAACATTGGTTTGAAGTTCATGAGAAGAAATCTGAATATTGTTTGCTTTAAGAAATGTGCCCTGACTAAAATGGAATGAGAATTGATTGCCCAAGGCAAACAATGTCTCAGAATAGCACCTCTCAGCACCCACACCTAAAATGCTGTTGCAGGAAAATGTACGACAGAGGCTGACCTGGACTGTTATATCCCAAAGTGCACAAAAGTGAGAACAGTTTTGAAAAGTCTCAAAAGAAGTAATGCCAGTCTATGGAGCAAATTGCAAAGGTCCCACTGCGCTAGAGGGCAGTGCCATGTACAAATAGATTGAGAAAACATATGGAAGTCATAATCACAGCAGTGTTCATGCTTGAGAACAAGCTTCTAATTATCTTCCAGGGGGGGGGGGGGTCATGTGGCACAGAAAAAAAGGGAGCTAGCCAAATAAGTGCCAGTCCATAGAAAAGTGTGTGTAGAAACTCAAAACTTGGACAAGATTTAGTATGGTATCAGTGAATGAAATCATGGTTAAGGGAGCAAATCAACCCATCCAACTCTACTGTCAAACATTTTCTATATCAGAACCAGGCTCATAAATATAAAAGTTTTCCATATCTAAAGGCACGGGGGACAAGGGTGGGGGGGGGGGGGGGTGCTTGACTACTTAATTACATGAGACAAGTTTACGTCGCGGAACACCTTGCACAGGATAAAAGTAGTTGGCCTAAGTTTAAATCCCCACAGCAAAATTTCCTCAAAAACTTTCACACACAGAGTTAATTTAACCTGCAAAGCTTAAGGGCAAAGTGGAAGATACACAACTGTTGCCTGATGACAGGTGAGGTGGCTGTCACAGGCTAGGAAAGCTCACCCAAATTAAAAGCATACATTAAACAGGAGCACAATGTACTTCATGCTTCCAGGCAGAAATCACATGACAATTCTTGTTTGTTATGTGAGAACAAACACACAAGAAGAAAATACAAATCTAGCTATAGAAATAAATACTTGGGGGGGGGGGGGGGGGCGGGCCTAAAAGTTTCCCCGTCAGAGAACATTAATTGGAACACACTGAACATTAAAACAGCCATGTCATGATTTTGCTGTGTAATAATTTTATCAAGACAATGAGATTTCAACCCCCAAAAAATGTGCACAAATCTTTGGTAATGGGAGATAAGTCAGATTTTAATTGTTGGTATGCAAAGTGTTAAGTGTGTCGTTACTTGTGCAAGCTGTGATTGGTGATTGATTGAGAAGCAAGCCAGCAAGTAAAAAGTAAAACATCAAATTTTCACATCATTGGGACATTGGGAATATGATTTTTGGCCTATATTTTTCTGTGATCATAGCTGCAATAGTGATGATATGGTCAGCATCATGCATGCTGTGTTTACTTTCTCAGATTTGATCTGGAAGCCTCTATTTGTTAAGACAAATCAATTTTTTCCCAGTTGAAACTGAACTTGAACTACCCAACTGGGGAGCCAGTGTTCTAACCTCTGAGATACCCGACAAAGGTTAGCCACAATATTCAGTGTAGAGCTTGTTCTAAAAATACTGGTTTCCATGAGATAAATCTACTAAAAAACCTTCCACACATTGGTCATTAACATTTATAAGACATTGTCTAATCTTTAAGGGGGCTCTGCATGACACACTCACTATCACACAAGCTGATATCCTGGCCAATACACCACTTACAATGTCTAAACAAGGTTCTGTGAAACAAAATAATAACAGTCTGTAAAATATGTCCAAATCTGGCATGAACAAGTTTCTGTAGAATGCTTAGTGGGAAAAGAACAAATGATGCAATCATTTCATGTAATGTTTTTATTCTGCGGTGGACATAGAATGGAAGTTTTATTAATGTGAAAGAATGCGTTTAATCTTTAGCACACTGTAAACAAAAAACAGAACTGTCCCCTTGCCACTGGATTATTTTTTGAAAATTTGTGTTATTGTTTGTGGCTGTTTTGAAAATGTGATAACTTTTTTGTTGTTAGAGATATTTAAATAATATATGTACATATAAATAAAGAATTGAATACTGCATATATTGGTGTAATTTGTGTAAGTGTGGTGTGTTATACCAGATGTATGAGAAAGTGGTAAAGATGTTTTTTAACAAAAAACTAAAAAATAATAACAAACAAAACAAGAAAAAAATATTTAAAAATTACTTATGTTTGGTTTCAATTTTCTGAAGTGGGAACCCTGTAAAAAAAAAGCCTAATTCTACAGAATGTACGTGGTTTCATTGTCAAATCATCATAATATCACTGGTGAGAATGAATGAACCGTATAAATTTGCTGTAAATTGTTCTCTGAAGCACTTGATCTAGTAAGATTTGGGATCGCTCCAACAAAATCGAATTTCAGCTTCTACTTCATGAAAGTCGCATGATCAACACTATATAATAATGTAAAATCCAACTTATCTTTCAAGAATTCACCATTCACATCACAATACATAATGATTTTACTGAAAATTGATAAAACAAAAGTCTATAAAACCTGATTCACTTTCATGGCTCCGTCGACGTGGACAGATGTAATATATTTCGCTATTAAATATCTCCCTCTACATAAACTATGGGGAAAAGGAAGTCAAATAGAATAGCTAACTAGGATTGGTCAAATCTGGTTACTTAATTATGTAATCTTTAAGTACTAGAGAGTGCTAGAGAGTCATAACAGTAGGCAGATTTTTCGGACTTCAGTATTCAGGATATATGCTAATTCTGTTGTCTAAAAATTCTGACTATAGCTTGCTAAACGTTAATAACAATAATTAAAAAAAAGAACATTTATCTCACATTTATCTTTCGTTTGAACAGTTGTTAGCAGTTAGACACAATTCATGATGAAAGGCTGACATTAAAATTAATAAATGTGTTTATAATGTGTAGCAGTAAAGTCACAGAAAATATTTAGAGTACACATTTGTTTTTCTTTCAACATGAAATGGCAATGCATTCTATGGAAACCCATGCATGCCAGAATCTGATGTATTTTACATGCTGGTGTTATTTTGTTCCTCTGCATCCTAAATGTTTGTAAATGCATAAGGTATATACAAAACATTGCAATACATCTACATTAAAAAATAAACACACACAATTATATATACTTTGGAGGTTGTGGTTTGCCAAATTACAACCTCCATTATATTGTTATGGGTAAAATGCTCTAACGTAATTGGACAAATATCTGCTGTTGAAAGAAACCCTTACCATAAGTACTTTTTAATCAAACACAATCTACACTTAAAGAAAGCAAACTCAAGAAAATGGAATGAGTTTTAGGATTATCACTACAAGAAAATGGTCAGTTAACAAATAGAACTTATCTAGGGGAATGTCAAGACATGCTAACATAATATAAACTGATTCTACAAGAACCTTCAAGGAATGTTTCATTCTAAGTAAACATTGCTGCATTAAAGATGACAAAATCAAGCCCCAACTATTTCAGTATCTTATTCTGAGTACATGCTCGGAGATTTTGTTGAACATGCTCAAAGAAAGCAGTTCAATAACAGGTAGGGTTACAGTAAAACTGTCATTCAATCGGTGAAAAGTTAAAACATGGTAATGATGAAATGATTATGGTGATAATTGAAAAATTTGACATATTTTGATGTTAAATAATTCACAGACATGATTTATGTAAACAGAATGTGAACATTGATGAACACATTGCTATATCTTAAAGTTACAATTAAAAATCTAGTTATCTTGTAAATCTCAAACATAATATAAATAAATATTTGCTATATTAACATGCAGTTTGGTTCAAGTTTTATAAGTTTGACTTATGAAGGACTTGTCAGTATATGTGAAACAGATTCAATAGTTAAAACAAGAAATCTCACAAATGTTAGAAATTGCATGGAAAATTCTAAGACATTTGATGTGAAATCAGATTTAGCACACACCAGAGAAATGATATGGAAAACCATAGAAGTTGTTTTAAATGATTTCACCCGAAGATACTTGAGTCAGGAACTGCTATGTCTTCAGACCAAACCAACTTGTATGAGTTCCGTATGTGATGTTTATTTTGTCATGTTCTGTATTTATATCACCACAAGGATGGTTCTCATTGAAAGTGTAATATGTCCACGTTGCTTCTGGCATAATTTGGATGTTTTATGATATTAATTTTAGAAGTTATTGATCAGCAGAAGACAGATGTGTTGGGCCATTGGCGCAAATAAAACGGCAACACAACGCATTTCCATTCTCTGGACTACATCCAACTGGAAATCTTGTAGGACCATTGTCCTGTTACAAGAGAAATCCAGCGGGTGTTTGAGAATGAACGCTGAAGAAGAAGTTATTGATAAGTTTTGAACATGGGCGTTTGTAATGCCATTTTCTGTATATTTTGTCTATATATTTTCTAGTGCACTTATTTTTGTGAAAATATAACTATTTTATTTACTGTGGTTGCATTAATTATTGAAATCCATCCTAGCAACAGGTAGCTCCGTGTTTGCAAATTTATGCCATCTGTAAGAAAAATCGGACACATGTTCAATCGAAATTATAGACCTACTTTCAAAATTCAAGGATTCATGTTTAACTTTTGTGTGAATAACACACGATTAAAACATTATGCCTATATACAATATATTTTTTGTGTTTGCAATTGGATTATCTACAAAACTTATGCTATTTGAGTGGAAGCTATTGATTTGATAATTTGCAAGTTCAAATTTCATGTCCCAAATAATAATAATTTTTAATTTATAATTGATCTTTAAAATCAATTTTAAATAATAACAGTAATTTATTTTCAAAATGATTTTGTGATAACCACATTCTGTGTCCATTTATGTTTCAAATTTATATACTATATTATAATGCAAACATATGCAGAAGTACTATTTCTTGTTCCGATGATGGTTGTGCAAAAAAAATAAACAAATTTTCATTCAGTCCAAATGCTTAAAATACTCCGGGACAAATCAGTTAATAACCAAAGAAAATGTGTGGGAGCACCAGAGTAAATGCTCATACCGATCATATAATAGCCAGGTGGACATACCGATCATATAATAGCCAGGTGGACATACCGATCATATAATAGCCAGGTGGACATACCGATCATATAATAGCCAGGTGGACATACTGATCATATAATAGCCAGGTGGACATACCGATCATATAATAGCCATGTGGAAAGGTTATAAAATGTATGGACTGAAATGACAAATTGTGTATCAAAAACATGAAAGTTGTATCATAGACAGAAGTATGAAAAATCAGTGAATGTTTTATGATATTGTCCTTGAGGATTAAAATCTGTCTCCAATAGACAAATCTGGAAGTGAAGCTATGGGGCAACTGTGAGCACCTCCTGCTGACAACTGAGTTCATGGAGGCGACCTTGCCTGTATAGACTTCTGAGCATAGGAAACTAAGTGCTGAAGAAGAATGATTGTCCTGGTTGATAATTCATCTGAAAGAAGAAGAATTGAACACAGGTCAAGGTAGGAAAGAAGAAGAATTGAACACAGGTCTAGGTAAGAAAGACTTTGCAGTGTAGAAAGATATTATGCTGTATGTTAACAGACAGGGACTGAGAGGGGAGCAAATAACAAAAACTATATGTTCTGTTATTTATATATTTTTAAGAGATGACTAAGAAGGGTTGGGCATGAAGATGGCTACTGAATCCCATAAAAAATTTATGAATCTAAAAATTACTGCAGAAAACAGATGTACAGGGTCAAAAGGTACTAATATTGTAACTTTGTTATCAAACTAGCATCACAATATACTTAAGCTCAAATCATTATCAGAAATCTAACTGTTTATATTGGAATAAATGCATAAGACAAGACTTGTTATCACATGGAAAGGATTCATATACAAAACACATCCCAACCGGATTTCCATTTGACTTCATGAACTGAGATTCTTAGTGTCACAGTGATAAATATTGTTTTGTTCCGCTGTTTTATTCTGTTAGATCACTGGTAGTAGTTATCATCAATATGTGTTATAAACAAACTTTTACATCTTCAAAATAAGAATTTATCTCTCTATGGGACACTGTATGAACTACAAAAGACAGTGAGTTTTATTAAGGAGACAGAATTGCAGATATAGACATGTTTCAAGTGAACGAAAGAAGAAGAAGAAGAAGAATTTATCTGCTGACAGTGTGTAAAAAGTTCATAATTAGACATGTCTACTGCAATCATCAAAGACACTATGTGATGTTGACCATGTATTCAAATAATTACTATTTACTGCTACAAAATAAAAATGTTGTAATAACCTCAGACTATTACATGAAATTCTTTGCAGAACAACCAAGAAATTGCAGTATGAATATGGGTTTCAACAACACGCAAGAACTACACAAAGTAGCATCACATTGCTCAAACTGCAGAGCACTGGTAAAATAGATTGATAGGAATAGATTTTATCGAGTGACCTACACATTTTACAGAAACTTGATTGGAACATTTCCCATTTGATTTTATATGAATCCTTTCCAAGTACTGACTTGGTTTTATTTTAGAGTTTTCTCTAATGATGAACAACTGCTGCCTTGCAGGATGTTGAAGACTAGAATAACCAACTCACAAAAACAAAAGGAAAATGAAGATTTGATGAAGATGTACTTATATGGTAAAGATCACTGCAAGACAATCAAGACAAAAGGAAAATGAAGAACAGAATAAAAATACTTGGATAATGTTTAAATATAATACTGTAATTCAGGTCTATGCTTCGCTGTCAGTAGAAGAACACAATGCTCTGGCAGGTAGAAATATGCCGGGAGAAAGTACTTGTACTATCTGGATTCTGGGGAGGCATCACGAGATGATGACAATGGTTTAATCAGCTTCATCAACACAGGGAAGTGAAGAGATGCATCATATATATCTGGACTCTCTTTCAGCATCTGAAGACAATCACAAAATTCAAATTGAATGGAAAACAAACATCATTTCTAGAGAAGCATGTTTTGTCATTTGCATATATCTCTCTCATATATTTATACTCATGCATAACGTTATGAAACTCTACAAAGAACCATTAATAGAGAAGTCATGTCAATGAACCTAAACAACACGCAACAATTGAAAGACCTGGCAACACAAAGACAGAAATGGAAAGCTATGGTTTCTGCCCTATGCGCCGCCTATGGCCCTGGAGGAACATAACATAACATAACATAACATTATGTTTTCTTGTACTTATACTCATGAATTGATTGGTGGCAGAATGAGTGGTGATTCTTCTTCTTCTGCTAATGCTCTCTGATAAACAACAAGAAAGTTTGTGTGATTTCTGCTGAGGAGCGTGAGGTACTTTGTGCTGACAGTTCCACAGCAGAGCAGTTATTCCCCCACCCCGAGAGGGCCCAGCACATCCATTACCTTCCTATCTATTACCAGGTGATGGATGTATATAAATTCAACATGTGATGATTTTTCACCTACTGTGCCTTTGGACTTCACAGGATAAAACATATTCCTGGGTGGCAGGCAGTCTCCAAGAAGTAGTAATTAGGTATTTAGGCTTGGGTCTACTACATCAATCTTGCATGAGGTGTTCTGCTGCCAGTGAACTTGTCTTGCACAATTAGATGTATTGTTCCTGTGGGAACTGAACTTTTCTCTCTCCATGAGCATGATTCCAGTATAAGGAGAGCCTAGACAGTAGAGTTGGGCCTGTGTTTGTTTGCCATCTTAGCCATGGTGACATTCACCAACATCGTGAACCCCTCATCCAAGTCTGAGTTTCTACACATGTTCAGGAACACTAGAGACTATAAGCTTTTTCTCGAGCTGAACACACCTTTAAATCTGATTTCCACATCACATTTTCCCATTCTATTTGCATGTGGTGCTGCCCTCTGGTGCTGTGCTGCCCTATCATTGTACTCAATATGTTATCCTTACTGACAAAATGAGTGGTGGTAGAATGAACGGTTGAAGAATGAGTGTTGGTAGAATGAGTGGTAAAGAAAAATGAATGTTGGAAGATAAAATTTTAAACATACATATTGTTTATCCTATATCAATGCCCATATGTTTATGCCATCCTATCAGTGCAGCAATAAACAGCAACACTTATACTTGCCATGAGTATCATAAGAGATGACTAAGGTGATTAGATGTTAGGTTGATTACTCAACCTTATGATCGCTGCTCTGATTAGTCTGCTGAAGACACTTTCCTAGACTGCTAAACGGGGAGTCACCTATACCAGTCTACTACAAAGCCCAAGATGGCCAAAACGGTCACTTAGACCAGTATACTACCAGTCCAAGTTGGCAGCTGACACACAATCTTATACATCAATGTGGAAACACAAGTTTCCATGAGATGAAGATAAAAGGAGGCAGTGGAGTATATTATCATGCACACCATCTACAGCTAGTCAGTGGGTGGTGAGGTGATTGTCTATTAGTGGATCACAGAGCTAGTACAGTACATGCATGGACATGTCAGATGGGATAGATGGCAGATGATTCCAGTGATAGAAAAGAATAAGTAATGACAGAACACTCTAGCATTGCAAGGTAATTTATCTATAGGTAGGACACCCAAACAGGAAGCAGCACAAGTCTACTGAAGTCAGAGCGGCACAAGTCCATGTGTCGTAGATAAAGTGTCCACACTTATCCTCATACTGGACAACACACATGAGTGAGGAACACAGAAGAAATCTCAAATTCATATTGCCAACCACTGTGTACTTAATATATATATCACACAATAACTCTTGTGTGTGATATAAACGAGACAGAATAATATGACAACACACACTCTAGTGGGTGTGGCACACATATGACAATATCTCCAGTGTGGCACACAACAGATGACAATATCTCCAGTGTGGCACACAACAGATGACAATATTTCCAGTGTGACACACAGATGACAATATCTCCAGTGTGACACACAGATGACAATATCTCCAGTGTGACACACAGATGACAATGAACGGGTTATAGTCTTATTATTATTTTATATGAATATAATATAATATAAGACATTTGTGTAATTCACTGTGGTATAAACAAAAATTTACCTGGCAGTGTATATTCCATACTTGACAATCATAATGTTCATCAATGATAACCTGAAATAATGTCTCAGCTATCTCCTCAAATTTCTGGAAAGTTCCACTTCTTGATGGAGCAAATATAAGTGACTGACCCTTGAATATGTCAAGTCAAAAATAATTTGTAAGAAATGATTTCTCAGTTAACAAAAATCATTATTTGGTTTGAGGCATTCAAGAGAAACTAATGCGAAAACACAAGCTTCCTAGGTTTTTAAAACATCAACTTTCCTAAGATCGTTAACACAAACTTACCCAACATAAAGTGTACAATTTGAATCATCTTTTTCTTCTGCACTCACTCTCTCATAACAAACACTCATTTTTTATGTGATTTCTAAAGTGGAGCGAACATTTTTAATAATCTATTCTAAAAGACTTGAAATTGATGACTTCTGAATTATCTATTAGATCGCAGAGAACTTTGGAATGCAGCTTTTGATTCACACTGATACTATAACAAAATTTTTCCTTTTCTAAAAATGTTTATAGTTTAACTTTGGAATGCAGCTTTTGATTCACACTGATACTGTAACAAAATTTTTCCTTTTCTAAAAATGTTTATAGTTTAACTTTGGAATGCAGCTTTTGATTCACACTGATACTGTAACAAAATTTTTCCTTTTCTAAAAATGTTTATAGTTTAACTTTGGAATGCAGCTTTTGATTCACACTGATACTGTAACAAAATTTTTCCTTTTCTAAAAATGTTTATAGTTTAACTTTGGAATGCAGCTTTTGATTCACACTGATACTGTAACAAAATTTTTCCTTTTCTAAAAATGTTTATAGTTTAACTTTGGAATGCAGCTTTTGATTCACACTGATACTGTAACAAAATTTTTCCTTTTCTAAAAATGTTTATAGTTTAACTTTGGAATGCAGCTTTTGATTCACACTGATACTGTAACAAAATTTTTCCTTTTCTAAAAATGTTTATAGTTTAACTTTGGAATGCAGCTTTTGATTCACACTGATACTGTAACAAAATTTTTCCTTTTCTAAAAATGTTTATAGTTTAACTTTGGAATGCAGCTTTTGATTCACACTGATACTGTAACAAAATTTTTCCTTTTCTAAAAATGTTTATAGTTTAACTTTGGAATGCAGCTTTTGATTCACACTGATACTGTAACAAAATTTTTCCTTTTCTAAAAATGTTTATAGTTTAACTTTGGAATGCAGCTTTTGATTCACACTGATACTGTAACAAAATTTTTCCTTTTCTAAAAATGTTTATAGTTTAACTTTGGAATGCAGCTTTTGATTCACACTGATACTGTAACAAAATTTTTCCTTTTCTAAAAATGTTTATAGTTTAACTTTGGAATGCAGCTTTTGATTCACACTGATACTGTAACAAAATTTTTCCTTTTCTAAAAATGTTTATAGTTTAACTTTGGAATACAGCTTTTGATTCACACTGATACTATAACAAAATTTTTCCTTTTCTAAAAATGTTTATAGTTTAACATATTTCCTCTACAACTCATATGCAGCCCTATCAATTGCATATAAGATATTTTTCAGTATTTATCCGACAGCAAATCACTGTCTAAATAATAAGAATACATTTTCACTGGTGATGATGCATTTTTATTTTTTTTGCTTATCATTAGCTGTGACAGAAAGTATAAATATAATGACCAATTGGACATGATTCAAAATTAAGAATGCCACTAATCACAGCATTTTCTCTATTTACAGGCAGGGCTATGTTCTCGTGTGACACATCCTGTTATAAAAACAGGGGTTTTGTTTGTGTAAAAAAAGAAACTAGGAACTATTGTTTCTTGTTTTGCATGGGAATATAGCCCATGTTTCAGAATTGGAACACAATTTCTTGAATGCAAACACTTTCACATGTGTGTCCCACAACGTCATCTATGCCATCATCTGCAAGTGCTGCACAATGACATATATAGGTGAGACTTGAAGGAATTTGCTGACCGATTCTGCAAACATCTATACAACATACAAAATCTGGTTTATCCGGTTAATGTCCACTTCAATGGCACAGGTCATTCAATGTGCCCAGGATATTCAGGTAACTGCCATTAAGGCGTGCTTCTTTGATGACCAGACCTGTCAAGTACTTGAGATCTGCTCTATATATATATATATATTTATTTATTTGAATTTGGTACTCTTAAACCTTTCGGGTGCAATGAGCATCAGTCATATGGATGATATCATGTTATTCAATCATTTCTCAGTTTGTTTTGTTTCACATTTATTTAGGTATGTCTGTGTAGTTTCACATGTATTTGGGTACGTTTTGTATATTTCCTGTCTGTGTAGTTTCACATGTATTTGGGTACGTTTTGTATATTTCCTATCTGTGTAGTTTCACTTCTGATCTAGTTTAAATCCTTCCAGCTATCTCCATATTTTGCTAGACCATGTGAACGTTAGTTATGTCATTCTTACTCGTCGTTTTTTATGTATGTGTATGTAATCTTGATAAAGGCTTTTTGGTCGAAACATCAATTTGTGTGTTTTATTATGTGCATTTCCAGTGATTAGCAAAATTTCATTACCCTGTTTCAAGCTTTACTTGTACAGAAAAAGCCCAAACATAGCATGGATGACAGACTTATGCTGTAGCTTATTACATCATTATCTACACATGTAATTATAAATGTGAACTGCTTACCCCCGGTTTAAGTAGATCAAAGATAAGGTTGGCTAAGTCTTCTCTGCTTTCATCAAAAAACAAACTGGAAAATAAGTTAATAAAGCTTATTTTGTGGCAGTGAAAACAATGATCAGCATTACTATAGAGTTGAAGAAACAGTCAGATATATTCAGATTGCTCTGATCACCCGTGTGGCAACCGGGGCCTGGACTTCTAGTTCAGGATACTGAGCCAAATAATAGGACCACTGTCTTCTTTCTAGGCACATCATAGGAGTAGACTAAGGGAAGTTGGGGATGGGCTGAGAATATGTGACAAAATTATCATTTTCACATCTTGTCTCAATTTCTGACTTTTGTCTTCTATCAAATAATCCCCATGGATAATAAAGAGGTGTAGGTCTGTGGACATTGCACCTTTGTCCTTTTAAGGCAGACTGCCCAGGTGATGAGAAAAGCTAGATGTACCATCACTGTGAATGGGTCAACAAATGGTGTCATGAAATTGAGGCAAGACATGCAGTGACAAGGACAGTATTGCTAATAATAGTCTACAGCTCTGTCATGTCTGTTATTGTGAATGTTGTTATCACTATCCAATTGCTGTCGAACAGTTCTACTCTTGGCAGCACAATGCCATTCTAAAAGAAAAGTACTGGACTTCTGAAGTTAACTTAGTGACCCATACAGTGAATTAGTGATTGTTAAGGGTGTCTGTAAAAGTTTCGTTTTAGCAGTTGAGAGGAAAAGGCAGCCAGTAAGGTGTTCAGCTGTTTTGTTGGGATGAAAGCAGTGTATGCACATGGGTACTTACTGGGGATGGATAGAGTTTAAATGGCTATTGACTCTGGCATGTCCTGTTCGAAACTGAAAGATGAGGAGTTGATTTCAACTGCAATCTATTTATGCTATCACTATCTTTTGGTGTGGTCGGGTTGTTTTGGTCAATACACTTCAGCCATACAAGTCAGCACATGTACCCAGCTGTTCACCCAGATTTGCAATATTGTGTTGTTTCTGAAAATCAGTTTAGCTGATCTTATGCTGCAAGGTATTTTCGTTTCCTGATATATCTTCACGGTCAGGAATCAGTAGATAACCTTTTACTGTGCTCACAATATGACATTTGTTTGTCTTATTTATTTATCTTTTTCTATTCTATTGTTCTTATTTGTCTTATTCTTCTGCCCATATTTTGCTGGTGCCTGAGAGGGGAGCAAAGAAAAGCAACACTGTTTAACTTCCATGCATGTTGTATGAGGAGACTATTTTACCCCATAATGCCATACAGGGTCAAAGTGACCTAGACACCATGCTGAAGTCAGATGTGTCAGACTGAAAGGCGCAGATATTGCAGCAAGGCTGCAAACCATGATATAATGCATACCGTTCTCTGGACTACATCCTGATAATTGCAGGAGTTTGAGAATGAACGTAGAAGAAGTTTTACACTTCAACACATAGAGGAGTATTGGGTCTACAACTGCCGTGCCTGATTTTGATGATGATAAGTGAGATTTCTGTAAAACTGTATAACAATAGTACTACGTAAAACATAAAGTCAATCAGTTTTACAATGGCAGCACAGACTATTAGACTATAGTGTATGTACAGACTATTAGACTATAGTGTATGTACAGACTATATTTAGATTTAGGTGGTGGTCTTTGTTGTGTTGTCGCTCATGTTTTCAGGCATAGTTGTTTTATTTTGTTCTCATTCCCCATATTTTTTTAATGCGCATCTCTATGACATTACTTGTGTGTATACGTACAACATTGTTACCTTGGATATCTCTGCTGTTAAATGTCTATCGTCTAATGTTATTGTGATAGTGCCTATGTTTTTAACTGTTTGCCTCGTATTTTCTTGAAACAGACCTTAAGGTTGAAACTGACTTCTATATTGCTATCTGTAATTTTTCAACACCCATACCCTATACTCTGACTGTGAGTTCATTTTATAGCTTATCCACCTTGTGTTTTAAGTAAGTGCTTATTTTTTTTAGTATTGATCTTTTTCAAGGCACCATCAGTAAAGCTACAATGCATCTGATCACAGCAAACATAGTCCTAGTATCAATTTATGGCAGAGAAACATGGTCACTTAATGTAGTGGTTAAGAAAATATCTTTCATCAAAATGAGAGGCCACAGAAGAATATTGATAATGCCATGGAAAGCAAAAAAAAGATGAATCAAAGTGTTGAATATATTCAATGTGGAAGAGGGCTGGCTCCTAAACAACATTTCAACAAAAAAGTTCAGGTTTTTTGGCTATATAAAAACACATAACAGCATGAAAAAAACTAGTAATGGAAGGCATGGTTGCTGATAACAGGGAATAGGGCCATCCAAGATGACGAACAAGAGACATTTCAGAGTGTTTAAACATATCTTTGGCTGCAGCTGGTCAATTAGCCCAGAATCGTGAGGTGTTCATAGTGTCCATAAAGGAGACTACATTCTGAAATAATTTCTCAACCTTCGCTGAGCTTCATCTCTTATATCCATTTCCTTGTGGTTTGGTGGACCATGGGAGTTATTTAAAAAAAAAAAAATCACGTGATCTTTGACCTCACAACACTGGCCACCTACTCCGCAACAAAGTAACTTGGACACTCCACTACGGCAGTTCCAATTATCTGCCACTACAGTAACCACATATCAATCTGCATATATTAACCATGCAGCACTTGATACATATTAATCAAATCAATAGAAATTCATCTTCATCAAACTCATAACCCTTCAGTGTCGTAGGGGTGTCACTATGGAAACATCAACACAAAAATACCACCAAGCCTACCTGTTCTCAGTTCCTTATTTAAGTACGGAGAATCTTAATCTTGTCCAGCTTTTAATATTATAAATCCATGCTTTTCTTTTCCCCTTCTTCTTTTAACGCCCCTCAACTGTTCCATGTAGGATAGTTTGGGAATGAAAATCGTGCCTCATGACATGGCCAAATCACACAAGTTTGCAACATTTTGCCATGAGATATTCTTGCTGTCCTGCAAGAGTATTTAATTTGGTTTCTCATGTATACCTTGGTTTTATATTCTGTATAATGCCAAATATTTGTCTAACATTTGTTTTAAAATGCTTGTATTCTCCTCTCCATTTCCACTGTAATTGTCTAACTTTCTGTGAAAAATAATAGGTATTATTTGAGATGTACGTAGGTTAATCTTCACTGCTGTACTTTTCTGCTCTTCCATATGGCATTTAACCTGAATATATTAACTACATATGAGTGATCAAATGTCAACTACATACCAGTCTGAACATATTACTGTATCAAATGCTGACAGTAATGTTGGCTCCACCTTCTCCATTCCCCACCGAAGCAGTCTGAAAATTGAACAGAATATGAACATCTATTAAAAAACAATGTAGTCCTCATAATTTCAGAATTAGTAACAGTTAACCTCTTCGATACCTACAAGATGTACATTACGTCCTGGATGTCATGAAAAGTCACATTTATTTTGCCTGTAAGACGTTTTACGTGCGTCCAAAATATAAAGCTTTACAACTATGCTATATACAGTTAACCGCAAATGATCTGCAGATTTAGCTTCAGCGATGCAAAAAAAAGCTGTTTATTTGACCTTGGAGGATTTTATTTTACACAGCCTTTCAAATTTCATTGGTGCTATCTGAACTTTCAGTTACACTAACACTTGGTTGGTGCTATCTGAACTTTCAGTTACACTAACACTTGGTTGGTGCTATCTGAACTTTCAGTTACACTAACACTTGGTTGGTGCTATCTGAACTTTCAGTTACACTAACACTTGGTTGGTGCTATCTGAACTTTCAGTTACACTAACACTTGGTTGGTGCTATCTGAACTTTCAGTTACACTAACACTTGGTTGGTGCTATCTGAACTTTCAAAGTTACACTAACACTTGTTTGGTGCTATCTGAACTTTCAAAGTTACACTAACACTTGGTTGGTGCTATCTGAACTTTCAAAGTTACACTAACACTTGGTTGGTGCTATCTGAACTTTCAAAGTTACACTAACACTTGGTTGGTGCTATCTGAACTTTCAAAGTTACACACCACACACTAACACTTGGTTGGTGCTATCTGAACTTTCAAAGTTACACTAACACTTGGTTGGTGCTATCTGAACTTTCAAAGTTACACTAACACTTGGTGCTATCTGAACTTTTACTGCACACAAAAATGTTATTGTTTTAGATTTGTCAACTGATGTTAGTATTTACTTTTGAGTTACAATCAGAACATGAGCTATCATACTCAGGAGACGTTTAGATAACAATTAATGATGTATGTTCTAGACTAGATCTACACTGCATGTATGTCCAAGGTAGACCAGCACTGGAGATATAATACATGTGCACCTCCTAATAAATGAAATTCCAGGTTAAAATAAAATAAAAATGTTCCCTAAATCTTCAAAGTAGGTGATAATGTCTGTCCCTTTGTGGATATCAGATGTGAAAATTTGTTGAAACAGACAATAATGTTTGATGCAAATGTTGGTAGGTCAGATTGAGACAGACAATGTTTGATGCAAATGTTGGTAGGTCAGATTGAGACAGACAATGTTTGATGCAAATGTTGGTAGGTCAGGTCATGAAAATGTTTTCCCCTTGTGAAGACTAGCAATTTGTGCTAAATATAGCTTCAGCTTCATGTAGGGAAATGAAAACTATTTTGTGTCTAAGGTTAAGTTAATAAATTGAATTCTTCTTTTCTCTGACTCCTTCAAATATGTCTTTATCTATAATTCTTTCTCATCAATAAACATCTTGTGCAGCTCATACAGGGAGTCCATAAAGCTTTGATTCTAGTGCAGCTCATACAGGGGGTCCATAAAGCTTCGATTCTAGTCGCGTGTCTATAGGCTAGTATGTTCATCTCAATAAACTTCAGCATCTTTTGTAGCTCATACAACAATCAATATAAGGAAACTGCATGAAATGTAACAACAATTGCACTCACATAAAATACAGGTTTTTTAAAACAGTTCCACTTAGACACAACAGATTATAAAAATGTGATCCTTTCGGCATCTCATTTCCATATGTCCGTTGGATAAGTTTGTGTGTTGTGAAAATTTCCATTCATTGTCTTTTGATTTTTGTGTGCGTATCTTGATAAAGACCATTTGGTTGGAATGTTGAATATGTTTTGTGCATTGTAATTTGTATGTTTTCTTGTTTGCACATTATTACCCACTAGTTTTAGTGATAGTCCATTGTGTCTAAGTGGAACTGTTTTAAAAACATGTGTTTTATGTAAGTGCAGCTCATACAGGGGGTCCATAAAGCTTTGATTCTAGTCACGTGTCTATAGGCCAGTATGTTATCTCAATAACCTGAATGAATGGAAGGCTTCAGTAAAACTGCATCATCTGATAAATAGATAACATTAAAAAAAATAATGAATAGGTTAAACAGTAGTTACACAATTAAAATGTACAAAGAATTGATGTTTCAACCAAAAGGTCTTGTCAAGATAGGGACAAATTTCTAGTACATAATTCCATGTAGTCATCTGCTACATTGTTCCGTTTTATATTTTTTCATGAAAATCTTTTGATCAAAATATTGATTCTGCGCATTTCTTCAACACAAAATGTCTATTTAACTCATTATAGTAATTTTTTCTATTTATTTAATAAACAGTTAATAAATAGCTTTGTAGACTTGATTGACGCATGTTTAAATTTCTCTGTCAAGTCTTCCATTTGATGTGAACAAGTTGGCAAGTTATTGAAGAAATGACATGAACAATGGCTAGAAATGTGAGATGTCTACCTTGCAGTAACTGTTGTAGCACCAAAGGAGTTACTTTCAATCACATTACACAGATCTGAAAATAGATATTATTAATAATAAAAATAGGACTGATAACCTGTTAGGTTCATCAGTGTGCCACACTGGGTACATCAGCACAAAAACTTCTCCAAACATCTCTATATGCAGCAATTCAGAGAAATGTAGAAAACATGCCCAGACCATTCCTTGATGTTATCGACCAGGATTTTCTTTCCAACCTCTCCTCCTTCCACCCACTACTGTTTCTTGCAAAACAATTTTAGAATTTGGTCATGTCTCGTTATATATCCAAACCAAACCAAATTTATGCTGTTTCACCACTGCCAAAAGTGGTGCTTGCAAGTTTGTTTATTTGTCTTGTATTCTATATAACTAAATATCATGACTGATATTACATGAAACATAGAATGTTACAGAAACAGCAATTCTTGATTAGACACCAGTATCACAGCATATGGGGGCATTCCCACAAGTGCAACAATTTCCATTCTAGCAGCCACCTAAGAGTGTTTATATTCAATCCCAGTCTCAGATGTTTAGTATGCAATCATCAGATCTTTCCAGAGAAGACACTTTCTCATCTAACACCTGGTGACTCCATTTATGTCCTTCTTTGTAAGTATATGTTATCACTGACTCCATCTATGACTTTCTTTGTTAAGTATATGTTATCACTGACTCCATCTATGACTTTCTTTGTTAAGTATATGTTATCACTGACTCCATCTATGTCCTTTGTTAAGTATATGTTATCACTGACTCCATCTATGACTTTCTTTGTTAAGTATATGTTATCACTGACTCCATCTATGACTTTCTTTGTTAAGTATATGTTATCACTGACTCCATCTATGACTTTCTTTGTTAAGTATATGTTATCACTGACTCCATCTATGTCCTTCTTTGTTAAGTATATGTTATCACTGACTCCATCTATGACTTTCTTTGTTAAGTATATGTTATCACTGACTCCATCTATGACTTTCTTTGTTAAGTATATGTTATCACTGACTCCATCTATGTCCTTCTTTGTTAAGTATATGTTATCACTGACTCCATCTATGTCCTTCTTTGTTAAGTATATGTTATCACTGACTCCATCTATGACTTTCTTTGTTAAGTATATGCTATCACTTCCAACATAATTTTCTACATTCTACAACTGTACTTATTAGGTTGACAATACCTCTTCTCAGTACAGTGTTATCAACAACAGCACCATCCGCCAATGAGTCTGCTCAGTGACTACCTCTCACTCTTGTATGTCAAGGTCAGTATATCCATGCAATATTCTGGAGAATATTTCAGATACATAATTCCCCCATGTTTTTCGCATGAACATTTCTATTTTACAAATCAGGCTTTGGTAGTTTTGTTTTTGGGTATTCGTTCTCAAACTCAAATTGCATCTCTCTTGTAACAAAATGTTCCTTCTAGATTTCCTGCAAGATGTAGTCCAGAGAAAGGAAATGCATTGTGTCACCATTTTTTAAATTTGCACCAATGGTCCAACACACCTGACTTTGGTTGTGGCAATTAATATGTTCTGCATTTACCACTTCCACTAAATGTTGGATGCCCAAAACCATATCAATAAAAGTAGGCCAGCCGTACGAGAGAACTGTTTCTTGTACTTATACAGTGGTCACCATGCTCAAAGCTAACTACAGTCAAGCATGATTGACACTATTGCTTCTGTCTATATCACTATCGAAGTGGCAACAGACGGCCACACTTTGGTAGTCAGAGTATCACAATGTGAGTTAACATTCACAAACCAAATGAGTGCCGCTATCACTACCTCTATCTCTACTCTCAGCTTTGATGTGGTTTCAGAGAAGTCAAATGATTTCTCAAACACCTTCCTGTAGGTAACACACAAATGTAAATATTGTAGAAAGTAAACAGTTCTCTTCACTGGTCTCATTCATAATCATCAAGTTGGATAGTCTGAATCCTGATCTGTATGTGTCTCACTATTGTAGCTTTCCTTAGCTTTTGGTTTAGTAAAATATACCTCTTATCGTGAGGTATGCTCCTTTCACCCGCTGACATTACTCCAAATGGGCTATATCAGTGCTTTTAACTATCAAAAATAGTGGAGGTCACAAATCTAGTTACCACTGTCTCTGGGAATTTAATGATATGCTTTTCTTTGTGAATCTTTTTCTTGTTCTTTATGTTTGACTGAAGATTGATGATAAAGTCATCTATCATGTCTGTTATCATCATCATCAATGTCATTAGAAATCAAACAAAATGTGCAGTTTTCTGATCACTGATATTTAAGAATACCTGGTCCCAAGGATAAGTAAACCACTTTTTTTTCATTTTGTGTTTTCAATTCCAATAAACATATTTTTTTGGGATTGATTGCTTCCCCTTGTGCCTTGTATTCATAGCTCTTTGCCCCTTGATTATGTTACATTTTGTTTCACGTTACAATTTGTTTCTTTAAATGCGAAGCGATAACATCAATGTTAATGTATTATTGTTCCTAGTTACTACTATAACTTATAAAAAGCAAAAATATCAAATACTATTGTGTTATTTCTTATTTGTGGTTGTTTGTTGATAAAAATCCATATTGAACTGTTTCGTGGAAAAAAATCCGTGTTCCTTTGTTTTTTCATTGACAATAGTACACATTTGGTGTTTTTTTTTAGTTATAGTAGTAATCAGTGACACTAATGCATTATCATAGGTGTTATCTCTTCCTATTACATTATCATAGGTGTTATCTCTTCCTATTACATTATCATAGGTGTTATCTCTTCCTATTACATTATCATAGGTGTTATCTCTTCCTATTACATTATCATAGGTGTTATCTCTTCCTATGACAGTTTGGTAATTATTCGTTAAATGCATGAGCACAGTTTAACAGGAAACAACCATTGTATTTATGTGACTTACTCTGTACAGACACTTGATTGCCATCAGTCAACTCAACATGTACAGCCTCTGAGTAGATGCCCAGCTGGAAACAAATCAAAGAACAAACATTTTACATGAGAAATTATGCCAAGTTATATACAAAAATTACACAATGAAGCACTGGACATATAGCTGACCTATTACCTGCCACAAGGAAGTACTGGACATATATCTGACCTATTACCTGCCAAATTTTGTAGTATAATTCTGTATTTCTACCCAAATAACTATGAAAATTGTTAATTTAACTTCCAGTTCTTTATCTGAGGAATGAAGAAATTACAAAAACAGTTGGAACATCTGTGATCAAATATATTGAAAAAAACAAAGACTGAAATAGTTTGGTTAATGAGAATGAAATCTTATTGAGCATCAGCAAGAACATACAACATGAAAATAGGAACAGCAAGTTACAGAGAAAGACCAAAAAGACAGTAGATGGAAGGATTTACCAATTTTTTGGGACATCACAATATTACTGCATATCAAGCGACCAAACATTCCCTAGCCCAAAAACCGATCGTCATTAAATCCTGCGACGCCTGGCAGCAAAAGCAGAGAAAATAACAGATTGGTATAATTCTATATAATGAGTAAATGACTAAAACTTACTCCAGAACAATACAGGAATACTGAATGAAAACTGAATGCACATTGGACAAAATATGCACAATCTATCAATATTGACAGGTATGCTGGCCATACTAAAAGTCTGATGTCTCAAAGGGGAAGTCGAAAGGAAAATGTACCAGATATCAAGAATATGAAAGGGTAACAATAGAAACACACATAAACTATCTCTGAGTTAAGCTTGATATTTAATAATTAGGTATTTGATACCTCTTCTTTTTCCATGTTTGTTCTCAAACTGCATCAGATTAGCAGGATTGAGCCCAGAGAAAAGAATGCACTGTGTTGTGGTTTACAGATTATCTGCAATAACTGCACCTTTTCACCTGAGACATCCAACTTCAGTATGGCTTCCAGGTCACTTTGACTGCATATGGAATGGGACAGCTGACCCCACCTCACAACCTCCTTAGTCACCTCTTATGACATGCATGGAAGGTAAGCAGTGTTGCTATTCTTTGCAACCCTTTCAGGCCCCATGCTGGTGTTGCCTATACCACTAAACTTTAAGATAATATTAAAAATGAAAATTGCTTTAAAAATATATTTGTTTAGTTTATAAACATACAAGCCAGCCATACTTGAGAAAACCTTTGGGGTTACGACACATGGTTTGGGAACCTGTGCTCTATATCTTTACCACCAAATGTTTAATAATCTTCATAAGCAGATATGAAAAAAAGTCTCTAGTTTGTTCTGCAGTATTTCTTGTGAAAATATGCCAGATCACCATCTACCAAATTTACTTCTCAATGGTGAGATGAAGAAGAGCAATGGTGGACAAAAGAAGCAGTTACAAGAATGTGTTTAAGATCTCACACTGAAAACATGAGACATAAACCATGACACATGGGTTAGATGATGCATGAAATAGCAATGCATGGTGATCTGAAATTTAAAAAAAGCTGCAACATTTTGTGAAAAAAAGGAGAAATGCAGATCAACAACGGAGACAGACTAGAAAGTTAAGGGCATATCAAATACCATCTACAGTGATAATCACATGCCCATACAGTTCAAGGATCTTTAGGGTCACCATAGAACTTAACAGCCACCTTCGAACCTATAAACAAGGTCATACCTCTAATTGAATTTTATAAAGTGGGTATAACAATCATCATCACCACTTGTGATGGACGAACAACAACAACTTTTTGTCATTTTTAAAGTTTAGGAACCATATAGGTGTACTGTCTTCAGTGGTGAAACTGCATAAACTTGTTTGATTTGAACATGTAATGAGACATGGCTCACTTTCTGTGCAAAGAACAGTCATGGATGGAAGAAGAGGTGATCAAAGAAAATCCTGGAATTGATTACATCAAGGAATAGTCTGGGCATGATTTTTTGACACTCTTCAGAATGCTGAGAACAGAGATGTTTGGAGGGCTTTTTTGTGGTGATGTCTCCATTGTGGCATCCCTACGACTCTGACAGATTATGGGTCCCATTATTATTATTATTATTACTATCTGCAGATTTCACAACATCTCAGTCAACATCAAAGATATAAATATTAGATGAAACTTACAGCAACACCTGCTAAACAGGTCATTCCTCCACCAAGCTCGCATACATACTGTCCCCTAAGATGTCAATAAACAGATCAAGTTAATGATATAATTGGCTATTAATGTGAGAATAAAACAAATACAAGTTATTGCTATATTCCTCTCTATTTTCACAAATGATTACCGTTCCTCCAGTCAACCCAGCTGTAAATCGTAACCTGACGCATGAGTTAGGGGAGGTAAAGACAGCAAGGAAGAAAACTGGCCACCCCAGCTAATAGTTGCTGCAGCTTAGTACATGAAGAGTAATCTTCTCCCCTGATGACAGGGTTGCTGCCATGAGACCTTCCTTTACATTATCACAAATAAACATAACTTTTGTATTAAATATGTTTTCTTTCTTTCCTTCTCCACATATTACAAGCAATTACAGTGCTAGGACATGCGGGTGTTGAGGGTAATGAGTGAGGTGACACACTGGCGAGCATGGTGGCAGTGTTAAGATGTACATTAATGGATTGATCTGACATAGTTAATGCGTTGAGGGACCTCACCCGCTAAGAAGATTTTCAAATGTGTGGATCTTGATTGTTTTCAAGACTGCATAATATTGGTGTAAAGATCGGAACAGTCTGTAAAGAAAAACATAACAGATATACGATGAGATTGATAAATCAGCATTGAACTGGAACTGTCAGTATATACATTCAGATAGATTTATTGAGGCGGGGATCGGAGCACCCATGGACTTGTCCAGAGTGCATTGATGATAACCTGCAGTCATAACTCATAGAAATGATTTGCTCGCAAGTACAAGTAAAATATTGCCATGCAATTATGTACAGATAAAGGAAGTTTGTACACACAAATGCTTTTGCAAATACATTTGTCAACAGCATTCCGGACACAGAAAAATGTTGGCAAAACCATTGGCCTAAAGCATGCTTAAGGTTAACCAGGAATCAAATCTTTACAAGGCTATGAAGACAGTGAACTATTGACATGTGGACAGATAAATAGAGACCCATACCTGCATCAAAAGGTCAAGCACAAATGACTGGTCACAACATCAATTTGGACGGGTGATTATAAAGGTTAGTGTGCTGTGCAAGAGATGCTGATAAACAGGTTGTGATACACAGTCTGGCTTACTAGTATATGGCTGTGGATGTCTACAGTTTAGTGGAATTGGCAAAACAATGAATCCATGCCACTGCCTAAATCAGACGTGTCAGGCCATTGGTGTAAAGTAAGTTCAAATACAGTTTTCAAACAGACATAAATCAAATCAATGTTTCTGCTAAAAGACCTTTTAATAGAGATAAACAAACACAGAGAAACTAGAAAGGGAAGTTGGACTATAACTACCAGACTAGTTTCTCATTTCTACACTTATAATCCAGTTTTCTTCCCATTACCAGACTAGTTTTTCACTTCTACACATGTCAATTTACTCTTGTCTTGTCAAAGATTGCAATTTGAAATATTTATTTGTTTTAATTGTGTTTAGTTTCTTCTAAAGCGTTCATTCTCAAATTTTTGCTAGATCACTCTTGTACTAGAGCGATGGTCCTATTAGATTTCCAGAAGGATGCAGTCCAGAGAATGGAAATGTGTTGTGTTGCTGTTAAATTTGCATCAATGGCCCAACATATCTATCTTTGGGAGGATTGTGTGTATTTGTACAAGTTTTATAACTATTTTTGGTTGTTATTAATAACTTAGCATGCGCAAAACAGTTTTTGAACTAATTTTTATTTATGACTAATTGATCAAGTCAATAAGAAAGCCACAAACACCAACACAAGATGACTATCATATTATGAACAGATCAGAACAAGTTATAATTCTACGCCTCAGAACAGAACACAACCAACTCCGCAGTCAAATGTATACAAAGTTCAAGATTGGTAACACGACCATATGTACATGTGGACAGGCAGCACAGAGTGCCAAACATATACTTCAAGAGTGTTCTGAGCATGAAACGCTGAGGTAGACATATTGGCCAGAGGAAATAACACTGGAATCAAAGCTCTATGGGACACTGTATGAACTACAAAAGACAGTGAGTTTTATTGACAGAATTACAGATATAGACATGTTTCAAGTGAACAAAAGAAGAAGAAGAATTTAAGACTAATTGATCACGTGTAAGCGCCCTTGTGGTAACTGGGGTCAGGACTGTTAGTTCAGGGTGGGTGCAAAGAATAGAGCAATTGACTTTTTTACAGGCATGTCGTAGACTAAGGAAAGTTGAGGGATAGGCTGACAGCTCGTCACCTGTGAAAATATCATCACAATTTCTTACTTTTGTCCTCTATCAAATAATCCCCACGGATGATGGAGAAATGCAGACCAGCTGACATTGCACTTTGTCCTTTTATAGCAGACTCCCTAGGTGACGGGGAATGTTAGATGTGCCATCACTGTGGATCAACAAATCTGCCAGAAGATTGATGAAATATTTGGCCCAAAAGTGTGTTCTCCTGGCAGGATGTGATAGTCCTGGGATAATGGTGCACCAGACTGCATTCCTTTGGGGATTTAACATGCATCCATATACCCTTCTTACACAACCATGTCTTTGTGACAACCTTATAGGTATCATCTGTGTTACTCAAAGTGACATGAGAACCTGTGCTTTCATCAGAAAGGCTACGGGCAGTAAAGAGTTACATTCTCACAGTCAAACAGATTATTTCATCATCATTTATCATGTGTAAAATAGTTTTACAATGCATACTCGAGTTTGTGTCCTAGGATGTTATATTGAGCCAATCGTTCTTTATGGATGCGCATGGATGGTAAACAAAAGTGCTCAAGATAAGCTGGAGGCAACTGAGATGTTTTTAAGAAGAATTATGAAAATTCCATGGACAGACAAGAAAAATGAATGTAGAAGTCCTCAGAGATGCTGGAGTAAAATGATGAATTATGGCAAAAATTATAAGCAGATAATGAAGATTTTTAGGACGTAATGAGAAAAGCAAAACTTGAACATTTAGCAACCACTGGAAAAATCAAGTGAAGATGAGACGAGGTAGACAAAGAGAGAAATTTCTGGATGGGTTGTCACTGCAGCACAAAAAGAAGTCACCAACTAAACTTATTAACAACACAAGAGACAGAGAGTTGTAGAGAAGCATGATCGCCTAATCACTGGGTATGGCACTCGATTGATTGATAATAGTTGTACAGCATTCTTATATTCAATTAAACACTTGTATACAAATGAAAATTTAGTACATATATATATATATGCAGAAATATTATTTTATACACGATTGTGCATAAATGAAACATGTTACATACAAAACAATAATATCTGTAGGGGACTACACACTTATATACAAATAAAGCATGGTATGCATTTACACACAAATAGTTTAGTTTTTGTACAGACTTATGCATAATTGAAGTCTCCACATTTATGTACGCAAAGAATATCTCATGTTTGAATGCAATATGTGTGTACACAGTTATGTACAAATAAAGCTAACTAGTGTTGATAACATATATCAAACCAACTTGAAGTCTTGTACATGCTGCATGCAATAATAGGTCATGACCTCCTCTGACGGCCAGACGCCTGGAATGATAAGCAATAGTAGGTTATTGACAAAAATGCAACAGCCTTATTATTTAGCATTAGTAAAGTCCCTGACACACCAATGATGTATTGAGGGGAATTATAGCTATATCATGTAGCATTAGTAAATTCCCTGTCACACCACTGAGGCATAGGGGTTATTTCATCATCGTCCATCATCTCTGCAATGAATATTGGCTGCAACGGACCTAAAAAATCCTCTGTCTCTTGTGATGGTTGTGCATTCTGCTATACTGTAACTTATCCATCTTGTTATGTTTCTCCTCCCATTTATATCTCTGCCTACCTCTTGATTGGTGCCCATTGACTCTACCTTCAAGTAATGCCTTCAACAAGATAATCTGTCTTTTAATATGTCCAAATTATTGTATTTATTTGATCTGAATTATCTTTAGTAGTTCTTTTTGCAAATGTGTGATGTTAGAACCTCTTTGTTGGTTTTCTTCTACCTCCATGAAGTTCTCTCTATTCTTCTATATATGCACATCTAGAAGGCATCCATTCTGTCTTATATCTGTTTATTCTCCATATTTCATAGCCATACAGTCATGTAGAATAGATGTATGATATAATATAAAAGCATTCAGAATTTATTAAGTAATAAGAATTTATTATGGCAAGTGGGTGCTATCTGAGCAGACTTAGTTCAAATCCCATGTGCTGCATTATGAGTTTTTATTTATAGAACAGATTTAGCATTTTATAACTCAAATATTTAGTGTGTGTGACTAGTTTAGATGTTAATATTTTCCACATTTTACGGCAACAATATTTTGCTAATTTTAGACTTCCCCTCTACCAAAATATATCAAGAATGCAGAGATTTACCACCCTAGCTTAATTATGTCAAAAAATTACCCCCACCCCCCTTCCAATCCAAAATGTTTAACAGAAAAAGTATGCCAAAAAAATCATGATATTATTGAGATTACTATAAAAATGTTTCAAATACAAAAAATGTAATAAGTATATAAAAACAATATGGTTGATATCAATGTCTGTTACCTCTTCCCCCCACATTTTGTTAACTGGCTACAAAAATTACTGGAGGGGTTGATAGAAGGAAACAGGGGCAAAGGCCGCCCTTTGCAAATGCCTGTGCATGTCACTAAAAGAGGAAGGGCAACTTGCTCAAGACCGCGGAGAATTCAGGAGATCCATAGGGAAGATTATGTTCTGGAAAGAATATGCCACCTGATGATGATTCATAAGTGAAAAAATATGTATTTTAAGAATCATTTTCTGCAAATATGTTTGGAGAAAGTGGGGTAATTTTTGTGTGGGACATAATTAAATAGGGAGTTGGTGGTCTCTGAATTCCTGACAGCTGATTAGAATATGAGATGGGACTTAAAAATATTGCTGATGTAATTTATGGATGGTCCCTAATTTTATTTGTTCATTTTTCAACAATTTCTAAAATAATCACTTGCAAACTCCACATACCAAAATAAATTGTGTGGTAGTGATACACTTGGATTAAAAAATTGGCAGTGAAAGTGTTAATCCACAAACTGCGAACATGGTTCGAACAATGATGTAAGGGTTACATTGTTTGAGCAGACTGTCAAGGTTATGCTGTCAGGTAAATATTACAGGTTGACAGGTATGCAATATTGCTGCAGTTATCATGCTGTGATTTGATATTAATACTGTTAGCATCAATATTAACTCAATTTTCTTCAACAATTGTTTCTGTTTTAGTGTTGGTTAATGATGACTTACAAACATTGCCTGTGTTGTTGAAACCATTTAGTCTCCCAGCTGTCAATGTTCCACCTATATGGCTATGAGAAGGAAAGAAATGAACAAGTTATTAGAATGTTCATGATTTTCTTAGATTCATTTCATATAGTTAGAAAAACTTACATTTTTCCCAAATGAAACTTGTCACTGGTTTGAATAATCCTAGTTGGGAACCTTGTAATTTCTTGATGTAGTTTGCTATAAATTTCATGTTCATTTTTTCTCAAACTCCTGCTGGTTAGCAGCATGTAGTCTAAAGAGTTGAATCCATTGTGTTGTGGTTTACAGTTTCGCTGCAATATCCATATCTTGAGCAAGACATGTCTACTTCAGTTATTCAGTTATCATTGATTTGTTTTTCACAGAAAAATCTCAGTAATATTGTTAATATGATGTGCTGTGATTTATAACTTCAGTCACTTTGATTTTATATTGGGTGGGGTGACAGGCTGCAAGGCACAGGATTGCCTACTAGCGATATGACATTCAATGGAATTAGTAGTAATTATAACTCTTCAGGGTCTCTAAGACTGATGTGTATTGTACACTATTAAGATAAGTTATTACTATCATTAATAATTCTACTTTTATTTTTTCCTTCTTCTTCAGAGTTTGCTCTTAATCTTCTCTTTATTTCTCTTATCGCTTTATACCCCTTTGTGTCTTGCAGCATCAGGAGTAGAAGAATTCTTTGCAGATGACATTTTTGCGTGCTTCATATATGTTTGTTTTTGTTGACTTCTTTATTTCTTTAATTCATCATTTGTATGATCTGCCCCTGGCTTTATATCAATCGTGTCTGTATAGTAATACTTTTTGAGGGGTACTGTCTGATGATAGTCTGGAAGCATGCGAAAACCACTTAATCTGTTGTCTTCTGATGTAATCCAGGATTGGCATTATTTTTGCTAGTCTTCTGATGTGTTCGTTTCTGATTGTCTCTTATTGTTACTCTGAGAATTCTACATAGACAAGTCATTTCTGTTGTAACAAGTTTTTCTTTTGGTTTCTCTTGTTAATGTCCACGTTTGAGATTGGTAGCCATAGTGATGGTATGCTGATCATGTGATATAGTGCAGTTTTGGTGTTCATGTTCACATATTTGTTTGTGAAAATAGGATACACCTACCCTAAGATCTGGTATGCTATGTTGCATATGTTGAATTTCTTTGGTGTTTTTTCCCTTTGATGATAAGATGCTTCCAAGATACCGTAAGTGAATTCTTTCACCTGTTTAAATCGGTGGTCGTCAATGAGAATAGTGATGAAGTTCATTTCTGTTTTTGCAATTGACATTACCTTGGTTTTCTTCTGTGTTTATCTTCATGTTAAAGTCCCTACATGTTGTGTGAAGTCTATTTATATGTTTGTTGTAGTTGTTTTTCTGATGTTGATATTATTTCTTGATCGTCTGGAAAAAGAAGTTCACTCAGGAGGTTTAGGTTGTCTTCTTCATTGGTGTTGGCAATTTTACATATACTATCAACATATGTGAGGAATAGCAAGGGAGATAGAACACATCCACGTCGCATGTCAAAGTGTATGTTGGATTGAGTGTATGTGCTCTTAAATAATCAGCAGAAATAGATGTGTGATTTGATCTGGAGAAAGTGAAGTACGCTGTGCTGCTAGTTTTACAGCAGAGCTGCATTGCTTGCACCTTTCTGTCACTGAACCAGTTTGTTGAAATCGCCTCCAAAGAGGACTAATGGTGCTTCTAACCACATTTAATTGTTTGGCCACTACACTTTGTAATTGTCCAGTCTATAAGCGTCCAAAGATGATGCATCATTGTTCTGTAGTGAGATGAGCCATACTTGCACCTTGAAATTTCAACTGAATTTACTCGATAATCGTCAATCTTTTGTAGGCATTCAATAATATGGTCAGAGAGTTTTGTGTTCAGTAAGTTTCATGGGATTCTCATGAACCTGTCATGAATTATTACCAAAAATGTTGTTTTGACAGTGACCTCTTTAATGACTTCATGAATAATGAGGTGAGTACAATTCAGGTAACCACAAGAAGTTAATGACCAGGTGGACACAGTCGATAGGTTGAATAATGTCCAATCAGCAAATATCTTTTATAAAAGTAACTCTAAAAAAAGTAGCATTTCCTTTTTTTAAACAGTATATACTGACCATATGGTACTCAGTTTAAGTGCAAACTCCCATTCACTCAATTAGTGAAAAACTAAACATATACATATACCACAATTTGCAAAATCAAAGTGAATGATATAGTATTAAAACAGTACACCAATTCAAATATTTAGGTACAACGATTACATCAGATGGAAGAAGTTCAACAGAAATTAGAAGCAGAATAGGACAGGTAAAAACATCATTCAGAAAAATGAAAAATATATTATGTAATAAGACCTTGTAATTAGAGGTGAGAAAGAGAGTTCTGCAGTGCTATATAACTCCTATACTAACATATGGATGCGAGTCTTGGACAATAAAAAAACTGGAAAGTGGTAAAGTAGAGGCAATAGAGATGTGGTTCTATAGAAGAATGCTGAGAATACAAAGGACTGCCAGAAAAACTAATGTAGAGGTGTTGAAAGAGTCAAATACGAAACAGATCAATAATATAAGAAAAAGACAATCTTAATTTTTTGGCCACTTCATGAGACAGGCAGGAGAACAGTCAACAGGCAAAATTGAAGGCAAAAGAGACAGATGGGCGACAACGTGAGAAAATATTAGACAGTTTGACAACCTGGCACGGCAGGGAAACAACAACAATCTTGATACATAATACTGTGGACAGAGAGCTGTGGAGAGCCATGACCGCCTACGCCAGCCGGCATGGCACCTGATGATGATACATATACCAATATCAAAGTTGGATGTGTCAGGACATTCATGTAAATAAAGCAGTGACACAAAGCATCTCTGTACAACATTATGCTGGATAATTAATAGACCATTGTCTTGCAACAAGAGCGATTCAGTGGGAGTTTGAGAATGTCCTGCAAACAAGAGCAATCCAGTGGGAGTGAGAACAAACACTAAATAAATACACAAACACATAGAAAACTAGAGGCTACAAAAATATGGTTCTTCAGAAGAATGCTGAGAATTCTATGGACAGCTAGAAAAACACATTAGGTGATACTGAAGAAGGTAATGGTAATATGAGCTGAACTAGCATCATGGCACACAGTTCACAGAAACTGCCTGACTAATGCTGCCTAAAGCACTTGCTCAGTAGAGATAGCACCATTTTCCTCACTTCCCAGAGCATGAGATGGTACCCCACTTCCTGGTGGCTGGATGAACTATGGGTCCTGGTACCCCACTTCCTGGTGGCTGGGTGAACCACTGGAGTAATTTTTATTTTAAACCATGAATAATGAGTGAATACAAAATTCTGGTTTGCTAATCAGCGGGCCAATGACTTAACATTACACTATCATGACCCCCAGACAGATGGAGATTAACACAGAAAGAAAGTGATGTACCAACATTGGAATAAAACATCCCACCTATTTTGTACCATAAAATGAAAAGAGAAGGCTTGGAATACAATGTAACAGCTGGAAAAAAATGGAGGGAAATAGAGACAGAAGGCGTTAAAGAACGTGTCCAGTTTGACAGCATGGTAGATAGTAAGCAGTTATGCTTGATTCTGGATCAGAAATCAGCATCAAGTCACACGGAACATTCCCACAAGTGCACTGCTCTCTGTTCCAGCAGCCATCCAAGAGTATGCAGACACAAAGTCCCAGTCAGATGTTGATTATGTGATCTTCATAACTTTCCAGAGAGGACACATTTTCTCCCCTCACACCTGGTCATCCCTATTGCTGTCATTAATTGAATGTGCACATTATCATCTCCAGCATCGTCTCCTTCACCGTAGTAAAATGATCACCTCTAGTAGGTCGGCCCTATCTCTCTGCCATCAACCACAGCACTGCCTGCCAATGAGTCGGCTCTTTCGTTGTCTCAGACCCCCACATGACCAGGGCAGTATATCCATGTACTGGTAATACTTTGGACAATGAAATTGTTCAGTAGCATGACCCATTAGTTCTTAGCATGCACCTTTCTATCTTCTGCAGTATGCTCTGGAAGTCCAAGAGTATCACTGTGTGAATTGATAGTTCAGTCACCAACTGAGTCATTCAAACTGACTTATAGTAGTACAGAAAGAACATTGTGGAGATCACTGGTTGTCTATACACACCCAGAAGGGATTAACAAGATTATGATGACCAATCATTGAGCTATACCAATACTTACAACTATAAGTGACAAGGAGATATTGCTGCACAATTTCCTAGTCATAGTTATCTCACCTTATAGTCATCGAAAAACCTGGGATGTCCTGGCAGGTGTACTGAAACCACCTGTTGTTACATTCTTGATTCAGGTGACTTGATGGAACTGGTTCAGTTGATAGTAATCCGAAGGAATGAAATCTACGAACTGATACGGCAGTGTCTACAATGTCTGCACAGCTTTCTCCTGCTAGAACCTGAGGTACACAGAGATTTAAACATAAATAAGACATTCTTTGCCTAGGATCCTCTGACAATAAGGGTTTATGGGTGTGTTTATTTTGCTGTTTATTTTTTTATCCCCTGGATTTATGACCAATATAGTAATTTATAGAATGGTGAAGTTTCTACACAACTTTATTTCATACTTAGAAATCTCCAACTCTCAGTGGAGTGTATGGCTTTCAGAGGGAGTAAAAACATAATTGTATAGATGAAATGTATTATCTACCAAAGATGGATGTGCCTGACCACTGGCGCAAATAAAACGGCAACACAGGACTTTTCCATTCTCTGGACTGCATCCTGCTTAAAATCTAGTAGGACCATTGTTCTGCTACAAGAGAGATCCACAGGCACTTTGATAGTGAGCACTGAAGAAGAAGATGAAATGTATTAAAGAAGTCAAATATAGTCTAGGCAACATTTCATAAGATGAAGAACATCCTAAGTAATATATCTTTGTCAATTGTGGTGAGAAAGTTTTTTGGAAGTTATACAGAACCAATTCTGATGTATGGAATTGAATCTTGGACAATCAGCAGAACAGTGAAAAATTATGAATATTCTGAAAATTCTTGAGACTAACGGGAATTGAACCAGTCCGTTCAACGTGACCAAATCGCCTAGCAACTATCGCACACGCGTTCTTCCAAACTTGACTAACCGCATCTCCAAAAAAAGATGCGATTTCGGCAAGCCATTCAAACCGTGCACACAAAGTCACCCGAACAGACCAATCGAGACAAGGACTATTACAACAACAACAAACATCCCGTACAGGTATTGAAATATCCTCAGTAACAACAAACATATAACATAATATCCGTATTAGTTTGTCATTTGGCCCTTGTCTAACTAATACGGATATTATGTTATATGTTTGTTTTTACTGAGGATATTTCAATACCTGTACGGGATGTTTGTTGTTGTTGTAATAGTCCTTGTCTTGATTGGTCCGTTCGGGCGACTTTGTGTTCACGGTTTGAATGGCTTGCCGAAATCGCATCTTTTTTTGGAGATACGGTTAGTCAAGTACGGAAGAACGCGTCTGCAATTGTTGCTAGGCGATTTGGTGCCGTTGAACGGACTGGTTCAATTCCCGTTAGTCTCAATAATTTTTTTAATTGTCCTCTGGCTTCCTACTTAAATTTACTTGAATATTCTAAAGAGATGTGAATGTTGATAATATAATGCAGACAGTTTTGCAGTAATCTTCATGTGTTTTGCTTATTGTCCATTTCTTGTAGTTTTATTTTTTTATCTTTCGTTGCTTTCTTTACCTCATCTGTCCACCAAGCTGTTATCTTTGGTTTCGTGCCTTTGTGGGCACGAAATAATCAATTGTGCCTTAATAATCAACACAAAGATTTGTGTGATTTCCGCCGGGAGCGTAGGTCGTTGTGCCCCATTATGTGCCATGTAGCCCAGCACAGCATATTTTGGCATGCCTTGACATTTTGGTTTGGCTACTCTAGTCTGTCACAGTCTTCCTATCTGCTGTCAGGTGGTGGATGTGTATTGACTCTATGCTAAGAGGGTTTGTCATTAATGTCTATCTTGCATGATGTGTTCCGCAGGCAGTGAACATGTCTCGTGTAATTAGACAAATTGTGCTTATACCTTCAGGTACTGAACCTTTTATCATTCACGGGCCTTGTTCAGGTTTAGGAGTAAATACTAATTAAAGTATAAAGGTTACTATAAAATCCTAACTATAAATGTTCAAAAAATAAATAACTAACAATAAAACAATGAACAAGGACAATTTTCCACGTTACAGTCCAACAAAGACCTTTCTCAAGAAACACAAAACAATTAAAAAAAACACAAAACCATAAAAATATTCTTCTTCTTCTTCAGCATTCATTCTCAAGCTCCCACTGGATATCTCTTGTAGAAGAACCATGGTCCTATTAGATTTCCAGAAGGATGTAGTCCAGAGAATGGAAATGCATTGTGTCGCAGTTTTATTTGCGCCAATGGCCCGACACATCCGTCTTCGGCGGGATAAAAATATTCAAAACTAGATGAAGTGATATAATAATAAACCTATACTAAGTGAAAATGAGTAACACCAGCAAGTAGACAATGAAAGCGATGTACAGTAGCAGTTAGAAGACAAATATAAATAATCAAAATATCAGAGGATGTCCAACAAAATGGAGAGTGCTGCAGTAACCAAACAAAAAAGTGATAACTAGCATTGATAGGATTTTATAGTAACCTTTACACTTTATTTAGTATTTACCACTTTTTCATTTGGTTACTGTGGTACTCTCCATTTTGTCAGATATCCTCTACTATTTTGGTTATTTATATTCAGGTTTAGGAAGAACTTGACAGAAGAGTTGGGCCAGGGCTCGTTCATCTTCTTAGCCAAGGTGTCATTCATCGATGCCATGAATCCCTCATCAAAATCTGAGTCTATGCACATATTTAGGAGCACAGGAGACTAGAAGTTTGTTCTTGAGTTGAACAGAACATGGCTCCTTAGACGAGCTATGCCTGTGCCCATCTGGTATTGAACCTTTTCTCCCGCGAGCAAGATTCAGGCATAGGAAAAACTCCACAGTAGAGTTTGGGCAGGCTCGTTTGACATGTGGACTTTTGTGTGTTCTCAAGCATGAACAGCACTTCTGCCAGTTGGTCTCATACTGGATAATTGTAGCTTCGTTGCCACTATATCGTTTCACATACACACGGCTGCCCTCTTGTGTGTTGTTTTTTCCAGATTGTGTGTACCTTTAGGATCACCATATCTTAGCGACATCTACCCATATCAGACATTGGCCGCCCCTTAAATGTTTCTGCCTTTTTGGCTGACTGAGACAAGATGCACATATGCCTTATGTCACTGTGTGCCCACAGTGTTGCTAGGTGTGTTGGCATAGAGATCTCATCACAGAGATATTGCCTGTCTCTTTTCAAGCGTTCTCATTCTATCTACAACCTACACATCATACGTTTTATGTCCTTATCAGGACACGCAGACCAGACCCCAGGTCAAACCACCAGTCCCTAACAGCTCAACCCAGGCCATTTGGCCACCATATACGCCCTGATGTAACCAAAGGAAAACTACTCCAAGGTTGAAAGAGGCGTGTTTTACTATAGCAAGACAAACCCACCAACAAACAAGCCTACACATTCACAAGTCTAAAAGTGTAGGCCAGGAAGACAGCACAAGCAGCTGTATTACTGTTTCCAGGGTGTGCCATGAGGAGGTACTTTTAGGCTCTTGGTTATTTGCTAACCTTGGTTCCACTGAGAGAATGTTCAGTACCCTTTGCACCCCACACTGTATGATCGGATGATACAGTTAGTGCCATCATAGTCCTTACTAATTTCCTAAGTTATAGGCCTAATAACTAAAGTAGGTCTAAGCATAAGGCTAGGCATGATTAATTTTAGTCTTAAAACTACACTAAATATGATTTAGCTTATTCTATATAATAATAACTTTTAAGAAAAATATAATAATGCAAGTGTAAAATTGGGGGCAGCTTTTTTTGGGCCTAAACAATTTTTCTGTCACATGCTAAAATAATGAGTAATCAGAACGTATTCAAACAAGGAATAATATTTTTCTTCCTGTTGTGTTCATCCATCACATGTGATGATGACCATTTGTTACATCCACTTTTGAAAATTCAGTTAGAATTATGTCCATGCATAATAGTTCGTAGATGGCCAATAAGCCCTATTCAAGCTATAAATGTACTTGGACAGTTCAGGTATGAAATGACCACTGTAGACAGATTTTGGTCTATCTATGACTTTCTTCCTACTTTCCATTGTTAAGATGATGCATTCTCCTTTTTTCAAAAGATGATGCGCTATTTTTTACTGCAGAGCACCATGTAGATCTATTCTGTGCAAGTTCTTCCCATGTATCTTGGTCTATTACAAAGGCTTTCATTGAGGTCTTTAACGAGACCTTGTAGTGCTTCTTTTGGCAACCTTGAGATTTCATACCCTTCTCCAGCTCACCATAGAGAAGTATCTTTGGCAGGTGATGGTCTGGCATATGTACCAAATGACCTGCTCAACGAATCTTTGTCTGCATCAGGATAGTATTAATGCTGGGGATACCAGATCTGTCAGGACAGTGGTAGTATCTGGAATCTTGTCTTGCCATCTGATGTTCATAACTTCTTTGAGACAAGTTGTGTGAAAGTGATTGAGTTTCCTCACATATACACAGTCCATGTTTCAGTAGCATATAACAGCAGTGGAAGTACAATGCTCTGTAAACTCTTAGCTTATTTTTAGGTTAATGCCATTTCTGTGCCATACCTTTGCATAGAACCCGCTGAAAGTGCTGCTTGCCTTGGCGATCCTTGTATACACTTCATCATCAACGTATGCATTTTGTGATAGAGTACTACCTAGGTATGTGAGAATATATTCACAACTTTCACTGCTATGCCATTTGTCTTTATGCAGGACTCGAGATAACCTTTGCCAGGTGCTGGTTGTAACATGACTTCTGTTTTCTCTGTGTTAATAGTAAGTCTAAAGTTGGTACAAGCTTTAGAGAATGTCTCTTATATTATTTTGTAGATCAACCTCAGACTTGGTATTTAATTTAGGGCACAGTCATCAGCAAATATGAGCCATGTGATTTGACTTTGGTTGGAGTCGCCAAAGGTTGAACAATTTTCCATCTATCATACAATGTCTACTGCCAAGTCAGGTTCTCTGAAAGCATTATCATTATCCAACATAGCAGAGAAAATGATGCTAAATACTAGTCAGGGTAGGAGGAGCTATGCTATGATGCTGCTACATCCCTGGGGTACGAGTATGGATGGAGTGTTTCACTTCACATTATTTTATTCTTTCTAGAATCTAGATCGACTGGGTATTGTCCTATCTAAAGAGTAAAAAAAAAAGATATTACTTACAACCTGTGCAAGCATACGCCATCTTTTTCTGGCAATTTTCTTTCTGTAACAAAATATCTGAGAATTTTCTGCAAATTCTCCGTGGACAAGCGACATGAATAAAGTCTGAGACGAATGTCATTGGTTCGTTCTTGCATGCAGACGATTCAAGTTTGCGGACGTTAGTTACAACTATCGATACGTCTCCCGGACCAAATAACGAAATCTATTTTCATATCGGTGTCTACTGCGTGTCCGTTATTTGGTCTATCTGTACGTTTTTTTATGGAACAAATTCATAGCTAAAATGAAATTGAATCCATCTAAAGACGTTGTTGTACCTAAATTCAAGTTATTAGTGTGTAAAAGTATGTCTAAAATTGTATACTGGAACATGAGAACAATGATTCAAACAGGGATAACAGCACACATATGCAAGGAAATGAAGAACTATAGTTTGGATACTCTTGGCATTAGTGAATACAGATGGACAGAACAAGGTAAGAACATTCTTTTTAATGATGCGATGCACATCAAAGTCATCAATGCACACAGTCCAAAGGCTAACGGAGAGTCCGTACACAAACCGACAGAAGTCAACGGGAAACCACTGTCGTACCTCCTAATGAAATTCATATTTCTATATAATCCAGAATGAAAATTAACAACATAAATATAGCAACATGGAATGTAAGAACCCTATTCCAGACAGGAAAATTAGAGAATGTCAAAAACGAAATGGAGAGGATGAAAATTAATATACCGGGAATGAGTGAAGTTAGATGGACAGGGACAGGAAAGACAAAAATCAGATAAACACAAATTCATATACGCAGAGCGTTCAAACACGAAAAAGGAGTAGGATTAATGTTTGACGAAGAAACAGCAAAAATAATCACAGGCTTTTTAGGCATAGACAGAATATTAAAAATAAAAGGAAAACAAATAGATATAAATATAATTCAAGTATATGCTCCAACATCAGACAGCTCTGAAGAGGATATACACTTATTTTATGATGATTTGGAAAATGCGACGAAACACACAAAATCACATGAATGTAATCTTGTTATCGGAGACTTTAATGCAAAAATCGGAAAAGGATAAAAAAAACAGATGTAACTGGTGAATATGGATTAGGTTAAAGAAATGAGAGAGACAAAAAGTTACTAGAATTGGCAAAAATGCATAATATGATCATAGGAAACACATGGTTTAAACAACACCCTAGACGATTGACAACATGGAGCAGCCCAGATCATACGACTTTCAACCAGATAGTGTGTCATGTGAGGTATTCCTTCCAGAACGTTGTCTTCCCAATGAACTCTCTGAACCTCTCTCTGTCTTGGGCGATGTGGCTTGAATTTTCTAGCGATGTATTATGTTATCTTTAATGTCGTCAGTCCATCGTCTTCTTGGTCTGCTCTTTCTCCTCTCGCATGTACTCTTCCCTCCATTATTTGTCTTTCTAAACAGTTATGTCTCTTTATATGACCAAACAGGCGTAGTTTTCTTTTTGTTATTGTGTTTAGTAACCAACACTCTGGAATATTCAGTGTGTTTATAATATCTGAGTTTCTGATTTGATCCTTCCATGATATTCGAAGTATCTTCCTGTATCATTTCAGCTCGAAGGCGTTGATCCTCTTTGGCGCTGTTTTACTTAGAGTCCATGTTTCACAACCGTATGTTGCAACCGGAAAAATAAAAGTTCGTAACATTAGCATTTTCGTTTCTATTTTGTTGTTTTTCCATATATTTTTCAGCCGTGTTATTTTGCAATATGCCATTGCCAATCTCTTCCTTAATTCTGCCATGCAGTCTCCTGCACTGTTGATGTTTGCTCCTAAGTATTCAAATTTGTCCACACATTCTATCTCTGTATTGTCTATTCTGATTTTTGGTTGTTGTGTTGTTATATCTGTTGACATGATTTTTGTTTTCTGCGTGTTTAAATACAAATTGTGTGCTTCGCTATATTTCTTTGTGTTCTTGATTAGTTGTTCCAATCCCTTTATATCATTTGAAAGAAGCACCGTGTAGTCTGCGTAGCGTAGTTCCGGGATTAGGAATCCACATATGTTTAAAGCGTGGTAGTCAGTGTTGTGTATGTCTTCTCTCACGTTCCTCATTATACTTTCAGCGTAGATGTTGAACAGGTATGGGGGGAGTGTTCATCCTTGCCTTACTCCACTCTGTACCTCAAACCACTCTGAGAGATCGTCCTTTAACTTCACTGCAGCCTTTTGATCTTGGTAAAGTTCCTCTATTAGATGAATCAGATGTCTTGGGAAATCCATGCTGTTCATTATCTCCCATAGTTGCTGGTGTTGGACGCAGTCGAACGCTTTTGAGTAATCTATGAAACACATGTGCAGGTCAGTTGAAAATTCCCTACACTTTTCTATGATCAATCTCATGTTAAGAATGTGATCACTTGTTACTCTGCCCGATCTGAAACCAGCCTGTGTTTCGTTTATCTCCATCTCTAATTTCTGTTTGATTCTTTGCATTATGATGTGTAACATTATTTTACTTGCTTGACTTATAAGAGCTATAGTTCGGTAGTTAGAGCAAATCTGAAGGTCGCCTTTTTTGGGAGGGGTATATATAATGATTTTTTCCATTCATCCGGCCATGTGCTGCTTTCCCATATTTTGCAGCAGAGTTTGTGGTAAATCTTGATTCCAGCCTTGCCACCTGCATGTATCATTTCTGTTGTTAAACCATCATTGCCAGATATACTATATATTAATCAACAGACGATTCCGAACGGCACTGTTAACAACTAAAACAATGACAGGAGCTGATTGTAATAGTAACCATGAACCACTTTGTGAGAAAAATCAGAATAAAATTAAAGAAAATAAGGAGAAAAATGAAAAACATAAGACTCAACACAGACATTCTTAAAAATAATCAAAAACTGAGAGACCAATACCAAACAATAACAAAGAATAGATACAATGCAATAGCCAAAATAACTATTGTAAATGAACAATGGGCAATGTTGAGTGACTACATACATCAAACAGGACAAGAAGTGCTTCCACCTAAAATTGAAAATACCAAGAATAAATGGGTAACAGAGGATATTCTGAACATAATGGATAAACGAAGGACAAACAAACATATTAAAGAGCAATATAAGATAAATAAAGAAGTAAAACATAAATGCAATGAAGCAAAAGAGTAATGGTTTAATGAACCATGTAAACAAATAGAAACATCTTATAATAAAAACACAAAAACAGTATACAAAAGGATTAGCAAACTTACTGGTAGAAAAACAAAATATAACACAGAATGCTTGAAAACTAAAAATGGCAAAATGCTCACGAAGAAGGACGACATTGTAAAAAGATGGACATAATACATATAAGAGCTTTACGGAGAAGGAAGACCAGAATTAATATAAAATACGGGGTGCAAAAGGAACGCATTGCTCTCAGCGGACCCAGGGTTAGGAGATAACCAAAATCCCGAATGTACCTCCTCGCAGTGCACCCTGGAAACAGAAATACAGCAGCTCGAGCTGATTCTGGCCACATAATTTGGGGATCGTGTCAGAGAATGTGGAGGTAGCAGAAGGAAAGAGATTTTACTGCATAAGAGACAGACAATATCTCCGACACCACCAGCATCACCACATACAGCGACACTGTCGACATACAGTGAAGCTACTCAGTCCATTCCGAACATTGGAGGGGCGGCCAATGTAAAATGCACGTAAAGGTAGATGCATGGCAAGAGAGAAATAGATTTCATACTGAGTACAATGAAACAATGAAAGTGAAGAACAGCTCGAGAGGGCAGCGCGAACTGCAATTAGTAAGGGAAAAGTTCCTAGGAAAGGGGAACTACAAGCTCTGTTAGCTTGAGACGAGCTTCTAGTTACCTGTCCTCCTAATAAGCAGAGACCCAGAACCAATTATGGGCGTTCGGAAAAGCAAGAAGACCTGACCCAACTCTAATGTCGAGCCTTTTTATACCGGACACATGCTCGCGAAGAGAAAGGGTTCCGTACCCGATGGGCTCAGGCACAAAAGGGACAAAGAATTTAGCCCTGGCCCAACTCTACTGTTAAGCTTTCCTATACCGGAAGTACACTTGCAGAGAGAAAGGGTTCAGTACCTGATGGGCTCAGGTGCTATTGGGACAAGGTCGCCCAGCTCGAGAACGCCTTGCTCTTAAACGCATATATATATATATATATATATATATATATATATATATAATATATATATATATATATATATATATATATATATATATATATATATATATATATATATATATATATATATATATATATATATATATATATATATATATATATACATAGGCGTTGAATAGAATAGGTGACAGCACACATCCCTGTCTGACTCCTGTTTGAATGGTTCTGATACTCTATCTGTTGTTCTCACCTTGCTTTAACTTTTTTTTATATAATGCTTTGATGATGGTGTGTAGTAGTTGTCCTTTAATTTCGTTTATTTCTAGAGTTTCCCATATTATGTCTCAGTTTTATTCTGTCGAACGCTTGTTCTTGGTCGACAAAGATGATGTTTAGCTTTTTGTCATATTCAATAGCTTTTTCGCTTAGTTGTCTAAGGGTAAATAGTACATCTGTGCATCCTGCTCCTCTTCTGAAACCAAACTGTGCTTGACTTACACATTGTTATAATACTATCGTCTGGAGAGATGGAAATATGCCTACAGGCACAAATACGGAATGCACATGAAATGTAACTATAGTACGAAATTCACATGAAATGTACCTACAAGTACAAGTACGGAATTCACATGTCTTCTGATATTATTTATACTCTAGTATCTTCTTGTTATGTCTATCATTCTTAGTAGACAATTACTGTGTGTTGCAACTTGTTTTCTTATGTTGGGTGATATCAACGTCTAAGAGTGATATTGATCACGGGTTCTCACCGTGGGCCATAGGGGGTCACGGAGACTTGCAAGGACTCACAGAAAACAAATATGAAATATTGGTGCCGCAGATCCTACCCGACCATGGTCCTGTTATAAGAGAGATGCAACGGAAGTTTGGGAATGAACGCTGAAGAAGAAGAAGACATGGTATGAATGTCCCAACAACAGGATGCAGCACGCTGCTACCTTTGCAAATAATGAAGTGTATGTTTGAAGATAATTGAAGAAGATATCGCTATGAACTTAACAGCACCAGACATATGTTACCACATATTCATATTTCATTGCGTCAGTTCTCACACCCATTCAATACTCACATGTTCTCACTTGACCTAATACCTCACTTGTTCAAATTAATATATTCATAATCACACATGAAAGGTATCCACAAAGATTACCCGAAAACTTATTAAAACACATTCCTTATGTTGATGGTCTCTATAAAGACAGACTATTCACCGTTATTTTACCATTGGGCATCGTCAGGAAGTTTGAGAAGTTCTAACTGCAACCTTGCTATCTAACATCATTAAAGGTAATCTAAATGTTGTTATTCTGTGTTACTCGTTTTTGTCAGAGGTCATATTTCAGAATTATATATGTTCGTCCATCACAAGTGATGGTGACCATTTTGTACAACCACTTCTGGAATTTCAGTTATAATTATGACCACGCCTAATAGTTCGTAGATGGCTAATGAGCCCTATTCGAGCTGCAGATGTTCTTGGACAGTTCGGACGTGGAAATACCACTGTAGACGGATCTTGGTCTATCCGTGACTTTCTAGCTACTCTCTGCTGTTGAGCTGCTGCATTTCTCCTCTTTTCACAAGATGATCGCCCTTTTTGACTTTAGAACGCCATGTAGATCTATTTTGTGCAAGTTTTTCCAATGTATCTTGGTCTATTTCAAAGGCTTTCAGTGAGGTCTTTAATGAGTTCTTGTAGCGCTTCTTTTGGCCACCTTGAGATCGTGTACCCTTTTCCAGCTCACCATTAGAGAAGTATCTTTGGCAGGCGATGGTCTGACATACGTACCAAATGACCTGTCCAATGAATCTGTGTCTGCATCAGGATAGTGTCAATGCTCGGATACCAGATCTATCAAGGACAGTGGTATCTGAAATCTTGTCTTGCCATCTGATGTTCGTAACTTTTCTGAGACAAGTTGTGGGAAAGTGTTTGAGTTTCCATCACATGTCGTCTATACACAGTCCATGTTTCACTAGGGTCATTGTCGAGGACTGTGCTTACATTCCATGCTCCTAGGGTCATTTTCGAGGAGTGTGTTTACATTCCATGCTCCTAGAGTCATTGTCGAGGAGTGTGCTTACATTCCATGCTCCTAGAGTCATTGTCGAGGAGTGTGCTTACATTCCATGCTCCTAGAGTCAGTGGACAACCTTTTCCTTTTGGGTGAATTTTCGTTGATGTGAAAATGACTTGCACTGGGGATTTTCATTAAAGTGAGGAGGAGTTGTGCAAAGCGTCGACCTTGTCGGACTCTCTTGTCGGACTTCATTTGAAACCAGTGGCAAGACGAATCGAGACGACTGGAAGTGAAGTACGATGCAGTGGATGACAATGGTTTTCAACATGAACCATATACAGTTTTATTAATAGACCTATTATTAAGATGGTATATTTCCAGAATGTAGATCTTTTTATTCATGACCTGAACTCTGTTTGTACGATTCAGGGCAAGTTGATCTATTGCAACGAATGCCATGTTTAAGCATTATCATATCTCGTGCTAACCTCCATTTGAACAGCCATGTCACCTCTTATTGTAAGTCAATATTATAAAAAAAAATATCAATCATTCAAGTGCCATGCCGACTGGCGTAGGCGATCATGTTTCTCCACGATTCTCTGTCTCTTGTGGTGTCAATAAGCTCAGTTAGTGAGCGTCTACCGTGCCACGATACAAGCCCATCTAGTAACTTTTCTCTTTTGTCGTCCCCTATCTCTTCTCCCTTTGATCTTTACAGTGGTTATTAAGTGTTCAAGCTGTGTTCTTCTCAGCACATGCCCTAGAAACATTGACTGTCTGCCCCTAATGTTTGATATGATTGATCTTTTTACGCCAGCATCAATGAGAACTTCTGCATTAGTTTTTTTGGCTGTTCATGGTATTTTCATCATTCTTCTCAGAAACCACTAGTGAGATGCTTCATCCAAGATGTTCACAATGATACAATTCATTATATTCGCTGGACCCCAAGGCCAGCTCCTTGCCGCGGAGAAGGGGCTTAGTCCAGACACCAAAGACTGAAAACTAAGACTAGCCAAGTTCTCCTAACATCATACGGAAGGTCCGGTGGCAACCACTAGCGGTCACCAGATCAACCACCAGACCAACCACCGGACCAACCACCGGACCAACCACCAGACCAATCATCGGACCAACCACCGGACCAACCACTGGACTAACCACTAGACCAACCACCAGACAAACAACCAGATCAACCACCAGATCAACTACCGGACCAACCACCAGATCAACCAACGGACCAACCACCGGACCAACCACCAGACTAACCACCAGATCAACCACCAGACTAACTACCAGACCGACCACCAGACCAACCACCAGACTAACCACCAGACCAACCACCAGACCAACCACCAGACCGACCACCAGACAAACAACCAGATCAACCACCAGATCAACCACCGGACCAACCACCAGACTAACCACCAGACCAACCACCAGACCAACCACCAGACCGACCACCAGACCAACCACCATGCTACATTATATTTCTAAAAGATAATATTACTGTACAGTGAGGATTTAAAAAAATGAAAACCCCACCAACATTCTATCTTTACAGTTGGAAAATGGTATTTCTGATCCTAGGTCCAGGAGGCTAACTTTCAACAATTTTCTTAACAATATCACAGAAAAAGCGTCTAGGAGGTTGAACTTGCTAAAGTGACTCGCAAGTGCATCCTGGGAAGCCGACAAGACAACACTTAGACATGCATACGTAGGATACGTCAGATCCATATTAGACTATAATCACCACTTGCAGGCCACATCATCAAAAAGTTCTTGCACCCACTTGGACAGAGTACAAAGCCAAGCTCTCCTCTTGATTTGTAGTGGCGTGAGATCAACATAAACAAATGCATTTGAAATCGATGCAAACATAAAGCCACAAGACAGAAGAGAAAAGGCAACTATAGAAGCTGTGGAAAGGTACAAACGATTCTCACAAAACTAGCCTAACAAAGAAGTAGTCAACAAATGGACACACAAAACAGGACTAAAACAAAAATCCCAATGAACAGCTAGCAGAAGAACTAAACAAGAAATACCACCTTCCCTGAAGATAGAGAGGAATCTGAACGAGTATCAAATAACCCACCAAATGCATCCCTCACACTGTCCCAAATAAACACTACACTAATTGACAAGTCACTAATCAAGACAATAAACCACAGCACCCTTAAGTCTATTGCACTAGAGACTATCTACTCCTACCCAAAGGACTGGATCCAAGCATACATAGATGGACCAGCCTTCAAAGCCACCATCAATGCTGGATAGGGCTCTCGCATAGTCCTCTCTGCCAAAACATCAATAGAGTTATCTGCTCATTGTGGAGAATATTCTGCAGCAACTATCATGCAGAGGTGAAAGCAATATCAGAAACACTCTCATACATCACCAACAATTACAAAAACGATGCCACACATAAAAAAACCTTAAATATTCACAGACTCCCTGTATGCTCTACACGCCCTAGAAAACTGGAATCCAACAGCAGAGAAAACTATAAGCAACATACTTCAAGCTACAAACATTCTTACATCCTATGCCATCAATACTACACTACAGTGGATACCAGGTCACACAGGTATCAGCGGGAATGAAAGTGCTGATAATTTATAAAAAAGGGAGCAAGTATGCCACAATCAGAAATTTGCACCAACCTTAGAACAGCTCAACACATTATCCGCAACAACTATAAACAATCATGGATGGACCACTGGGCCACTGGCTCAAAAGGAAGCGTGCTATATGCAGACATGTCTCAACTAAATTAACACGACAGCATAAATAGACTGCACCGCAAAGATCAATCCACAATATTTAGTCTGCGAACAGCACATGTACAACTTAACAAACACATACAGAGGATTAGCACAGACCACACACCATACTGCAACAGACAAAGGGAAGAAACGGGTGTTCATGTAAATGTTGGAACAGCATAATTTTATCGTCCTCTTCTTCAGCGTTCAATCTCACACTCCCACTGGATATCTCTTGTAACAGGGTAACGAATCTACTATTATTCACTCTAAGAATGAAGTGGGTTAAAACACACCCACATCGCGACAACTGGTGATTTTTATACATCTGATGACATTTAAAAACAATAATGTAATTAATTATTCAGAATTTTAACATTGTGTGGACCTATAATGGTTGCCCCATGACCTCTTTGCGCATGTGCAACGATATAACAGCAGGTATAGTAATTTACTACGGGAATATTGTGCCTAGAAATTTCCAATGCATTAATCTTTCTATTTTTCCGGTTGCAACATAAGGCTGTGAAACATGGACCCTAAGTAAAACAGCGGCAAAGAAAATCAACGCATTCGAGCTGAAATGCTACAGAAAGAAACTTAGAATATCATGGAAGAAAAAAATCATAAACTCAGATATTATAAACACATTGAGGATTCCAGAATGTTGGTTACTAAACACAATAACAAAAAGAAAACTACGCCTGTTTGGTCATATAAAGAGACACATCTGTTTAGAAAGACAAATAATGGAGGAAAGAGTACCTGGGTAGAGGAGAAAGGGCAGACCAAGAAGACGATGGACTGACGACATTAAAGATAACATGAATACATCGCTAGAAAATGCAAGCCACATCGCCCAAGACAGAGAGAGGTTCAGAGAGTTCATTGGGAAGACAACGTTCTGGAAGGAATACATCACATGACACGTAGTAATATATCATGAGATATGAATGATATATGAAAATTTACTTTCAAACATACATTACTGTTGTGATAGACATACATTACTGTTGTGATAGACATGTTTCACTTAGCAGTAATAGATTTCTATTAAAGTCCGTTCAGAATCGTTTGCCGAGATGTTAAATTATTTTTATCAAAAACGTATTGTTCATTTGGATTGATCATTTGAAGTTAGGTTTAGAATAATAATGTCGCTATAGAAATATTTTTTTATCAAAGAAATGTGATCCAGTATCAAAGATACCTTATTTAACCTATATTAAAAAAAAGTTAATCTAAATTATAAACAACCGCTGGATTATGTAGATGCTTACATCTCACATCTGATTATTAAATATAAAGGCATGACCCTCACGGTAGAATGTGCACCGTTCTAAAAGTAGTTGTTTCCACTGTACATTTGTATAAAGCAATGTTACATATGGAAATTCCCGTTTAGCACCAAATATTATTTTTCCTGAACTTAGAATTATGTGAAATCAAAAACGGATATTGACTCGATTTCAAGTCACAAGTCAGAGGCACGTCTCAATATTTACAGAATGTAGGCGGCACTAAGCATATTACCTTCTGCAAGTCTATGTGAGAATGAATCTGAAAGCGAAATATTTTACTGAGCATAACATTGCTATAAAGATTTATCAATACTTCTGCAGAGAGCGTAAAAAGGGACATCTTTATTGTTCTTTATCAAATCCTGAGAAGAGAACAATGCATATTTTAGGTTTGTGTAAACGTTGATTTGATCGAATAGTGGAAGCAAGCGGATATTTATTGCCAACAAATTCACGAAAGCAAGGAAGGAAAGAAAAGATAGACAGTTTCGATAAGGACCTAGTAAAAAGAGAAATATGTAGAATGTTTGATAAAAACGAAGAAGTGACACTTAGAAAGTTGAAGATTTGGATGAAAACTAATAAAGACATTGAAATATCAAAAACTTTATTATGAAAAACTGTAAGAAATGCAGGCTTCACCTTTAGAAAGTATGCTGGTGGAAAAAACATTATTTGTGAAAAGCCACATCTGGTAGCTCTTAGAAGCAAGTATTTACGTGAAGGGAATGCGCGAGAATGGTTATGATATTGTGTATTTAGATGAAACTTGGATCAACGCTCATCATACAAATGAAAAGGAATGGCAGTTAGCAGATGGAAGTATTAAAAGATCAGTACCAAGTAGTAAAGGGCAACGTTTGATAGTTGCACATGCAGGTAGCAGACATAATGGGTTGTTGCAGAATGCTCATCTAATTTTCATTTCAAAATCCATTGACAATAGAGACTACCACTCCGAAATGAATGGGCACATATTCGAAGACTGGATCGAAAAAAGTATTCTTCCAATATTAGATAGACCTTCTTGTCTGATAATGGACAATGCTTCATACCATAACGTAGTGAACGTAGAAGATAGAATCCCAACATCATCAAGTACAAAAGATGCAATCAAAACGTGGCTCATAAAAGAACACATACCATTTACCGACAGGTACTTGAAACCCGAATTGCTTAACCTTGTAAAACAGACACAACGAACAAAGATATTTAAAATAGACAAGTTAATTGAAGAACATGGTCATAGATGTTTGAGACTACCTCCATATCATGCACACTTAAATCCTATAGAGCTAATTTGGGCAAAAGTTAAAGGACACGTAGCATCTACAAATACAACTTTCAAATTATGTGATATTGAGACTCTTACAAATCAGGCTCTATCAAATATACATAAAGACTACTGGGTGAAATGTGAGGATCATGTGTTACGCCAAGAAGAGGAATATTGGAAAAAGGAAGGTTTGTTGTTTGTTCAGCCGAAAACAGTAATCGACCTATTTGACTCGTCTGATTATGAATGATCATTACTCTGATTAAGTCTACACTAAAAAAAGTTTGATTTGCAAAATTTACAAGTTGATTTGTAAAACATTTCATTGCTCAATACCACCCAAGCAATTCAAAAAAATGTTATAAGCAAACCATCAACCATTACTTATAAAAATTAGCCCGCTTGATTCAATACAGAAGTTCAGATATCTTGGATCAACTATTACAGACAAAATTTCCTTACATGAAGAAATATATGTACTTATTTCAAAGGCAGCGACAACATTTGTGAAACTCACACCAAGAGCATGGAACAATATCAAATTGACTCTACGAACAAAAGATATATTTTAAATTTTTTTTACACCTGCCACCATGTAAAATTTTGTGGACACGCCTATGGGTCATCATTGCACTAGATTACTGTAAAATATTTTGTTTATGGTCGAAATAATATTTACATGGGCAAACATCAAAAGAATTCGCCGCTTTCAAATAACCGTTACAGCTAGACATCAAGTAACACATATGTTTTCGCGACATGGACATTTTAACAACGTATGCCAAAATTCATGTGAAATCATCAAGAACTTTTTGAATTATAAATCATAACATCTCGGCAAACGATTCTGAACGGACTTTTAAGAATAGTATTAGGATCTAATGAACTATGATGGCGCACTTAACATTTCATTTATGCATTCGGCGTCCAACAAGCAACCATAATCACTGACCTACTTCATTCTTAGAGTGAGCAGAGTTTATAGATTTCCAGCAGGATGTAGTCTACAGAATGGAAATACGTTGTGTCGCCGTTTTATGTGCGCCACAGGCCCAACACATACGTCTGCGGAGGTTGATTTCATTTAACGCTGGTCATTGTGAAAGTAATATTTTATTGTAATTTTGAGATCAAACATTGTATTACATATCGGCTTGTCTTTCTATTTCAGATGAAAACTGTATGTCTGTTACTGTTCGCGGTGATGATTGGCTGTGCGGTTCACGGGTTCAGCGTCGGCAGAATCTCGAAGTCCAATCTCGCTGATAAAAAAAAAAGGATTTAACTTCGCGTCTAGTCATCAAAGTGGACATCAAAGTGGACATGAAAATGGGGCTAATCTCAATGCAGCTTCAAATAATAACGTAGACCGACCTAATTTTAATATCACTAAATTACCTAAGGATTTACACGAGACTGAAAAAAAATACAATTCTTTTTTTCGGAAAATTCATCAAGTATTTAGTGTTTGCTCTGGTGGTCGTCAAGATTCAGATAGCTATAGGTCAACAGAAACTGACGATAAAGGTAAGAACATTGAAAATTTAAATAATGAACAACCTGGATTATATAATGATCATGATTCTGGTAATAACTCTTACCAGATTTCACAAGAGCTTAAAGACAAAATAAAAGATATGTGTCCAGAATTTAAGAAAATATATAAACAAATCAAAGGTCTTAACCATTCAGAATGCTATCAAAAAATAGAAAATGTCGATGCATGTAAGAACAATGAAGCTTGCAATAAAATAAAAGCCTTTTCAAAATATGTGAGTTGTATTATGAAGAAGGTTAACATAACTCAAGAGTATAAAGACAAGGAAACGTCTTTACATGAGTTAATTAAGAAAGAAATATCTAATTATAGAAAACATATTGGTGATGACAAGCTTGACGGCCATGGAAACGGTAAGACATATGGTGATGACAAGCTGGACGGCCATGGAAACGGTTAAGACATATGGTGATGACAAGCTGGACGGCCATGGAAACGGTAAGACATATGCACCAAAAACTAAGGATGAGATTGATGTGAATGAGGCTTTCAACTCATCCTCACCTTCTCTGGAACAATCGGAATAGAAGCGCTTAGAGACATAATTAAATGCCAAACTTTCAAGTAAGGATCCTGTACTAAATTCTAAAGGAGCAGATTAACAGCTTGAGAAAATGACCTACAGTTTACTGTAATCATTTGGTGTAAACAAGCTAAATTAAAATTTAGTTTTGACAAAATCTCCAGAAAAATTAAAAAAATAAATACAATAAACAGTAAAGAATGAGATGAATTTTGTTGTATTTGACTTTTGTTGTATTTGACTTTTGTTGTATTTGACTTTTGTTGTATTTGACTTTTGTTGTATTTGACTTTTGTTGTATTTGACTTTTGTTGTATTTGACTTTTGTTGTATTTGACTTTTGTTTCTCTTAAACTAATGCGCACAAAATAAATATATATAAAGTGTTCTTGATGTTTGAATGTATGAAGCTCATAAACATGGACAATATTGTCATTTTTTGTATTTGACTTTTGTTGTATTTGACTTTTGTTGTATTTGACTTTTGATGTATTTGACTTTTGTTGTATTTGACTTTTGTTGTATTTGACTTTTGTTTCTCTTAAACTAATGCGCACAAAATAAATATATATAAAGTGTTCTTGATGTTTGAATGTATGAAGCTCATAAACATGGACAATATTGTCATTTTATTCATAAACATGGACAATATGGCCATTTTGTTCATAAACATAGACAATATGGTCATTTTGTTCGTAAACATGGACACTATGGTCATTTTGTTCATAAACATGGACAATATGGTCATTTTGTTCATAAACATGGACAATAGTTAGTTAGTTAGTTAGTTAGTTAGTTAGTCGTCGGAGCATCATCACTGCAAACTGGACACGCCCATAGTTGCTCCGATCTCTCCTTGAGTGTACCCGCCATTACACTTCTGCTGACAGTACCGGTCCTATGCTGGTTGACCACCATTCTTCTGTCACCTCCAAAATGTTCACCTCTAGCAGCACCGCATTTCAATCCCTGATCTTTAATCCTAGCCATTGAAAAGGAATCATCATCCACACTAGTCTCACTCTCGCGTGCTATATCTCTTAAGGTGTTCAAAACGTCAGCGCGATCCATTGCCCCATCGCCCTGTGCCACAATCGCGCATGATGCCAGTTTATCGCTCTTTCATTGCCTCGAACACTCACATGTCCCGGCACGAAAATAAATGTAACCACTTTCAGCCTCGCCTTTCTCAGGACCTCAATCCACTGTTCGCGAATGAGACCCACTTGTACCTTCTTAATCATACTCATAGAGTCACCCAAGATGCAGACTTGCGTTACCTTCTGTGTGCATACCCACTCAAATGCCCTGGTCATTAGTGTCTAAATGTATTTCTAAAATTGGATACTGGAACGTGAGAACAATGATTCAAACGGGATAATAGCACAGATATGCAAGAAATGAAGAACTATTGTTGAGATAATTTTTGCATTAGTGAATGCAGATGGACAGGAAAAGGTAAGAACGTTATTTTTAATGATGCAATGTACATCATATAATCAGGAAGAATTGACAACAAACACATAAGTGGTTTAGCCATCTTAATGACAAACAGAGAGGAACGATCGTTAATAGGCTGGAAACCAGTAAACGAGCGAATCATAAGAACAAGCTTCTACACATCCCACTTCAAATTGACCATCATCCAATGCTACGCATCAACAAATGACAGTTCAGACACGCAGAAAGACGAGTTTTATAACACATTAACTGACATCAACACAACACCTAAAGATGGCATTGTTATCGTTATGGGCGACCTGATATCGAAAGTCGGTGATAATATCATAGGAGTTGAAAAGCACCTAGGAAAACATGGCATAGGAGATTTAAACCAGAATGGGGAGAGATTGAATTATGTGAGATTTATAACACTATAAATAGTAAGTACGTTTTTTCCCCCACAAAGGTTTTCACAAAGTCACATGGAACTCTCCAGACAAGCATGCGAAAAATCAAATTGATCACTTCTGTATCACAAGAAATTTGCTTTCTTAAGTGCAAGATGTTAGAACGTTCAGAGGTACTGACATTAATAGTGACCACAACCTTTGCATAGCCAAGTGCAAGATGTTAGAACGTTCAGAGGTACTGACATTAATAGTGACCACAACCTTTGCATAGCTAAGTGAAAGATGTTAGAACGTTCAGAGGTACTGACATTAATAGTGACCACAACCTTTGCATAGCTAAAATCAGAATCAAACTAAAGTCAACAAAAGCCACAAGCACAAAGAAAAATAGACTCATAACGTTTACAATCTACCAAATTAAAGTCAACAAAAGCCACAAGCACAAAGAAAAATAGACTCACAACGTTTACAATCTACCAAATTAAAGTCAACAAAAGCCACAAGCACAAAGAAAAATAGACTCACAACGTTTACAATCTACCAAATTAAAGAGCTCGTATAACAGTGAAATAAACAACGGCCTTACATCACTAAGAAGTTCAACATAGTCAATTTTTCAACAAAAATAATATTGAAAATCAATGTCTCTTATTTAGAAATGATATGAAAGAAGCAGAATCTTATTGGTCCATAAGATACCCAAAGAAAGAAAAGAAAAACTAGATCAGTGAAAACACGGTCTAAAATATTAGAACAAAAAAAGCAAAACAACAATTTTTATCTGTAAAAATAACATCAAACTACGAACTTAAGCAACAACAATACAACGTGCTAAACAAAAGGTTTAAAGTCAGTGTAAAAAAAAAGGCAAACAAAATTTCTTAGAAAATCTTACAACAGAAGCAGAAAATTCATCAAAATCTTGTAATAGTAGAATTCTGTTCAACACCATGAAATAACTGTGCAACAAAGAACCAATGTACCAATAAAAGACAAGTGTGGTAAAACACTGACGCAAGGAGAGCAACAAAAACAAAGATGGGCCGAGCAATTTAGAGAAACATTAAATAAAACGCCCCCTAATCACTTTCCCAAAATAGCAGAAGAGGCCCAGATACAGACATTAATTGCTTCTTGCTCATACATTACACTCAATGCGGTCAAGATTGTTATAAAAAAATAAAATCCCATAAAGCAACAGGAGATGATGACATCACAGGAGAAATGCTCAAAGCTGCAGACGACGTCACCTTGCAATACCTACTATCTTTATACAATGACATATGGCATGCCGAGGTACCACCGAATCAATGGAAAAATGAAACCAATGTTAAACTGCCGAAAAAAGGAGATTTAACCGACTGTACCAACTGGCGTCGCATCACTTTATTATCCATCCCCTGAAACATTTTTCTTAACACCATATTAGAAAAGATAAAATCATCCGAGGAGATTTTTAGGTTTTAGACTACACCGTTCAACAATAGATTAAATCTTCACATTGAGAATGATTATTGAAGAGTCCACAGAAATGTAATCAAATTTTATTATAAATTACGAATTACTTATTATAAATTATAAATTACGTAGATTTCTAAAAAAGCTTTAGATAGTCTCCATAGACCATCACTTTGGGAGATTCTCACACTTTATGGCTTTCCAGAAAAATATGTAAAAGTTATCAAAGATTTCTATGTAGATTAAAAATGCTGCGTGAAGACTGATAGTGGGATTACTGACTGGTTCCCAGTAGAAACTGGAGTAAAGCAGGAATATTTTATGTCACCAATACTGTTCAACATTTCGCTTGACTGAGAAGTGCATAGGACAAAAACAACTAGGCATCAAATGGATTAACAACGGAACTATAGAAGATCTGGATTTCGCAGACGACATTGCACTACTGAGTTCTACGCACACAGACTTACAGGAAAAGACAACAAGGCTACACTATTTTTCAGAACAAATAGACCTGCAAATCAACGTATCGAAAGTAAACATTATGGACTTTATACTAATGTAAACAATGTGATACAAATACATAGCAATATACTAGAAAAAGTAGAACATTTCACTTATTTGGGAAGTAGAATAACAGCAAATGTAGACTCAAGTACAGAAATTATGACCAAATTGTTCCATCATCAAATGCATTCAATTCACTATCAAACATTTGGAGATAAAAACTCAGCATTAATACAAAGCATGTGTTATTTCGGTTTTTACGTACTGGTGTGAAAGTTGTTACTGAACTACATCTTTAGAAAACAAACTAAATGCCTTCGAAAACAAATGTCTCAGCAAAATCAAAAACACATACTGGAAAGACTTTAAATCAAACGAGACACTAAGAGAAGAGACAGAACAAGAATACATCACAGACGTTATTAGAAAAAGGCGTTGGACATACACCAGTAACGCATTCAGAATGAACGAAGACAGAATACCACGTCAAGTCTTTACATGGTCACCGAGTGACAAGAGAAAAAGGGGAAGACCAAAAAACAACACTGAAAAGAACTATAGAAAAATAAATCACAACAGCTGGTATGAAAATGAACGATCTGGAACAACTGGCTGTTTGTCGACAAGCATGGAGAGCTATGACATCTGCCCTATGTGCCAAGCTTGTCGACAAGCATGGAGAGCTATGAAATCTGCCCTATGTGCCAAGCTTGTCGACACGCATGGAGAGCTATGACATCTGCCCTATGTGCCAAGCTTGTCAACAAGCATGGAGAGCTATGACATCTGCCCTATGTGCCAAGCTTGTCGACAAGCATGGAGAGCTATGACATCTGCCCTATGTGCCAAGCTTGTCGACAAGCATGGAGAGCTATGACATCTGCCCTATGTGCCAAGCTTGTCGACACGCATGGAGAGCTATGACATCTGCCCTATGTGCCAAGCTTGTCGACAAGCATGGAGATCTATGACATCTGCCCTATGTGCCAAGCTTGTCGACAAGCATGGAGAGCTATGACATCTGCCCTATGTGCCAAGTTTGTCGACAAGCATGGAGAGCTATGACATCTGCCCTATGTGCCAAGCTTGTCGACAAGCATGGAGAGCTATGAAATCTGCCCTATGTGCCAAGCTAGACATTAGAAGAAAATGATGATACGCTATGGCCCTTGTTTGCCTTGCGGCGTCAGGGGTGGAAGAGTTCTCTGGAGACGACCTTCTTATGTGCTGTTTGTAAGCTTGTTTCTATGACTTCTTTGATTTCTGTGATCCATCTTTTACATGGTCTGCCTCTGGCTTTATTGCCGTGATGTCTATGTGTCAGGGCCATTTGTGGCATGCTATCTGTTGGTAGCATGGAAGCGTGTGAAAACCACTTGATCTGTTGTCTCTTAATGTGTTCCAATGTTGGAATTGTTTTGGTTATCTGTCTGATGTTATCGTTTCTAATTCTATCTCTTAATGACACTCCGAGTTTTCTTCGTAGACATGTCATTTCTGCTGTCACTATTTTTCGTTTGTCTTGTGCTGTCATTGTCCAGGTTTGGCTCTGGTGGCACAGTGTTGGAATAACAATAATCTTGTATAATGCAACTTTATGTCTATGTTTACTTTTTTGTTCTTGAAAATACGTGTCATCTGTCTTAGGATCTGGTATGTTTTATTGTATCTATTTTGTATCTCTTTACTGTTTTTCCCTTCACTCGATAAAATGCTTCCTAAGTAAGTGAACTCCTTTACCTGTTACAGTGTTTATTATCGATGGAGATAGTGATATTTCTTTCTTTCTTAGCTATTGTTGCCATTATATCGGTCTTTTCAATATTAAACGTCATGTAGAATTTTTGACATTCTGTACGGAGCCTGTTCATATGTTCTAAAATTGCTGTTTTTGTATAGGTCTAATTTTGAACAAAAGTTTACAAATAATATATGGCATACCTTTTGATCATTTTTGATCTTCACGATATTTATGTTTTGAGTGTGGGGTTATGCAGTCATTATGCCGCCTTTCTTTGCCTTGTGGTTTAAAAATAAATTCTTAATGTCTTGTCTTGTCTAGCCATGTGTGTCCTGAGACCTTATGAGGAGCCAGAAATTTCTAGTCGTTGCCAGTTGGGAGGCTTCAGTTGAATGTAGATTGTGTCTCGTTAAAATATTTTTGATGCTGTCTATCCACCTGCATCTTGGACGACATTTCGCTCTAAATCCGGGCACTATCCTGTTGCACGTTGCTGCCGGGAGTAGGTAGGGATTCATTCTTGTTAGATGACCGTTGTTTCTCTATAGGATATGCATGGTCTAGTACCCATCATTTACTTTACGGTGTCTTTGAGGGTTTTATCTCTACGTGTGATTTCCAATGTCTTTCTGAGTCATTTAATCTCACAAACTGCGATCTTTTCTCTCGATCTTATGTCAAAATCCAAGTCTTACATTGATAACACAAAGTTGGAATAAATATAGAGTTTAGAAAAATAATTTAAAAAAAATAAGTGTTAAAGAAAAATTAGTTGGCAGCAAGGCCGTAGATATCTTCTTCCCAAGGAGGAAGGGGATTTACATAAAAAATTTCATTTCATATTTCAAATGTGTTTCAGTACAATATAACTGTACCTGGGGGGGCGGGGCTACCAACCCCTACCAGGCGCGTCACAGGTGGCGGATGGCATCCATATATGTCCATTTATGGAGTCCAACTGCAATTAAGCAGCCGCGGACCAAACCGGTGCTGCTGCCTACCAGGATGGGGCGGGATATCAGGCGGCGCTGATATCCCCACTGAAATACCCCATGTGTCCAGTGACGGACAGCTTCAAGCGAGTATGAGTCGCTATAAGCTCATGCTGCTGGCATGAAGTTATTAACTCCAAGTCAGGAGCGTGCTGGGGGAGGGTTTTAAAAAAATAAATAATTGCTGCCTTGCAATCACCATCGGGAGATGGAAAGGCTAGGGGAGACAACCCATACAGAAAAATCACAACCCAGCCTGCCGAAGACGGAGTGTGTTAGCCAGCGATGGCGCAGATACTGAGATAAATTAGGGCACACACGCTTTTACAGAAATGTGGTCATGCAACAATCAACCCTGTCATCATGGCGTCGCTCCTATCAGCGAAAACCGGGAAAGAGCGGAGCCGGGCCCCTTGCCTCGATAGGGCCCACACAAGCGATTGGTGGCTCTGCTAACCTGGAGGTCAGGGGAAAGCAGAGTAGTGCTACTGACCAAACCAAATGCCTCAGAGTTGCTCAGTGGAATGATGAGGAGTGCGAGACAAAAAGCCTGAGCTACAGGAATTACTGAGGATAAACCAGATTGACATAATTTGCATACTTTTTCTTCTTCTTCTTCTGCGTTCATTATGAAACTCCTGCAGATTAACAGGATTTAGTCCGGAGAATGGAATGCGTTGCGTCATGGTTTACAGCATAGCTGCGATATCTGCGCATTTCGGCCTGACACATCCGACTTCAGCATGGCTTTGGGTCACTGACCCTATATGGGATGGGGCAGCCAACTTCATCCCATAACCTCCTTAGTCGCCTTTTACGACATGCGTTGAAAGTAAACAGTGTTGCTATTCTTTGCTCCCCTTTCGGGCCCCGACAACACACGGGCAAATGTGCATACAAGAGACGCACCGAAAGGACACACAGAGATTCTTTATTCGAGGTTATGAGTCCTTCCGCCAAGATCGACCCAAAAAAGTCAAAGGAGGTATACTGACGTTAGTAAAAACATCAATACCAGCAGCAGAAGTAAAAAGATCCGGAGAAGGAGAACTGGAACATATAACAGTAAAATGGTTGCTACCTGGTGGAGAAATATCCATAACAAACTGCTACAGCCCTACTGCCACCAAAATGGAACTTTGTAAACTAACGATAGAGGAACCGAGTCACCTAATAGTGGATGATTTCAATGACCACTCACCAAGCTGGGGCTACGAGGATATGGATCAAAGGGGTGAAGAGATTGAAGACTGGATGATGGAAAATAAACTATTTCTAATAAACCAGCCAGACGATACACCAACATTCTACTCCAGAGCCTGGAAAAAAACTAGCTCACCAGACCTGGCCATGGCAACAGATGACATAGATAGACACATTACAAGAACAGTAGAAAGTCAACTGGGAGGAAGTGACCATGTACCAGTCATCCTGCAAATCTCCAAGTCAAGAAGTACAGGACAACATAGCATGTCTCCAAGCTGGAATTTCAAAAAAGCAAATTGGACCATTTTCAGTGAACAAACAGACCCGCTTTGACAGAATATCACCCTCACTAACAACATAAACTACAACATCTCAACAAATAAACAATGTGATACTTCAATCCGTACAGAAGGCAATCCAAAGGAGCAGACGAAGACAATACAAGTCTTATTGGAGTGAGACTCTAGAAAAATTGCATAACGAGCTGAATGATGCAAGACATACAATGGAGCAAAACCCTACAGCATGAAACACAAAGAAACACAATGAAATCAAACACACGTTCAATGAGCAGAAAAGAACAGATTCAAAAGAGCTGCCATGAAAATACCAGCAGCCTACACATGACAAAAGACACAAGTAAACTATGGAACCTTACAAGAACTCTAAATGAAGAAACAAAGAATTCACACTACAAGACTGTCATCGAAGAAGAGGGAAAATTCCACACAAGAAAATGGCAGCAAATATTTTAGCAGACTTCTACAAGGAAGAAAGCACAACACTCTCTCATACACGTGTCAAAGAAGTCAAAAAAGAAATTAAAAGAAAACTGAAGAATCAAAATCCAGAGCCCTGCATGAAGACACCTTTCACCATCGCAGAACTAAATGGTGCCATAGGAAAACTAAAGACCAAAAAGGCCCCAGGAAAAGACGGCATAACCAATGATATGATCAGGAACCTAGGGACAATCAGCAGAAACAAGCTCCTTACCATCTTCAACCAATCATGGAAAACTGGTAAAATTCCAGATTTGTGGCGTGAAGCAGTCATCATCCCAATTAGGAAAAAACAAAAAGGAAAAACAAGCAAGTCAAGCTACCGACCAGTCAGCCTCTTGAGTTGCATAGGGAAAACAATGGAGAGAATGGTCAACTCTAGACTGATAAAATACCTAGAAGAAAACCAAAAGCTCACCAAGACACAGTCGGACTATAGGAAAAATCGAAGCACCGAAGACCAGCTTATATACTTAGCACAGGAAATCAAAAATGCTTTTCAAAAGAAGGAAAAAGTGCTGGCTACTTTTATGGACCCGAGTAAGGCCTTCGATAAGGTGTGGAAAGATGGAGTCCTCTTCAAGCTTCTCAAAAACAAAATTGAAGGAAGAATGTTCAGCTGGATAAAAGATTTCCTCTGCTACCGCACTGCAAGAGTAAAAGTAGATGGTAAACTAAGCAAACGTGTTACTCTCCAACAAGTAGTACCTCAAGGAGGAGTGATCTCTCCTACCCTGTTCCTAGTATTCATTAATGATATGGAGAGAAACTGTCACATTATATTTCAAAGGCCCTTCATGCAGATGACTTTGCTGCCTGGAGTGCGGCAGGTAACCTACCCACTGCAAAAAACAGAATGCAGACCGCACTTGACACCCTAAGTTAATGGGCATCTGACTGGGGAGTCCAGATCAACCTCTCCAAAACTGTGACAACCATCTTCTCACTCAAACCACCAAGAAAAAGCAAATCTTAAAATAAACGGAAGTGAGCTAGCACATGTGGGTCACATATCTAGGCACCTACATATCTAGGGGTCACACTAGACAAGCGACTAACCTGGAAACCACACCTAATAACAACTGAGCAAAAAGCAACCAGGAGGCTATCCTTGTTGAAGAAACTTGCAGGCACAAGCTGGGGATCAAATGGAAATATTATCCGAAACGTCTACATGGGTACAGTAAGACCTGTAGTAGAATATTGAAGGACAGCCTGGGCATCAGCATCAAAAACAAATACTGATCGCCTATCTAAAGTACAAAATGCAGGACTTCGACTTATCTCAGGAGGGATGAAAACTACTCCAATCCACGCAATGGAAAAATATGTAAACATCCGCCCACTGGATGACAGAAGAGAAGAAAGAGTGCTTGTTCAAAGGGAAAAAATTAAGCGCATGCCAAACCATCCAACACATGCGCAAATTTCTAGATTAACCACAAGCAGGCTGAAGAGAACCAGCTTCTGTCACATCTCCAACCATCTCCATGAACAACAACAACAAGATATCCTCACAAACCTCCCAAATGAAATTGAAACACTAACGGACTTTGAAGAGCCAGCCAATAGTCTCCATAATAACACAGGTTTCTGGAATAATTAATAAGGAATACCAAACTCCACCTCAACTAAAAGCATTGAAACTAGAGATGATAGAAATAAAATACAATCATAAGGAATGGACACATGTTTACAAAGATGGATCGGCAGAAGGAGCAGTAAGGAATGGAGTAGGTGGAATTTTTATAAGACTCAAAGATGGGAAGATAATATCAAAAGCTTTTTAAACCGGGAAAAACTCCTCTAATTTTAGAGCAGAAGCAGTTACACTCCATCAATCACTGATAGCCTTCACCGAACCAGTACTGCCAAGACCAAAGAAGATAGCCATATTCACAGATTGCAGATCCCTACTGGAATCAATCCAGAGCAACAGAAACGAAAGCCTTCTGCACAACATCAGACATAAGCTCCAAAAATCAACAGTTATTGCCCTTCAGTGGATACCATCACACTGTGGAATCATGGGAAATGAGAAAGTGGATGCTCTGTCAAAGGCAGGAAGCGAAATGGAGCAACACAGACACCACTGTCTTACGGAGAAGTAAAAACAATAATCCGCAACACATACACAACAAAGTGGAAGAAACAAATGGAAGAGGAATACGAACATGATGCAATACATCTCCTCCAGAAATATCAACAGACCACAATATTTCGCCTTAGAACTGGCCAATGCAGACTGTAGGGTCACCTTTACCGATTGAGGATCTCATACACAGATGAATGTCCACGTGGATCCGGAACCCAGACCCCGGAACACATACTTCAGGAATGCCCGACATACAAAGAGCAGAGATCACAGACCTGGCCTGACAATATAGCATGACCACAGATGCTGAACGCAGAAGAAGAAGAATATAAATGTAAAAATTGCACCAGAAGATCACAGAAATAAATCAGGAAACATGTCGGCTGCACTGTCGTTATTTTGTGCAATAAACGACGTAAACAGTGTTAGGTATGAGGCTAGGTAAGTACATTTGAAAGAACTTGGGTCTGTGATATGTAAATATATGATGTGGGCAAGAATGTGATTAACTTGAGCTTAATTAGGACTCTCGATTTCGTGAGGCTGCTACATGATACAGAGTAAACACAGATCATCACGTGACTTCTATTATTACGTAAATTGAGATAACTTTAGAGGTTAGTTAGTTCAGAACATTAGATTAGGCTATACTGAAGTATCAATAATATACATGACGTACTAAGATCAAATGACATCTGTTATTTGAAGGTAAAATTGGACATAGCAGAAGTTATTTCAAAACATTGGAATGTACTGAGGTCACAGCAGAACATAAGCATGACCTTTGTTAAGATGAGCCTGCGTGCTATGCAACTCCGAAATGGCTTTTAATTGGTCATTTTCAGTATAGTCCCCAAAAATGAAACGCAAAGTAAGATCAGCCATACGTGACGTGAAATATGTGTGTGTGTGTGTTGGGGGGGGGTAGCACTCGGGCTTAACTAATGAGGATCACTACATAATGTATACAAGATAATGCCTAAGCCTTTACATATGATTGGGGGGGGGGGGGTTTAATGTTTGGTGTTTATTCCCACCTCCCACTCAGGAAATAATACACGACTTTTAGTCCTAGGAATTTAGCCAATAAGTGGGTAACATAACCCTACCCCTCCCCCTCTAAGTGTCTTTCACAAAATATGAAACACAGCGAGCATGAGGGAATGACACACAACGAGGATGAGGGAATGACACACAACGAGGATGAGAGAATGACACAACGAGGATGAGGGAATGACACACAACGAGGATGAGGTAATGACACAACGAGGATGAGGGAATAACATTTTCTTAAAGGCAGCCCCATTCCCCCTTACCGAAGACGTATCTACGGCCCTTAACACCTCAATGACATTTGTTATAATGGGACAAACTATCCTGAACAGATCTGGTATACCTAACATTGACATAACATAAACCAGCTTTATCCTAGGAAAATGGCGTGGCAGGCAGAGGAGGATTTTAGCCTTGGTTGCCAGCTGGTCTAGGTTGGGAGTACCGATAGGTGGGCAGTTAGAGCACATCTCTGTTGATCCAATAGATCCTGTAGTTTGCCTTGTTCCAAATACATTGATCTTACCATTCCTTTGGAATTAACAAGGCAACAGAGCAAAGGCAACGCACGATTAATATATTTCATCACGGTGGGTATTGTGCTATATAGAAGTATGTATTTCATCACGGTGGGTATTGTGCTATATAGAAGTATGTATTTCAGCACTGGTATTGTGCTATATAGAAGTATGTATTTCAGCACTGATATTGTGCTATATAGAAGTATGTATTTCAGCACTGGTATTGTGCTATATAGAAGTATGTATTTCAGCACTGGTATTGTGCTATATAGAAATATGTATTTCAGCACTGGTATTGTGCTATATAGAAGTATACCATATGGCAAAATATCCCCAGTCCCACAATACATTCTCCCCAGATCAAGAATGAATAATCATGATTGACAGAACATATAATATAATATTTATAACAATGAACAGACTAACAAATGTTCACGCAAAATGAGGTAAAAAGGTTACTAAAACACTTACCTAGCCTATTAATAAAAATATATTTTTAAGAAAAAAAACAAAAGACATACAATAAAACTAAACAGGACAATTCTCAACGTATCGGCTCAAATTGAACCTTTTTCAAGAGACAAACAACAGAAAACAACAAAACAAAAAACAAAATAGATGTCTATATTTCATCAAGCCCTCGTCTCCATAATAGCGCATGGATGGCAACGCATCTAGTAAAAGTGAAAATGCGTGCATTCATTATAAACAAACCGAACTTACTGCGGCACCATCCACTTTGTCAGACACCCTCTGACCATTTGGTTATTTATAACAAATGTTCGTAGGTTCTGGGGAAACTACATTAACTATATAAAAACTAAACTTCTGGTTTATCAAACGTATGTCCTCAGCACTTCCTTTACGGCAGTGAAACATGGGCAACCTATATGTTACCAGGCGAGACGACTAAATAGCCTTCGCATGCAGTGTCTAGGTATAATGCTGAAAGTATGTATGGCAAGCCAAAATCACTAACACTGATGTATGGTAGGATAAAGTAACTACAATGATGTATGGCAGGACAAAGTCACTAACACTGATGTACAGTAGAACAAAGTCACTAACACTGATGTATGGCAGGACAAAGTCACTAACACTGATGTATGGTAGGACAAAGTAACTAACACTGATGTATGGTAGCACAAAGTCACTAACACTGATGTATGGTAGGATAAAGTCACTAACACTGATGTATGGTAGGACAAAGTCACTAACACTGATGTATGGTAGGATAAAGTCACTAACACTGATGTATGGTAGGACAAAGTAACTAACACTGATGTATGGTAGCACAAAGTCACTAACACTGATGTATGGTAGCACAAAGTCACTAACACTGATGTATGGTAGGATAAAGTAACTAACACTGATGTATGGTAGGACAAAGTAACTAACACTGATGTATGGTAGGACAAAGTCACTAACACTGATGTATGGTAGGATAAAGTCATTAACACTGATGTATGGTAGGATAAAGTAACTAACACTGATGTATGGTAGGACAAAGTAACTAACACTGATGTATGGTAGGACAAAGTAACTAACACTGATGTATGGTAGGACAAAGTAACTAACACTGATGTATGGTAGGACAAAGTAACTAACACTGATGTATGGTAGGACAAAGTAACTAACACTGATGTATGGTAGGACAAAGTAACTAACACTGATGTATGGTAGGACAAAGTAACTAACACTGATGTATGGTAGGACAAAGTAACTAACACTGATGTATGGTAGGACAAAGTCACTAACACTGATGTATGGTAGGACAAAGTCACTAACACTGATGTATGGTAGGACAAAGTAACTAACACTGATATATGGTAGGATAAAGTAACTAACACTGTAGGCATTTCATTAAGTTTGTTGATAAGTTGTTCAAGTTTGTTGATAAGTTGTTCAAGTTTGTTGATAAGTTGTTCAAGTTTGTTGATAAGTTGTTCGTTCTCTGTTGTTTCGTTATATATCTCATTTTGTGAGTCTTTTACAATTCTGTCTATGTAGGAATATCATGGACAGAGATAAAGATGAACATTGACATTTTTGAAATTATTGAAACTATATAAATGGTGGCTTCTATATACCATCATAAGAATGAAGTTACAGTATTTTGGACACAAAGCGAGATGATGTTATCGAAAGTCTGATTCTAGAGGACAGAGTGTCAGGTGAGAGAAGAACAGGAGGTAAAGAAGATAATGGACGCGACATCGAAGAATGTATGCACATGTCTCTGGCTAATACAGTCCAGCTTACCCGGGACAGAGAAGCGCTCAAGGTATTCACGACCAACAGAGAGAAGACAACGTTCTGGAAAAAATATATCACTTGATGTGTGTGTGTGTATGCGTATATATATATATATATATATATATATATATATATATATATATATATATATATATATATATATATATATATATATATATATATATATATATATACAAGCGTTGAATAGAATAGGTGACAGCACACATCCCTGTCTGACTCCTGTTTGAATGGTTCTGATACTCTATCTGTTGTTCTCACCTTGCTTTAACTTTTTTTTTTATATAATGCTTTGATAATGTTGTGTAGTAGTTGTTCTTTAATTTCGTTTATTTCTAGAGTTTCCCATATTATGTCTGAGTTTTTCTGTCGAACGCTTGTTCTTGGTCGACAAAGATGATGTTTAGCTTTTTATCATATTCAATAGCTTTTTCGCTTAGTTGTCTAAGGGTAAATAGTACATCTGTGCATCCTGCTCCTCTTCTGAAACCAAACTGTGCTTGACTTACACATTGTTATAATACTATCGTCTGGAGAGATGGAAATATGTCTACAGGCACAAGTACGGAATCCACATGTTTTCTGATATCAGTATTTATACTACAGTATCTTCTTGTTATGCCTATAATTCTTCTTCTTCTTCTTTCTGTCATCGTGTACCTTTAGGTATTGAGGGGAGAGTGAGTGTACGGTCTATTTTTCTTCTATTTGCCTCTTCCGCTGTTATATTTCCGAGTGTCTCTAATACACTATCTATTCACCTTTTACGAGGGCGTCCAATAGGTCGACTGTTTTCGTTTCGTTTGTTAAGTGTTTTTTGGATAATACTTTGCTCTTTCTGTCTGGTTATGTGGTCGAACCATTTAATTTGCTGTTTCTGGGTGTATTCTATTGTTGACTTGAAACCTAATTGTTTCCTTAGTTCTTCATTCCTGATTTTGTCTCTGAAGTCTATAATTCTTAGTAGACTATTAATGTATTTTGCACCTTGATTTATTTTGTTGGTTGATATCAATGTCCAAGAGTGATATAGTTCACGAGTTCTCACCGTGGGCCATAGGGGGTCACGGAAATTTGCAAGGGGATCACAGAGAACAAAAATGAAATCTTGGTGCCACAGACCCTACCATGACCATGGTCCTGTTGTAAGAGAGATCCAATGGAAGTTTGAGAATGAACGCTGAAGAAGAAAAGACATGGTATGAATGTCCCAACAACAGGATTCAGCACGCTGCTTCCTTTGCAAATAATGAAGTGTATGTTTGAAGATAATTGAAGAAGATGTCGGTATGAACTTAACAGCACCAGACATATGTTACCACATATTCATATTTCATTGCGTCAGTTCTCACACCTATTCAATACTCACATGTTCTCACTTGACCTAATACCTCACTTGTTCAAATTAATATATTCATAATCACACATGAAAGGTATCCACAAAGATTACTAGAAAACTTATTAAAACACATTCCTTATGTTGATGGTCTCTATAAAAGACAGACTATTCACCGTTATTTTACCATTGGGCATCGCCAGGAAGTTTGAGAAGTTCTAACTGCAACCTTGCTATCTAACATCATTAAAGGTAATCTAAATGTTGTTATTCTGTGTTACTTGTTTTTGTCAGAGGTCATATTTCGGAACCATATGGATGTATGTGTTCGTCCATCACAAGTGATGATGACCATTTTGTACATCCACTTCTGAAAATTCAGTTATAATTATGACCATGCCTAATAGTTCGTAGATGGCTAATGAGCCCTATTCGAGCTGTAGATGTTCTTGGACAGTTCGGACATGGAATGACCACTGTAGACGGATCTTGGTCTATCCGTGACTTTCTAGCTACTCTCTGCTGTTGAGCTGCTGCATTTCTCTTCTTTTCACAAGATGATCGCCCTTTTTGACTTTAGAACGCCATGTAGATCTATTTTGTGCAAGTTTTTCCAATGTATCTTGGTCTATTTTAAAGGCTTTCAGTGAGGTCTTTAATGAGTTCTTGTAGCGCTTCTTTTGGCCACCTTGAGATCGCGTACCCTTTTCCAGCTCACCATAGAGAAGTATCTTTGGCAGGCGATGGTCTGACATACGTACCAAATGACCTGCCCAATGAATCTGGATAGTGTCAGTGCTGAGGATACCAGCCCTATCAAGGACAGTGGTATCTGAAATCTTGTCTTTCCCTCTGATGTTCGTAACTTTTCTGAGACAAGTTGTGGGAAATTGATTGAGTTTCAATCACATGTCGTCTATACACAGTCCATGTTTCACTAGGGTCATTGTTGAGGAGTGTGCTTACATTCCATGCTCCTAGAGTCAGTGGGAAAACCTTTTCCCTTTGGGTGAATTTTCGTTGATGTGAAAATGACTTGCACTGGGGATTTTCATTAAAGTGGGGAGGAGTTGTGCAAAGCGTCGACCTCACTCTCTTGTCGGACTTCATTTGAAACCAGTGGCAAGACGAATCGAGACGACTGGAAGTGAAGTACGATGCAGTGGATGACAATGGTTTTCAACATGAACCATATACAGTTTTATTAGTAGACCTATTATTAAGATGGTATATTTCCAGATTGTAGATCTTTTTATCCATGACCTGAACAGTTTAAGCCCTACGATTCAGGGCAAGTTGATCTGTTTCAACCAGTTACATGTTTAAGCACAATAGTGTCTCATGCCAACCTCCATTTGGACAGCCAGTTTGCCTCCTGCTGTAAGTGAATATTGAAAAAAAAATAAAATAGTAAAATATTAGCTTTACATGAAGAAATTCATAAGAATGACGTTTCGACTAAAAGATCTTCATCAAGATAAGGACAAACACACACGAAATAGAGTCACCAAATCAAATGAAGATTACATGTCAGCCATGTGGGAACTCACAGATCAGGAATTTAAAAAAAAGATTAAGAAAAGCGAGAACGACGGAAAAACAGTAATACACGAAAAACACAGAAAAACAGAGACACACCAAAATGCAAACTAGAAAACAGAAGTATAAATAATGATAATAAAATAGCAAATGTTAACACACATTATCATTATTTATACTTCTGTTTTCTCTATTTTGCATTTGTATTTCCTTGTGTACCGTACTGCTTCTACATGTAATCATTCACACTCCCGTCGTTCTCGCTTTTATTCGTCTTTTTAAAATGGTTACATTCCTGACAGTTCCCACAAGGCTGATATATAATCTCCGCCTTATTTGGTGGATCCATTCTGTATTTGGTTGACCTTATCTTGATAAAGACTTTTTCAAGTCGATTCTGTGTAGTTTTCCGAGTAAAACTGCTATTTAATCATTTTTAGAATTGTTTTTTCTTAAATTCACTTAGGCCTACCATATGATAGTTAGCCGTCGGATCATCATCACTGCAAACTGGACACGTCCATAGTTGCTACGATCTCTCCTTGAGTGTATCCGCTAATTTTACTTCTGCTGACAGTACCGGTTCTATGCTGGTTGACCATCATTTTTCTGCGCCCTCCAAAATGTTCACTTCTAGCGACGCCGCATTTCAATCCCTGATCTTTAATCCTGGCCATTGAAAAGGAATCATCATCCACACTAGTCTCATTCTCGCGTGCTATATATCTTAAGGAGTTCAAAATGTCAGCGCGATCCATTCCCCCATCGCCCTGTGCCACAATCGCGCTTGACGCCAGTTGATCTACTCTTTCATTGCATCGAACACCCACATGTCCCGGCACAAAAATAAATGTAACCACTTTCAAGTTCGTCTTTTTCAATACCTCTATCCGCTGTTTCCGAACGAGACCAACTTGTACCTTACTAATCATACTCATAGAATCACTCAAGATGCAGACTTGCGTTACCTTCTGTTTGCCTACCCACTCAAATGCCTTGGTCACCGCCATAGTCTCCATGGTCATGCTGCTCGTAGTGACCATGCTGAAAAACATGGATAATAAAAAAAACTATTAGAAGACAGAACTGATGCCTATGAGATGTGGATATAAATATGAATCTGGAGACTATTATTAAAAAGAGAATAAAACAAATAAAGAAGTTCAAACAAAACATAATATGAAGACAAAATCATTAAAGGAAATAAAGAAGTTCAAACAAATAAAAGATTTTGGGCATTAAAAATCATGACACCTTGTTGAAGACCTCACTTGAGTGTAAAGTCGAGGGGAGGCGATCAAGAGAGAAGCAGAGATACAACTGGGAGAGTAACATTGCGAGATGGACAGGGTACGGTCTAGCAGAGTGCACCACCAAGACGAAAGACAGAGGATGGGAAGGTCTGTTGCAGCCAACCTTCGTTGCGGAGATGGAACTTAATGATGATGATGAACTAGTCCAGCAGGAGCTACCCAAATCTATGTTGCAGTTGGATGTGAAACTAGAAACACAGGAATGGAATTTTGTTAATCACAGAAAACACACATACTGACACACACGAATCGACCTTTTGACAAAAAGGCCTTTATCAAGAACACATTAACACCAAAAAAACGATGAGTAAGAACAGCACTATTGACTTTCACATGGCAGAACTTCACATAGATATAACACAGAAGAGTTAACACTAGAAGTCAGAGGCGAAACAACACAAACAGAATATACACTAAACACACACAAATATTGATAAAACAAATCAGAAAAGTGACGGAACAACAAGATATCATCCATACGACTGACGAGCAGTGATCCCTAAGGGTTAAATTGTGCCAAAATGATGTATATATATATATATATATATATATATATATATATAATGGTTCTCAAGGACGTGACGGGTCCAGTCATCACAGAAGCACGACTTAGATGCCATCACATGAATATCATGGACATCAATATTGCGCGTTCTATTGAAGTGGTCAGCAACAGGAATATCAGACTGGTTTTTGTAACTGTATAAATGTTAACAGAATCGGTCTGTGAACCTCCTTGTCCGATGTGTTAGGTGAAATGGGGTAGACATCATCCAATCTATTCAGAATGATACACCTCATTACACAGACTGATACACCTCATTACACAGACTGATACAACTCATTACACAGACTGATACAACTCATTACACAGAATGATACAACTCATTACACTCTGTTCTATCGATGTATTGTCTTTGTTTTTGCTGTTAGGCGCCGCAGGTTTGAATAAAGATCGGTTTTCGTCCATGACACTTTTCTGTCTATTGTCTTTTCTCTCTTTGTGCTATGTGGAGTCGCAGGATTGAATGACAATCATTTTTTTCGGACTATTGCACGTCTGGTCGTTTTATATGCAGTAATACTGTGCCGTGTCATAATGTTGGTGACTCAATCCACCTTCTTCTTGGCTTGCCTCTGTATCTTGCTGTTTCCCTATTCACGTTGTATGCTCTAGCCTCTGGTCAATAAGATTTCATTCTCATTAAGTGGCCGAACCATTTTTTTCTTTTTATCAATATATTTGACTATATACGTTGTTCCAACAGTTCTTGAAATCTCTTCATTCCTCACATGATCTCTTCTTGTAATCTCTTCATTTCTCACATGATCTCGTCTTGTTATATTTGCTGCTTTTCTTAGACATGTCATCAACACACACAGCAGTATGTCAGATCTATGCAAATGAATAGCCGCTGGATATCAGACAGAAAAGCGCACTGACGAGAGCGGTAGAAGGGTACAAGAGACAAAATAATGACCATCCAAATAAAATACATATTGACACTTAGAAACAACTGTCTTACTGGATATATCTGGAGAGAAAGATGGCAAACGCCATCTACCACAAGAGAGAGAGAGAGAGAGAGAGAGAGAGAGAGAGAGAGAGAGAGAGCTAGAAAACAAATACTTCGGACCACTCCCATGTGGGAACTTGCATCAACTAACTATCCAAACAAAATTACTAGATAAGAAAGTCAATAAGGGAACACTACCAACAATCCTGAGGACATGTGCCCTAGAAACTATAAACAGCTACCCATCATCAGCAATCAAGGCCTAGACTGATAGATCGGCTTTCAAGGCCATCTGTCTTGCAGGATATGACATCCATATAGGATACCCTGATGGATCTGGCTACAAGTTCTGTGACTCTTGTGAAAATTTCTCAAATTATGAAGCAGAGGCTGAGGTCATCAAGATAACTATTGAGTTAATAATACACCAACAGTTATCTCATGGAACAAAAAAAAACCCATCAGACATAGTCGTCATGCTTACAGAGTCTATGTCAGTTGTGGAAGCACTGAAATATACCTCATATGAAAATCAAGATATTCTGCACACAGCAAGAGCAGCGTACAATTTCCGCATATCCAATCAGTGTGACCATGCAATTAATACATGGACATAGTAATATAGCAAGAAACGAAGTAGCAGACAGACTTGCAAAAAGAGGCGTTTTATTCGCGCCATAGACCCAACACATCTGTCTACGGAGGTTGATTTCATTTTAACGCTGGTCATTGTGAAAGCAATATTTTATTGTAATTTTGAGATCAAACATTGTATTACATATCGGCTTGTCTTTCTATTTCAGATGAAAACTGTATGTCTGTTACTGTTCGCGGTGATGATTGGCTGTGCGGTTCACGGGCGTATCGTCAGCGAAAAATTACGGTCTGTTAAGCCTAATACCCCTGATGAAAATCAAGGAGCAAACGTAGATAGTAGTCATCAAGGTGGACATGAACATGATAATGGAAAAAGGGCTAAATTCAATGCAGCTTTTAATCATAGCGATATACACCTACATAGTAACTTTCCTCATTTTAATTTCAGTCAATTTCCTCATGTTAATTTCAGTCAATTTCCTCATGTTAATTTCAGTCAATTTCCTCATGTTAATTTCAGTCAATTTCCTCATGTTAATTTCAGTCAATTTCCTCATTTTAATTTCAGTCAATTTCCTCATTTTAATTTCAGTCAATTTCCTCATGTTAATTTCCCTCACTTTCCTAACTTGTCATCCAAGCAGAAGAAAGAATTCGAAAATAACAAGCCTTTTTATATTAGACTTTCCCAAGCATTTAGCGGTTGCTTTGGTCTTCGAGATTCAGATAGCCATAGGTCAACAGAAACTGACAAACAACGTGAGAGCAATGGAATTATAAATAATGTAGGATCTGGATTCCCTAATGTAGGACCTGGATTCCCTAATATAGGATCTGGATTCCCTAATGTAGGACCTGGATTCCCTAATGTTCATGATTTTGTTAATATCACTTATCAGATTCCACAAGAGCTTATAGACCAAATAAAACTTACTTGTGGAAATCTTCAGAAAGAATGTAAACATCTTTTACGTGGTAAGCATTCAGATGGCCATAAAACAATAGAAATTGGCCATGAATGTAAGAATAATGGAACTTTCTATGAACACGGATACTTTTTAAATAGTGCGAAATCTTTCTTGGAGAAATGTAATATTACACAAAAGCTTAAAGACCAGATAGCGTCTTTGCATGTATCAATTAAACAAGAAATAGGTAATTTTAAAAAGCAATATAATGGTAATCACAAGAAAGACAACCATGAAAATGGTGATGACAAGAAGGACGACCATGAAAATGGTGATGACAAGCAGGACGACCATGCAAATGGTGATGACAAGCTGGACGACAATGCAAATGGTGACACATATAGAAGAGACACGATAGTAAAATATCGGTCAATTACTGGGAATGGGAATGATGGGAATGATGGGAATGAATCTGTCACTCCAGAGCCGTCAGATGCTCCGGGAACGACAGTCCCACTTGAAGACTAGTTTTTCATGCAAGACTACTTTATTACAGCCTGGAGAAGCTGACCCACAGTTTGCTGTGAGAAAATAACATAAAGTTTACTGTAATCATTTGATGTAAAGATCTGATGTAAACATTTGATGTAAACATTTGATGTAAACAAGCTAAACTAAAATGTTGTTTCGACATCTTAAGAAAAAATAAATAAATACAATAAAAAGTAAAGAATGAGCATAATATTATTGTATTTGCTTTTTGTTTTTCTTAAACTAATGCGCACAAAATAAATGAATGTAATATGTTCTTGATGTTTGAATGTATAATGCTCATAAACATGGAGATCAAGCTCATAAACATGGACAATATGGACATCATGCTCATAAACATGGACAATATGGACATCATGCTCATAAACATGGACAATATGGACAGTTTGCTAATGTTACTTTAAGGCAAGTGATTGATGATTATCGTGATGAAATAATCCCTTTAGCTGTGAGCAGGTAGTTCTTGACACATAATGATGATGAACTAATCCCTTTAGCTGTGAGCAGGTAGTTCTTGACACATGATGATGATGAACTAATCCCTTTAGCTGTGAGCAGGTAGCTCTTAACACATGATGATGATGAAATAATCCCTTAGCTTTAAGCAGGTAGTTCTTGACAGCTCATAGATTTTCTGGCGCATGCTGTTGTGTCTGTGGGTCCCACCAATGGCTCACTAGACAAACCAACCATGCAACAGAAAACCTTAGTAGATGACATGCCTTTATATTGAGGTTATCTTCTTATAGAAGCTTCATGGCACGTCATCTATACAATCCGGTAGTCGTAACCTTCGATAACAGTTACTATGTTGTTCCGACAGGCCGACGTTGTGCTTGAACTAGTTACGGGCACGGCGTGGGTGGGCGGACCAACAAAGAAACCTGTCGCAAGGGCCAGAGTTGTGCCCTGATGTCGACATCTGTTTCGGCGGCATTGGACTCGAAACACCATCGAGTCGAATGACTGCTGGAACAGATGGCGGAGCACTGATAGGAATGCCCCACGTGCTGTGAGGCCCGTTTTCTAATCAAGAATCAAGAATCATAGACTTTTTGACAAAAGCACAGGTATTTCTCAGTTGAGTAACTGAGGCGACACCATGTTTAGTCCCAAAGGGAGGCATTCCGGCGTGAAAGTATAGCAGGATTATCACCTCCTGCCATAGACACATCACACACTTCTGGACCGACTATCTCATCACTCTTCTGTCAGATTTGTGAACACATCCGAAGTTATGGCATATCTACCATTCCCCGTCATCTAGGAGTCTCTGCCACAATAGGACAAATGTCCGTTGGCCTGAATTTCTTCGTCATCCAAGGGCAAGTATTTTCTTTTAAAATAAAAGGTAATAATAATAAATTCAGACAAGATGCGAGTGATAATTTTGGTCGTAGGTGACAGGTTATCAGTTTCACCCCCTAACCTTACTTAGTGTCGTTTTACGACATGCATGTAAAGATGAAAATGGGTCTATTATTTGTACCCTGAACTAGAAATCCAGGCCCAGGTTGTCACATGGGCGTGGGTAAAAAATTCAAACCCCCTTTTTGGCTTGAAAATGGAGTGAAGCGCTGAAATATGAGGGAATGTGACCTGAATAAGTCAAATGTTACCAACTTAAACAAGTCGGAGAATTTAGATATCTAGTAAGTGTTTTTACAGAAGATGGAAGTCTAGATAGGAAATTGAGACTAGATATCAAACAATCAATATAATATCCCATCAACTTGGCACCATTACTTAGACATCCGACCATCCGCATAATTAAACAGACAGTAATAAATATCATTTTTATGTCAACATTGTGCTATCAATGTCAAACATGGACACTTTCCACAGCACAGGAAAATAAGATTACGGCAAGTGAGATGAGGTTTTTGAGAATGATTATCGGCGTTAAAAGAATGGGTAGAATACGAAACATAACATCAGACAAATCGTAGGAACTACACCACTCAATGACTACATCAGGAGACAATAAATTAAATGGTTCGGAAATTTAGCGAGAATTGAGCCTGACTGCCTCCCGCCGAGAGTGTATAACAGCAAAATATTTGGGATGAGGGAAAGAGAAAGGCTACAACATAATGGACCGACAATATTGGAGAGATACTACTCGATGAGATTACAACAACCCGATGGAATTATAACAACCCGATGGAATTATAACAACCCGATGGAATTATAACAACCCGACGGAATTACAACAACCACACGGGATTACAACAACACCAGTAACACATTTGGTAGTAGAGCATAGACTTCACGACGCTTCACGCACAAGTTGTTAAGACAATACAAGACAAAAGCTAAATCTGGTCCAAGATGAGATTATCCTGTCACAAAAATACACACATTTGATGACCAGCAGTCGGTGTTGCAAAGAGTCTCACATTTGATGTCCAGCAGTCGGTGTTGCAAAGAGTCTCACATTACTCTCTTGCTGACCCAGGGTTAGCAGTTAACCAAAATAATAAAAGTATCTACCCGTGGTGCACTGTGGAAACATAAATAAATTTGCTCTCGCTGTATTCCTTGCCAACACTTTTAAGCAGGTGTCCGTGGGTGTAGATTCTGTAAATGGAATGAGATTGCCTGCAAAGAGACAGACAATTTCTCCGAGACCTCTACGCTAACACACCCAGCAGCAGTATCGGCACACAGTTACATAAGGAATCTGTGCATTCCATCTTGGTCAGCCAAAAATGCAGAAACTTTGAAGCGGCGGCCAATACAAATGTCCGGATACGGGTAGGTCTCGCTAAGATATGTTGACACTATGAGTACACATTCAATCTTGAAAAGATAACACGCACTAGAGGTCAGCGATGTGAATGTGGAACGATATAATGGTAACGAAGGAGCAATTGCCAAGCACGTGACCGATTGGCAGAAGTGCTGTTCATGCTCGAGAACACACAGAAGCTCACGTGCCCCACCACAATTGACCCCATTCAAAGTAAGAGACATGACAGGGATTTGAAACGCCATCTTGACCAATGTACTCCTGGGTATCGGAAAAATCTGTGAATACAGCTCCTCATTGCACACAGGAAAATCATTGAACAAATGTCGGGGAGCACATTGTTCAAAAACTCGCGTTCGAAACAATGTTGAGACTTGTACTCTGGACGCTGTGGACAACGTAGACAGAAGGTAAGTCCTTGTCTTCGAGGGCATCACAAACCAAGTCTAACTCGACTGCCGCCGTTGCCCATCACGGCTCATGCAAAGAAAATTGGGTTCAGTACTCAAAGGCATAGAGGAGAGATGTATCTCTTGCACGAGATTTGTTTGCCAACTGCGAAGTTCGTCGTCTAGGTTAGGCGCAATCTACCTACTTCTTTGTGTGATAGACGCAATGGTGGAGAGTTAAACCACATGGCGCGTCTGGCCATGTATTGGAAGGCTATCACAAACGGACGAGATGAGTGCATGCGAAATGCGCTAGTCAAATGTCAAACCCCGGACGGGTTTTTGCAAAGCAGCACCTCGTCTAGGAAGGTGTATCAACCCTAAATCTAATTCGGCTATCGCCGTTACCCAAAACGGCACATACAGAAGATATTAAGTTTGGGACATAGTGTCAGAAAGGGCGGTAATGGAATGGTCTTCATATGCGAGGAATAGGCTCGTTGGCCGCGAAGCGCCTAGTCGGAAAAAGACACACTAAACTATGCCCAGGCAAACTATCAGCTTGTCTCGTGACATGTACCCCCTCCGAGTATAAGGCTCCTTCAATAGTCATTGCATTAAGTCGAAAGTATGTATCTTGGGACAGGTACCCCCTCCGAGTATAAGGCTCCTTCAAAAGTCATTGCATTAAGCCGAAGGTATGTCTCCTGGGTATGAAAGAAAGCTCCGAGAAACCACCTCATAGTACATAAGAGCTAATCGCTCGTAATTCCTGGGGAAAGAAAAAAAAAGAAAGAGAAAGATGACCAGCAGTCACATGACCTAATAAAAATACAACTAAATGACTGTCCATACACCACGTCAACAATGCTCTATCAAATTCCATCTCCCCCTGTCAATAACGGTCAAGAATTCAGAGACCTCTGATTCATCATCATCAGGTGCCATGCCGGCTGGCGTAGGCGGTCATGGCTCTCCACAACTCTCTGGCCACAGTATTATGTATCAAAGTCGTTGTTGTTTCCTTGCCGTGCCAGGTTGTCAAACTTTCTAATATTTTCTCACGTTGTCGCCCTCTGTCTCTGTTGCCTTCAATTTTGCCTGTTGTGACTATGTTCTCTAAACCTGCCTGTCTTATGAAGTGGCCAAAAAAAAGAAGATTGCCTTTTTCTTATATTGTTGATTAAGGTCCGTTTCGCATTTGACTCTTTCAACACCTCTACATTAGTTTTTCTGGCAGTCCATGGTATTCTCAGCATTCTTCTATAGAACCACTGATTACTTATATTAAAACAAATTCAGAGACCCCTGATTACTTAATATCAAAAACAAATGAGCTTCCATCTTCCCAAACAATTTTGAAAAAGAAAAAGTACACAGAAAATACATGCTTTGTTCCATATTATTATAAAAACTTCTCAATGTTCCATATTATTATAAAAACTTCTCAATGTTCCATATTATTATAAAAACTTCTCAATGTTCCATTGTGTTATAAAAACTTCTCAATGTTCCATATTATTATAAAAACTTCTCAATGTTCCATATTATTATAAAAACTTCTCAATGTTCCATATTGTTATAAAAACTTCTCAATGTTCCTCATTGTTATAAATCTAAAACAAAAATACCATTTATTGGTGTAGGAAAACAATACTCCATCTATCCATCTACGCTGTTCCCTTGTTTACCGTGCGCTGTCAGGGATGGTAGAGTTCTCCGGAGATGACTTTCTTGTGTGCTGTTTGTAAGCCTGTTCCTGTGGCTTATTTGATTTATGTGATCCATCTTTTACATGGTCTGCCTCTGGCTTTATAGCCGTCATGTTTATGTGTCATTGCCATTTGTGGCATGCTGTCTGTTGGTAGTCTGGAAGCGCGTGAAAACCACTTGATCTGTTGTCTTTTGATGTGTTCCAATACTGGTATTGTTTTGGTTGTCTGTCTGATGTTATCGTTTCTAATTCTCTCTCTTAATGAAACTCAGAGTATTCTTCATAGACATGTCATTTCTTTTGTCATTACTTTTCTCTGTCTTGTGCTGTCAATGTCCAGGAAAACAATACTATTAATGTCAAATTTTGTCCAATCCCCCTCGTCCACAACTGTTAAATATTTTCAGAACATCCCACTCACCACAATCGTGGACATAATTTATAGACATCCCACTCACCACAATCGTGGACATAATTTATAGACATCCCACTAACCACAATCGTGGACATAATTTATAGACATCCCACTCACCACAATCGTGGACATAATTTATAGACATCCCACTCACCACAATCGTGGACATAATTTATAGACATCCCACTCACCACAATCGTGGACATAATTTATAGACATCCCACTCACCACAATCGTGGACATAATTTATAGACATCCAGAAAACCACAATCGTGGACATAATTTATAGACATCCAGAAAACCACAATCATGGACACAATTTATAGACATCCCATAATTTCCAAAATAGCGACTACAACTTTCTATAGTCAGATCTCTTACTTTTGCTACTGTATATCCTCCGAAGTCAAATATGTCAGGCCATAGGAGACACAACGCAAAAATGTGTCAACGTTATGTAGGGCCTTCTGGATGTTTAAAAAATTTTGTTTGAAGTGGTCCCATAATAATAGTTATTCTAATACTTTTGGACAATGGATAATAGGGTCAGAAAGAGAAGGAGAAGCTGTTGAAATGAGGAAATATGGAGGAATTTCTCCAACGGGAGTTGTCGTTTAATTTCCAAAATAGGAAACTAGAGAAAGGGAACCTTTTGAGTCATCGTTTTGTCTGTGTGAAGATACAACAGAAGTAGAGAGAGAGAGAGAGAGAGAGTACTAATTCTCTCCAACTTTAATTTCGAAGTAGTTTATCAGTTAGGAACAGAGAGATTGACATATCTCTGAAACGAAAGTAATGTACAGTAGGGGACAATTGTGTTTGAAAATCCTTATACTCGTCAAATAGTGTTTCACGCAGTCTTTGTGAAGTCTTGCTTCATGCAGTCTTTGTGAAGTCTTGTTTCACGCAGTATTTGTGAAGTCTTGTTTCATGCAGTATTTGTGAAGTCTTGTTTCATGCAGTCTTTGTGAAGTCTTGTTTCATTCAGTCTTTGTGAAGTCTTGTTTCATGCAGTATTTGTGAAGTCTTGTTTCATGCAGTCTTTGTGAAGTCTTGTTTCATTCAGTCTTGTTTCATGCAGTCTTGTTTCATGCAGTCTTTGTGAAGTCTTGTTTCATGCAGTCTTTGTGAAGTCTTGTTTCATTCAGTCTTGTTTCATTCAGTCTTTGTGAAGTCTTGTTTCATGCAGTCTCTGTGAAGTCTTGTTTCATTCAGTCTTGTTTCATTCAGTCTTTGTGAAGTCTCGTTTCATGCAGTCTTTGTGAAGTCTTGTTTCATTCAGTCTTGTTTCATGCAGTCGTTGTGAAGTCTTGCTTCTCAGATATAACCTGTGTGAAGGTTATGCAGCACTTCTAAAATATATTTATTGATGTAATTCGGTCTTTGAAGCCGTGTTCACCAGATATAACATGTGCTAAGGTTATGCAGTACTTTTGAAGTCGTCCGCTGATGCAACTCAGCCCGGAGGTCTTTTTCGCGACACATTGTTGTCTACTGTAGAAGTTTCAGATGGATGTCATCACCTGTCACAGACCTATTGTCATGAATATTGCCGATCATAATTCAATTTCACGATGCCTAACAGCAAAAATCAAAGATAATGCAATGAATATATATATATAATTATTGATAGATCGATAGATTGATAGATACTGCATATTATACCCAAGATGGAGCCAAGTCTGTAGTCTAAATGAACATCAATCACCACAATAAAAATCTCTGTTCACGGTGTAGTTTAAAAAAACAACAACTGATTAAACTCTTACAATAGGACAGAGAACAATGACCACGATGTAGAGATTGTTTCCCTGTAACGTCAGATGTTTTTCGATGGTTGTATGATTCCTACAATCGAGTAGGACCTACATAAAAAATTATGCATTCACTTTAAATATATTATTTTAAAAATTAGTTTCACTTCAGTTAGTTTTCTAGAATGAAATAATTTTTCTATACGAAATAAGTTTTCAATAAGAAATGAGTTTTCTATAAGGAAATGTTCAGTGTTGACAACATTTTCATGAACATGAATATACAAATCTTATTTATTGCAACATAGTTTAACATAGTAAAATTGAAATATTCATTAAACATATTTTGTATTATGAAAACAGTTCTCAAAATCCCACTAGATTTCTCTTGCAGCGGGACAATAGTTCAACTAGATTTCTCTTGCAGCGGGACAATAGTTCAACTAGATTTCTCTTGCAGCGGGACAGTAGTCCAACTAGATTTCTCTTGTAGCGGGACAATAGTTCAACAAGATTTCTCTTGTAGCGGGACAATAGTTCAACTAGATTTCTCTTGTAGCGGGACAGTAGCTCAACCAGATTTATCTTCAAGCGGGACAATAGTTCAACTAGATTTAACTTCAAGCGGAACAATCAACAAGATTTATTTTCAAGCGGAAAAATAGTTTATCTAGATTTCTCTTGTAGCGGGACAATAGTTCAACTAGATTTCTCTTGTAGTGGGACAATATTTCAACGACATTTCTCTTGTAGCGGGACAATAGTTGAACTAAATTTTTCTTGTAGTGGGACAATAGTTCAATTATATTTCTCCTGTAGCGGGACAATAGTTCAAGAAGATTACTCTTATTATTGGATAATGGTTCAAATAGATTTCTCTTGTAGCTAAACAATGGTTGAACAAGATTTCTCTTGTAGCGGGACAATAATTCAACAGGATTTATCTTCAAGCAGGACAGTAGTTCAACTAGATTTAACTTCAAGCGGAACAATAGTTCAACTAGATTTCTCTTGTAGAGGAACAATAGTTCAACTAGATTTCTCTTGTAGCGGAACAATAGTTCAACTAGATTTCTCTTGTAGCGGGACAGTAGCTCAACTAGATTTCTCTTGTAGCGGGACAGTAGCTCAACTAGATTTCTCTTGTAGCGGGACAGTAGCTCAACTAGATTTCTCTTGTAGCGGGACAATAGTTCAACTAAATTTCTCTTGTATTGGGACAATAGTTCAACTAAATTTCTCTTGTAGCGGGGCAATAGTTCAACTAGATTTATATTCAAGCGGGACAATAGTTCAACAAGATTTAACTTCAAGCGGAACAATAGTTCAACTAGATTTCTCTTGTAGTGGGACAATAGTTCAACTAAATTTCTCTTTTAGCGGGACAAAAGTTCAATTAGATTTCTCTTGTAGAGGGACAATCGTTCAACTAAATTTCTCCTGTAGCGGGACAATAGTTCAACTACATTTTTCTTGTAGCGGGACAATAGTTCAACTAGATTTCTCTTGTAGCGGGACAATAGTTCAACTAGATTTCTCTTGTAGCGGGACAATAGTTCAACTAGATTTCTCTTATTGTTGGATAATGGTTCAACTAGATTTCTCTTGTAGCGGGACAATAGTTCAACAAGATTTCTCTTGTAGCGGGACAATACTTTAACTAGATTTCTGTTGTAGCGGGACAATAGTTCAACTAGATTTCTCTTGTAGCGAGACAGTAGTTCAACTAGATTTCTCTTGTAGCGGGACAATAGTTCAACTAGATTTCTCTTGTAGCGGGACAATAGTTCAACTAGATTTCTCTTGTAGCGAGACAGTAGTTCAACTAAATTTCTCTTGTATTGGGACAATAGTTCAACTAAATTTCTCTTGTAGCGGGGCAATAGTTCAACTAGATTTATATTCAAGCGGGACAATAGTTCAACAAGATTTAACTTCAAGCGGAACAATAGTTCAACTAGATTTCTCTTGTAGTGGGACAATAGTTCAACTAAATTTCTCTTTTAGCGGGACAAAAGTTCAATTAGATTTCTCTTGTAGCGGGACAATCGTTCAACTAAATTTCTCCTGTAGCGGGACAATAGTTCAACTACATTTTTCTTGTAGCGGGACAATAGTTCAACTAGATTTCTCTTGTAGCGGGACAATAGTTCAACTAGATTTCTCTTGTAGCGGGACAATAGTTCAACTAGATTTCTCTTATTGTTGGATAATGGTTCAACTAGATTTCTCTTGTAGCGGGACAATAGTTCAACAAGATTTCTCTTGTAGCGGGACAATACTTTAACTAGATTTCTTTTGTAGCGGGACAATAGATCAACTAGATTTCTCTTGTAGCGAGACAGTAGTTCAACTAAATTTCTCTTGTAGCGGGACAATAGTTCAACTAAATTTTTCTTGTAGCGAGACAATAGTTCAACTAAATGTCTCTTGCATTGGGACAATAGTTCAACTAAAAATGTATCTTGTAGCGGTACAATAGTTCAATTAAATTTCTCTTGTAGCGGGAGAATAGTTCAACTAAATTATTCTTGTAGCGGGACAATAGTTCAACTAGATTTCACTTGTAGTGGGAATATATTTCTACTAGATTTCTCTTTTATCGTTACAATAGTTCAATTAAATTTCTCTTGTACCGGGAGAATAGTTCAACTAAATTATTCTTGTAGAGGGACAATACTTCAACTAGATTTCTGTTGTAGCGGGACAATAGTTAAACTAGATTTCTCTTGTAGCGGGACAATAGTTCAGCTAGATTTCTCTTATTGTTGGATAATGTTTCAACTAAATTTCTCTTGTAGCGGCACAATAATTCAACTATATTTCTCTTGTAACGAGACAATAGTTCAACTAGATTTCTCTTATTGTTGAATAATGGTTCAACTAGATTTCTCTTGTAGCGGGACAATAGTTCAAAAAGATGTCTCTTGTAGTGGGACAATAGTTCAACTAATTTTTTCTTGATACGGGACAATAGTTCAACTAGATTTCTCTTGTAGCTGTACAATAGTTTAACTAAATTTCTCTTGTAGCGGGACAATAGTTCAACAAGATTTCTCTTGTAGCGGGACAATAGTTCAACTAGATTTAACTTCAAGCGGAACAATCAACAAGATTTATTTTCAAGCGGAAAAATAGTTTATCTAGATTTCTCTTGTAGCGGGACAATAGTTCAACTAGATTTCTCTTGTAGTGGGACAATATTTCAACGACATTTCTCTTGTAGCGGGACAATAGTTGAACTAAATTTTTCTTGTAGTGGGACAATAGTTCAATTATATTTCTCCTGTAGCGGGACAATAGTTCAAGAAGATTACTCTTATTATTGGATAATGGTTCAAATAGATTTCTCTTGTAGCTAAACAATGGTTGAACAAGATTTCTCTTGTAGTGGGACAATAATTCAACAGGATTTATCTTCAAGCAGGACAGTAGTTCAACTAGATTTAACTTCAAGCGGAACAATAGTTCAACTAGATTTCTCTTGTAGCGGGACAAAAGTTCAACAAGATTTAACTTCAAGCGGAACAATAGTTCAACTAGATTTCTCTTGTAGCGGAACAATAGTTCAACTAGATTTCTCTTGTAGCGGAACAATAGTTCAACTAGATTTCTCTTGTAGCGGGACAGTAGCTCAACTAGATTTCTCTTGTAGCGGGACAGTAGCTCAACTAGATTTCTCTTGTAGCGGGACAGTAGCTCAACTAGATTTCTCTTGTAGCGGGACAATAGTTCAACTAAATTTCTCTTGTATTGGGACAATATTTCAACTAAATTTCTCTTGTAGCGGGGCAATAGTTCAACTAGATTTATATTCAAGCGGGACAATAGTTCAACAAGATTTAACTTCAAGCGGAACAATAGTTCAACTAGATTTCTCTTGTAGTGGGACAATAGTTCAACTAAATTTCTCTTTTAGCGGCACAAAAGTTCAATTAGATTTCTCTTGTAGAGGGACAATCGTTCAACTAAATTTCTCCTGTAGCGGGACAATAGTTCAACTACATTTTTCTTGTAGCGGGACAATAGTTCAACTAGATTTCTCTTGTAGCGGGACAATAGTTCAACTAGATTTCTCTTGTAGCGGGACAATAGTTCAACTAGATTTCTCTTATTGTTGGATAATGGTTCAACTAGATTTCTCTTGTAGCGGGACAATAGTTCAACAAGATTTCTCTTGTAGCGGGACAATACTTTAACTAGATTTCTGTTGTAGCGGGACAATAGTTCAACTAGATTTCTCTTGTAGCGAGACAGTAGTTCAACTAGATTTCTCTTGTAGCGGGACAATAGTTCAACTAGATTTCTTTTGTAGCGGGACAATAGTTCAACTAGATTTCTCTTGTAGCGAGACAGTAGTTCAACTAAATTTCTCTTGTATTGGGACAATAGTTCAACTAAATTTCTCTTGTAGCGGGGCAATAGTTCAACTAGATTTATATTCAAGCGGGACAATAGTTCAACAAGATTTCTCTTGTAGCGGGACAATACTTTAACTAGATTTCTGTTGTAGCGGGACAATAGTTCAACTAGATTTCTCTTGTAGCGAGACAGTAGTTCAACTAAATTTCTCTTGTAGCGGGACAATATTTCAACTAAATTTTTCTTGTAGCGAGACAATAGTTCAACTAAATGTCTCTTGCATTGGGACAATAGTTCAACTAAAAATGTATCTTGTAGCGGTACAATAGTTCAATTAAATTTCTCTTGTAGCGGGAGAATAGTTCAACTAAATTATTCTTGTAGCGGGACAATAGTTCAACTAGATTTCACTTGTAGTGGGAATATATTTCTACTAGATTTCTCTTTTATCGTTACAATAGTTCAATTAAATTTCTCTTGTACCGGGAGAATAGTTCAACTAAATTATTCTTGTAGAGGGACAATACTTCAACTAGATTTCTGTTGTAGCGGGACAATAGTTAAACTAGATTTCTCTTGTAGCGGGACAATAGTTCAGCTAGATTTCTCTTATTGTTGGATAATGTTTCAACTAAATTTCTCTTGTAGCGGCACAATAATTCAACTATATTTCTCTTGTAACGAGACAATAGTTCAACTAGATTTCTCTTATTGTTGAATAATGGTTCAACTAGATTTCTCTTGTAGCGGGACAATAGTTCAAAAAGATGTCTCTTGTAGTGGGACAATAGTTCAACTAATTTTTTCTTGATACGGGACAATAGTTCAACTAGATTTCTCTTGTAGCTGTACAATAGTTTAACTAAATTTCTCTTGTAGCGGGACAATAGTTCAACAAGATTTCTCTTGTAGCGGGACAATAGTTCAACAAGATTTCTCTTGTAGCGAGACAGTAGTTCAACTAGATTTCTCTTGTAGCGGAACAATAGTTCAACTAAATTTCTCTTGTAGCGGGACAATAGTTCAACTAGATTTCTCTTGTAGCGGGACAATAGTTCAACTAGATTTCTCTTATTGTTGGATAATGGTTCAACTAAATTTCTCTTGTAGCGGCACAATAATTCAACTATATTTCTCTTGTAACGAGACAATAGTTTAACTAAATTTCTCTTGTAGCGGGACAATAGTTCAACAAGATTTCTCTTGTAGCGGGACAATAGTTCAACTAGATTTCTCTTGTAGCGAAACAATAGTTCAACTAAATTATTCTTGTAGAGGGACAATAGTTCAACTAGATTTCTCTTGTAGCGGGACAATAGTTCAACTAGATTTCTCTTGTAGCGGGATAATACTTCAGCTAGATTTCTCTTGTAGCGTTACAATAGTTCAACAAGACTTCTCTTGTAGCGGGACAATAGTTCAACTAAATTATTCTTGTAGCGGGACAATAGTTAAACTAAATTTCTCTTGTAGCGAGATAATAGTTCAACTAGATTTCTCTTGTAGTAATACAATGGTTCAACTATATTCTCTTGTAGTAGGACAATGTTTTAACTAAATTTCTCTTGTAGCAGGATAATGGTTCAACTAGATTTCCCGCACTGTGTAATACAGGACACGGAAATGCGGTTTTATTTACGACAATGGCGCTAAACACATCCGATTCGGCGTGTAACTATTACATTCAGTGTTTTACCATTTTCACTGAACGTCTGTGAACGGTGAACGTCTGTGAACGGTGAACGTCTGTGAACGGTGAACGTCTGTGGTCATATCACTAGTAGGACAACTGTACGGGAGAAGTGGTTACCGTACATACACTGGACACCAAACACTGAAAGCAAACCAAGGTCAAATCATAACAACTGTCATCAAGTATTTGTGTCACTGATTGCAAGTAGAACGAATAATTAGAAAACAATCATGCCAACGAAAAATCACCCCCCCCCCCAAAAAAAAACCGCACAAAAAAGTATGTCAATTATATCGTTGTTGTTATCGCTTCTTAGTTTTGTTACTGCGGCACTTTCCACCTTGTCAGAAATCCTGTGACAGTTTATTACTGCGGCGCTTTCCACCTTGTCGGATATCCTTTGAGAGTTTGTTACCGCGGCACTATCCACCTTGTCGGATATTCTCTGAGAGTCTGTTACTGTGGCACTTTCCACCTTGTCGGATATCCTCTGACAGTTTGTTACTGCGGCACTATCCACCATGTCGGATATCCTCTGACAGTTTGTTACTGCGGCACTTTCCACCTTGTCAGGTATCCTCTGACAGTTTGTTACTGCGGCACTTTCCACCTGGTCAGGTATCCTCTGAGAGTTTGTTACTGCGGCACTTTCCACCTTGTCAGGTATCCTCTGACAGTTTGTTACTGCGGCACTTTCCACCTGGTCAGGTATCCTCTGAGAGTTTGTTACTGCGGCACTTTCCACCTTGTCAGGTATCCTCTGACAGTTTGTTACTGCGGCACTTTCCACCTTGTCAGGTATCCTCTGACAGTTTGTTACTGTGGCATTATCCACCTTGTCAGGTATTCTGTGAGAGTTTGTTACTGCGGCACTATCCATCTTGTCAGGAATCCTCTGAGAGTTTGTTACTGCGGCACTATCCACCTTGGATATCCTCTGAGAGTTTGTTACTGCGGCACTATCCACCTTGTCAGGTATCCTCTGAGAGTTTGTTACTGCGTCACTATCCACCTTGGATATCCTATGAAGCGTAGTTATTATTTAATCGCAGCCAAGCATTCTTGAATTCTTTTTCTCTGTACGTATTGCTGTCGACATGGCCACAGACGCCCACATGATAGACCTGAAATAGTGTAATGAAATATTAACCCTTTCCCCGCCAAGAACATTGGCAAACGTGTTTTTGTCTATGCGTTGTGGTGGGAAGTTGAAATTGTCCGTCTCTTGCTATTTGGGCCGCTTTATCCATGATCAACCCGTGTTTCTTTAAGGTTTCTATGATTGTGTCCACCCACTCATTCAGCCTCCGACCTCATCGTGCCATGGAGTCAGATCTTTTGTTGCTGTATGCACGAAGGGCTGGCGGCGTTGTTTCCATGCTAACCACATGGTTACCACCTTGTTGGAACAACATAGTTACCACCTTGTCGGAACAACATAGTTACCACCTTGTCGGAACACCATAGTTACCACCTTGTCGGAACACCATAGTTACCACCTTGTCGGAACAACATGGTTACCACCTTGTCGGAACAACATAGTTACCACCTTGTCGGAACAACATAGTTACCACCTTGTCGGAACAACATAGTTACCACCTTGTCGGAACAACATGGTTACCACCTTGTCGGAACAACATAGTTACCACCTTGTCGGAACAACATAGTTACCACCTTGTCGGAACACCATAGTTACCACCTTGTCGGAACACCATAGTTACCACCTTGTCGGAACAACATAGTTACCACCTTGTCGGAACACCATAGTTACCACCTTGTCGGAACACCATAGTTACCACCTTGTCGGAACAACATAGTTACCACCTTGTCGGAACAACATGGTTACCACCTTGTCGGAACACCATAGTTACCACCTTGTCGGAACACCATAGTTACCACCTTGTCGGAACACCATAGTTACCACCTTGTCGGAACAACATAGTTACCACCTTGTCGGAACACCATAGTTACCACCTTGTCGGAACACCATAGTTACCACCTTGTCGGAACACCATAGTTACCACCTTGTCGGAACAACATGGTTACCACCTTGTCGGAACACCATAGTTACCACCTTGTCGGAACAACATAGTTACCACCTTGTCGGAACAACATGGTTACCACCTTGTCGGAACACCATAGTTACCACCTTGTCGGAACACCATAGTTACCACCTTGTCGGAACACCATAGTTACCACCTTGTCGGAACAACATAGTTACCACCTTGTCGGAACACCATAGTTACCACCTTGTCGGAACAGCATGGTTACCACCTTGTCGGAACAGCATGGTTACCACCTTGTCGGAACACCATAGTTACCACCTTGTCGGAACAACATAGTTACCACCTTGTCGGAACACCATAGTTACCACCTTGTCGGAACAACATAGTTACCACCTTGTCGGAACACCATAGTTACCACCTTGTCGGAACAACATAGTTACCACCTTGTCGGAACAGCATGGTTACCACCTTGTCGGAACACCATGTTTGGTCACATCGTAAGAATGATAACATATTGAAGCAAACCAGGAACAGCATATGTATGTATGTATGCATGTGTATGTGTGTGTGTGTGTGCGGTGTGAGTGTTCATGCGCGTGTGCGCCTGCCTGTGGCTCTGTCTGTCATGTGCCTGTGCGTGTGCTTGTGCCTGTGCGTGTGCCCGTGTGTGTGTGTGTGTGCGCATGCTTGCATCTATATAGTTTGTATTAATTGATGAGAAATAAAAACATGTCAAATACTCGGTGAAATGTTAGTTATTCTTTACTGTTTATTGTAAATACTTTTTTTTCCTGAACATGTGAAAACTATGTTCCCGCTTTAGTTTCAGGTGTTTGTTTCAAATAATTTAAGTAAACTCTGGAACATCTTCTCAATCATAAATATAGACCATTTTTGTGACTGTGACATATTGCACTTCTTGAGCATTTTCTGGTGGAGGATTATGCACATGATTCTGAGAGCGGACATCTTTACCTTGAGCATTTTCTTGTGAAGAACTAGGCACATGATTCAGAGAGCGGACATCTTTACCTTGAGCATCTTCTGGTGGAGGATTAGTCACACGATTCTGAAAGCGGACATCTTTACCTTGAGCATTTTCTTGTGAAGAACTAGGCACATGATTCAGTGAGCGGACATCTTTACCTTGAGCATTTTCTTGTGAAGAACTAGGCACATGATTCAGAGAGCGGACATCTTTACCTTGAGCATTTTCTTGTGAAGAACTAGGCACATGATTCAGAGAGCGGACATCTTTACCTTGAGCATCTTCTGGTGGAGGATTAGTCACATGATTCAGAGAGCGGACATCTTTACCTTGTGCATTTTCTTGTGGAGGATGAAGCGCACGAGATCGAAAACCTTTAAATCCATTATCGATAGGAGTTTTCTGATCATTTCCAATCTCATCCCCTGGTGTCTGCTGTTGTTTTTTATAATCATCGTCATTGATGATGGATTGATTAAATCTATTTTCTTTATTGCGGGAAGTTTCATGCAAACCTTTAGCATTAGTATGTGATTTGGTCTTGTCACCAGAATTTAATCCACCAGAAGAAGATAGGTTTTTACTAGCAAGTAGTCCAGGACTGGAAATTGTCAGACTGTCCACATGACTGGTTTCATCTTTACCATATTCATTATTATTTGGTTGATAATCACCATTTTGGGGCGATTTATTTTCTTTCTTTTTATAAGTTTCATTCTTGTTCTTGTCATCAGAATATAATCGGCCAGAAGACAATAGGCCTACGCCTAAACCACCAAGTAATCCAGGACTGGAACTGGTCTGTTTTTCCACATGACTGTTTTCATCTTTACCCTTTTCATTATTATTTGGTTGATGATCACCATTTTGGGGCGATTTATTTTCTTTCTTGTTATAAGTTTCCTTCTTGTTCTTGTCATCAGAATATAATCGGCCAGAAGACAATTGGCCTACGCCTAAACCACCAAGTAATCCAGGACTGGAACTTGTCTGTTTTTCCACATGACTGTTCTCATCTTTACCCTTTTCATTATTATTTGGTTGATGATCACCATTTTGGGACAATTTATCTTCTTTCTTGTTGTAAGTTTCATCCTTCTTACCATTATCGTATTTCTTCTTTGCACTTTTCTGCTCACATTCAAGACATCTGCCCAGATTTATAGCTCCAGTAAGAAGATTTGCAGATTCCACGATCTTAAACCCAAGTTCTGCACAGCCGATCATCACTACAAACAGCACCAGGCACACAGCTTTCATCTATAATATATCATTATATATAATTAGGAAGCATACAGGAATTATTGAAACAATCAGAAGCCATCAGACAGGACTTGTACCAACTTCGTTCAACGGGAACCGATTCGCTTTGCAACTTGAGTTAGCGAATCTGTTTCAGCTGAACTAACGATGTTCAAATCCCGCTTCATAACATCTATAACATACAAGAACAGCAGCCATGTAATGAAATTATGATCTCATAATTAACATAAAATATTAAGGAACCGCCTACTGTGATGACCGCAAGTCTCCGCGATTCTAAATATAGCAATAATGCATGCACGCAAACTCTAATTATAGTATGATTTTACGTGACAACAATATGACGTATTTTACGTGCCAACAATATGACGTATTTTAAGTGCCAACAATTTGACGTAATTTACGTGCCAACAATATGACGTAATTTACGTGCCAACAATATGACGTATTTTAAGTGCCAACAATATGACGTAATTTAAGTGCCAACAATATGACGTATTTTACGTGCCAACAATATGACATAATTTACGTGCTAACAATATGACGTAATTTACGTGCCAACAATATGACGTATTTTACGTGCCAACAATATGACGTAATTTACGTGCCAACAATATGACGTATTTTACGTGCCAACAATATGACGTAATTTACGTGCCAACAATATAACGTAATTTACGTGCCAACAATATAACGTAATTTACGTGCCAACAATATGACGTATTTTACGTGCCAACAATATGACGTAATTTACGTGCCAACAATATGACGTATTTTACGTGCCAACAATATGACGTAATTTACGTGCCAACAATATGACGTATTTTACGTGCCAACAATATGACGTAATTTACGTGCCAACAATATAACGTAATTTACGTGCCAACAATATGACGTAATTTACGTGCCAACAATATGACGTATATCTGTACACTTTACAAAGGCATAATAGAGCAACAAAAGCGCTTGCTATTATTAATTTTCAATAACATATTCGTTGTACTAATAGCTCTTTCTACAACTAATACAAATAATCCCAAGCCTATAGCTTATTTTCTAATCCTAATAATAGCTGATTCTACAACTAATACAACATAATCCTAACCCTAATCTTAATAGTTCATTCCTGAATACTAACCCTGATAGCTTATTCTACAGCTACTACAATCTAATCCTAGTCCAGATAGTTTATTCTCTAATCCTAATCACAATAGTTTATTCTTTAATCCGAATTCTAATAGTTTATTCTCGAATTATAATCCTTCTTCTTCTTCTTCTTTCGTTCACTTGAAACATGTCTATATCTGCAATTCTGTCTCCTTAATAAAACTCACTGTCTTTTGTAGTTCATACAGTGTCCCATAGAGCTTTGATTCCAGTGTTGTTTCCTCTGGCCAATATGTCTGCCTCAGCGTTTCATGCTCAGAACACTCTTGAAGTATATGTTTGGCACTCTGTACTGCCTGTCCACATGTACACATGGCCGTGTTGCCAATCTTGAACTTTGTATACATGTGACTGCGGAGTCGGTTGTGTCCTGTTCTGAGACGTAGAATTATAACTTGTTCTGATCTGTTCATAATGTGATAGTCATCTTGTGTTGGTGTTTGTGGCTTTCTTATTGACTTGATCATCTGTTTTTTCTGATGGTAGGTGATTGGTATATCTGGTTGATCTTCGGCAGCACCTTCCTTAGCCAGTTGGTCTGCTTTTTCATTTCCTGGTATTCCACAGTGAGAGGGTATCCACTGCATGGTTACCCTATACTGGTAAGACAATTCGCTAAGTAGTTTTTTCAAGTCTGTTAGTTTTCCAGACTGGAGAGCTTGAAGCACTGACCTTGCATCTGTCAGGAATACCACAGGCTGTAGGTCAGAGTTGGAGTTCAGCAGTTTTTTAGCTGCCACAGTAATTGCCTGGATTTCTGCATCATAATTATTGCAGAATTTTCCTGTCGGTGTTCTGATTGTATCTCTAGGCTTGTGTGGATATTCTATATATACACCTGCACCTCCATTCCTCACAGCATTCTGTGCTGACCCATCTGTGTATACTCTGACCCATATATCTTGTGGATATTCCTCGTCCAGGAAACTGAGGGTGACTGTCCTCCGCTGCACACTGTTCTGTTCGTCCTCGCTTAGTATTCCTTTCACATGGGTCTGAATGTATATTGGCATTCCATGCCTTTCACTCCATGGGGTTTGTTCTGGTACAGACCTTAAGGGGCTGTCAACTTCAGGTAGGTCTGTAAGTTGTCTACGGAGTCGTTTAGCTTGATGGATAAAGCTGCTTCTTTTCAGTCGCCCCATTGCTAGGTTTTGGAATCTTTCCTTCATTGGATGACTTGGCATACACTGAAACTTTTCCGCTTGAATTATTACTTTTGTGTCTCTGCGTTCGCCAAGTGTTTGCATTCTTCCCATTTTCTGCATCTCTGCTATGGGTGTTGATTTCATTGCTCCCAACATTATTCTAAGTGCCTGGTTTTGCACTTTATCTAGATCTTGTAATGTGGTGTTTGATGCAGGACACCACGCAGCTGAACCATATTCCAGGTGTGGTCTTATGCCTTGCTGGTAAACTTTACTGAGTATATTCCCACTGGCTCCCCATGTGGTTCCACTTAGTTTTCTCAGGATAGCTAACTTCCTCCTGGCTTTTGTTGTTGCTTTGTTTATGTGCTGCTTCCATGTCAGCTTATCATCAAAAGTAACTCCGAGGTATGTTGGTTGTTTGTCTTCTTTCAAGAGCTCTCCGTCTATCTTGATATGACCGGCTTTTTGTTTTGGTGAGAGGGTAAAGAGTGTAGTGCTGCACTTATCTGTGTTAATGCTGACACACCATCTATTTGCCCATAAGGTTAGGGCATCGATAGCTCTTTGTATTTGTTTAGTGGCCACTGTCGCATGTTCTTCCATGCACCAGATCACCAGGTCGTCAGCATACATTGCCACTTTGATCCCGTGTGGTAGTTCAGCAACTAGGTCATTGATGTAAACCAAGAAAAGTGTGGGTGACAGGACTCCTCCCTGGGGGACTCCATGACGCAGTAGGACTTTCTTGCTTTTGCGACCATCTAATTGTACCCTGGCTCTTCTATTATGCAGGTATGCTTTTACCCATTTGTACATTCTTGAGCTAACCCTGCAATTTCGCAATTTCTTTAGGAGCCCTTCTTTCCAGACCTTATCAAATGCTTTCCTAAGGTCTATCCATGCTGCTAGTACCAGTTTCTTATCTTGGAAGGCATCCTCAATCTCTTGGGAGAGGTAGGTTGCCTGATCTTCAGTAGAGTAGCACTGTCTGAAACCTGCTTGCTGTGATACCAGAAGGTTTTCACTTTCAAGGTACCACTGCATCCTAAGATTGATAATGCGTTCCATTGTTTTGCATAAACAGCTTGTGAGGCTGATGGGCCTGTAGTTGGAGACTGTGTTGCCATCTTTTCCTGATTTGAGGAGTGGTATCATTATTGCTTCTCTCCACACCTGTGGTACATTACCTGTGGACCAGCTTGTGTTAAAGATCTGCAGTAGCTTTGCTCTTGCTGCACTTCCCAGGTTTCTAATCATTTCATTGGACACTCCATCAGCTCCAGGGGACTTTTTCATTTTCAATTTGGATATTGCATGCTCCAGTTCTCTCATTGTGATTGGTGCCTCCATGACTTCAGGTATAGGTTCGTCTTGTCCAATGTTTTGCTGGTTCGCTCGAACCTCCTGTTGTTTGTCTGGGCTGACTTTGATGTTATTGTCTTCTGCAAAGGAATCTGCAAAATAATCAGCTGCATGTTTACCTGTTAAAATGTTTTTATCTTTATAAAGTGTGATCCTGGTATTTCTCCCTGTACCTTCATCATTTAGTTGTTTTACAAGTTTCCATAATTTCCTAGTATCTCTTTCTAGGTTCAGCGACTCTGTTTTTTCTTTCCAGCTGTTCCGTCTGGCTTGTAACTTGGCTCTTTGAAATTTAGCCTTTGTTTGCTGATATTTGTTGTGATGTTCTTGGCTAGGTCTGTTCTCAGCCTGCTTTCTAGATGTTTCCATCTCATTTTGCAGCTTTTCCAGTTCATCATTCCAGTAGGGTTTGTAGTTTTTGCGTGCCCCCCTGGGTATGGTTTTACTAGCAGCATGTAGTATACATCTATTAAATTCACTCACTGCTCTATTGATGTCTTTGTCCAAGTTCATGTCCTTAGCTAGAACACTGGTTAAATGCTGGTACATTTTCCAGTCTGCCCTCTTATAGTTCCACCTAGTGAGCGTGCTGCTGTCCTTGGTATATTCATTGTGAATTTCCAGAAATACTGGTCTGTGGTCACTACCCCCAAGCTGCTTTCCAACGACACGTGTGATGTTCCATTCCAGGCCTGGTGAGTAGAATGCCAGGTCTGGTGTAGAGGTGGTGTGCCATGCTCTCGAGTAGAAGGTTGGTGAGTCAGCTGGCTGGTTAATAAGAATGAGATTATTTTCATCCTGCCAGCTCTCAAGTTCCTCACCTCTCTTGTCGATATGATCGTAGCCCCAGCTCTGAGAGTGGCTGTTGAAGTCACCACACACCATAAGCCTTTCTTTATCTGGAATTGTGTCTAGTGCCAATGGTTTATCATTTGGGCAGTAGTAGTTCAGGAGATGGAATTCTGCACTGTCTGTTTTTATGTGGAGCATCTGGTATTCTGCCCCGTCCATGTATACTTCCAGCTGACATGCGCTGATATTGTTTTTAACTAGTGTCAGAATTCCACCCTTTCGCCTGTCTTTTCGGTCAGATCGGTAGCACTGGTAGCCTCTGATTTTGAAGGCTATGTCGCTGCTGAGGTGTGTTTCTTGGATACAGCAAATATTAACTTGTTCTTCACTGAGGACATTTTCAAGTTCCAATTTTTTGCTGTATCCATCTCTTTTACTGTTGACACCCTCAGCATTCCAGTGCATTATTTTTATTGGTCGTCTGTTTGTTTGGCCAGTAGCTCTATTCCCTTGCCTCCTGGCTCCTCGGGGCAATTGAGAAGGACTTCCAGTAACTGAGGTTGGGCCCTTTCGAGGTATAGGGCCCGGCACCGTCCCTGCCTGAACGTCCGCCACAGGGCAGGCACCATAACATTTATTAGATGCAGACATGTTTCCATTGTGTTTTATGCGTGGCAACCTGATTATCTGTGCGCCTTTTGGCTGGTTGCCTCCGTCTTCAGCACTCTGCTTACTTGGGCCGGACTATGGTCCTGCTCGAGTGGGAGTGCCCGACCAGTCTTAGTTTCCAGCCTCTGATGGCTGAACTAAGCCCCATCACCACTTCAAGGTTCTGGCCTCGATGGGGAATTATAATCCTAATAGTAAAGTAAAAGTAAGCAAAGTAACCCATAGCATTTATTAATGCCGTAGGGGTGTACGATCTCACATTTCAGAGGCTCTGCAAATGAGGGCGGTGGCCATCTACTCTCCTTCGCAGTCTTTACTTCCCGGATTAATCCGGTACCCATTTAAGGCGGGGTCGACCCGGAAGTCATTACGATCTGAAAAAAACATGAAAAACCTCAACTGGGGAATGAAACAAGGACCACTAATATGCGAAGCCAGTGCGCTAACATCTTGTCTTCTTCTTCATTGTTCGATCTCAAACTCCCGCTGGATCTCTCTTGTAGCAGGACAATTCTCCTACTAGATTTCCAGCAGGATGTAGTCCAGAGAATGGAAATGCGTTGTGTCGTTGTGTCGCAGTTTTATTGTTATAGAATTACATTTTGAATGGGGGAATTTTATTGCAAAGTGAACAAAGATACACAACTCTACAGTTGCCTATTATAATTAGCATAGAGGAGAAAAGGAGATTGAATAAACAAAAATAGTCTGATAAAAAGTTAGTCGAAATTAGCAGTGACAAAACCACGAGAAAACATGGACGATTGAATGTTAGAAGTAGAGGTAAGACGCTAGAGGTAAATACTAAATAAAGTAAACAGGTTACTATGAATAACTAACTATCGATATAAAATAATAATAAATAACAATAATATATAGAGCAAAGACAATTATCAACGTATCGGTCATATTGGGACCTTCATCAAGAAAGAAATATCAGTTAAGAAAATACAACCATAAAAAAATCTATTAAAATTTATAACCAAGATGATAATGGTTTCCTCACCAAAAATCATTGCCCAGTCCCTGAAAAACATCGATAAAGGTCCCAATAGCGCCGATATGTTGATAATTGTCTTTGTTCTGTTTTATTGTTATTTATTATTATTTTATATCGATAGTTCGGTATATACAGTAATCATTTTACTTTATTTAGTATTTACCTCATAATTGTCCGGTTACTGCTGCACTTTCCATTTTGTCGGAAATCCTCCGTTAGATTGGTTATTTATATTTGAATTAAACTAGCGACGGTTTTAGGAAATTAAGTTGGGAGATATTCTTGTGTTGAATAGAATGGTCTTTGTTTGTGAGAACATATTTGAGACAAAAACAGTTGACGGTGAACTAATTAAACTGTCTAGATAAACTCTTGAAGTAAACAAATTTGTAGAATTTCAAGGATTTATAAACTGAATCCGGAGGAAAAACGTGAAGATAGTGCGGAGTGCAAAAAAGCTTGCTTGTAGAAACAAACAAACTGAGTTTTAATCAGTCCTAGAGTGGCTGATTCCCAGTTAATCAGTCCTAGAGTAGCTGGTGCCCAGTTAATCAGTCCTAGTGTAGCTGGTGTCCAGTTAATCAGTCCTAGAGTAGCTGGTGCCCAGTTAATCAGTCCTAGAGTAGCTGGTGCCCAGTTAATCAGCCCTAGAGTAGCTGGTGCCTAGTTAATCAGTCCTAGAGTAGCTGGTACCCAGTTAAGACGCACCGAAAAGGTGCCATAAAATGTAGTTGTCAGGATTCCGTCAGACAGTCCACTAGAGATGTAGTCTGGCACTGAGAGAATGCTAGATTGTTCTAACTTGTCGGAAGGATTTCATATGTGTCATTCTGGATTTCTATAATATAGTTAGTAAGGAAAACAGTGTCAATATCATCTGGAGCCTAGCAGATTTCTAGAATATAGTTAGTAAGGAAAACAGTGTCAATATCATCTGGAGCCTACTAGAGTTAACTACACGGCAAATTGTGAGTTGAGTGTTTATGGATTATTAGAATTGTAATTACGTGTATCAAGGAGATAGTTACCTGTGGGTATACGGAGTGCTCTCGAAATGTGAGGTAAATTATAACTGTGATGTAAATTAGAACTGTGATGTAAATTAGAACTGTGATGTAAATTAGAACTGTGATGTAAATTAGAATTGTGAGGTAAATTAGAATTGTTTGGTAAATTAGAACTGTGATGTAAATTAGAACTGTGATGTAAATTAGAACTGTGATGTAAATTGGAACTGTAATGTATTGTTTATGCAGATGAAATGCACGTAGATATTTTCTGTGAAGCAACCGACTGTTATTTTAAATATGGAAATTTATGCTGGAGATTAAAGTCACCGACTTATGCATCGAGTGTGTTATTTGTGTCTGTTGTCTACCGTCCTGATGAAGGCTGTTTAGTCGAAAAGTCGTCCTTTGCTGTTTCGTTGTTAGTAAATTTTGTTTATAACATTGGTAACACTTAGATCTATTCACGTCAACTTTTACATTTATTTTGTGTTACCCCAGCCCTCATATTTCCAGTATCGGGTTGTTTCCAGACATAAATTTTATCACTTGGTGACACATCAGGACCAACTTTCTCAAGTGACGCTGTTTGATTTTAACCCGCATTTTTATTGGTCACTATGTATATACTTTGCGTTGTCAGCCAATGGAAACGATCTTATCTTCACTTTAGTTCAATTCCCGTAAGCCTTAATAATCACTTTAAAGAGATTTATCCCCGATGAGTGTACAAGTATGATGTCACCACAGACTCGGTTTGTTTGTGAGTGACACGTCTGTCCAGGAAATGATGACGTAGCTATATCAATCTCGATAACCTCCAAATATTGCAGATATCCTATCCATGTTTTGTTTATAAGTTCCGTCTTCTGTGTCCACGAAACATAAACTTAATTATGCATATTTTTCATCGCAGGCGCAATCTACGTCAACTAATGTAGGAAAACAACAATGAAATATATTGCTGTACGACTGAATTGTGCCTATTTATGAACTTTTTCCTCTTACGTGTAGTTTATTTAGCAGATTGGCATGTTTAAGTAATATTTATTGTAAATTCAATCCGTCACTGCAAAACTGCATTGATCTTTGCTTTACATGTGTTTGTTTACATGTATTTTAGTCTGTCCCTCGGATATGTTTCACAAGTTTTCACATCATTGGGTAATTTTAGCTTCCATGCACCTCGGTCTTGGTATGCATATTCCCAACTCATTTTGTTATCTGAATAATAATAATAACAATAATAATAATAATAATACTAATAATAATAACAATAATAATAATAATACTAATAATAATAATAACAATAATAATAATACTAATAATAATAACAATAATAATAATAATAATAATAATAATAATAATAACAATATTAATAATAATAATAATAATAATACTAATAATAATAGCAGCAATAATAATAATAATAATAATAATAATAATAATAATAATAATAATAATCATAATAATAATAATGTATAAGGTTGAGAAATATGAACTCTGATGACAAAAACAAGAAGATTTAGATTACCTTTATTGATGTCAGATAGGAAGATTGGAGATGGAACTTCTCAAACTTTCTGACGACTTCCTATGGTAAAATAACGGTGAATAGTTCGTCTTATATACACCATCAAAATAAAAAAAATATACGTTTTCTGTAATCATTATGGATAAATATCAGGTGTGATTAAGTGGATAAATGGGTTCAGGTGAGTATTGCATCAGATACTCACCTGTTGAAATATGATGAAGAAAGACGAAGGATAATTCAGGTATAGTCAAGTGCATAACGATATCTTTGATTAACATTGGGTTATGTTTTTGAGGTTAATGTTCCGAAGTAACCTCTACCTATCCTAACCTGTCTCTATATAACACTTATGGCGTGATCTTGCTAAGCCATGTACCTTGTAGCCCCACTGACTCACAAGTCATAGATCAAACTAAAATTATCGCGTTTGATGTATCCAATATTCCTACAATAACCATTCCGAATATTCAAGTGATTGACTTAAACTTATTTGAACACAAATCTATAACTCTTGATCTTCACACGTTCACGAATGCTAATGACGCCAATCATTACTCGAAATTACGTCATTGTTTGCCTGTTCTAGATCGATGTATTTGAACGCGCTCGCTGTAATGTTTACATTACGGATTAAATAGACATGATTAATGGTTTACATTACCGATTAAATAGACATGATTAATGGTTTACATTACGGATTAAATAGACATGATTAATAGTTTACATTACGGATTAAATAGACATGATTAATGGTTTACATTACGGATTAAATAGACATAATTAATGGTTTACATTACGGATTAAATAGACATGATTAATGGTTTACATTACGGATTAAATAGACATGATTAATGGTTTACATTACGGATTAAATAGACATGATTAATGGTTTACATTACGGATTAAATAGACATGATTAATGGTTTACATTACGGATTAAATAGACGTGATTAATGGTTTACATTACGGATTAATTAGACATGATTAATGGTTTACATTACGGATTAAATAGACATGATTAATGGTTTACATTACGGATTAAATAGACATGATTAATGGTTTACATTACGGATTAAATAGACATGATTAATGGTTTACATTACGGATTAAATAGACATGATTAATGGTTTACATTACGGATTAAATAGACATGATTAATGGTTTACATTACGGATTAAATAGACATGATTAATGGTTTACATTACGGATTAAATAGACATGATTAATGGTTTACCTCTGAACACATACTGATTTCGTCATGATACATAGACAAAACGGCTATAAAGTCAGAGGCAGAGCAGATAAAAGAAGGATTACAGAAGCCACAGGAACACACAGGAAAGCTATCTTCAGAAAACTCTTCTACCCCTGACGCCGCAAGGCAAACTAGGGCCACAACGTATATATATATATATGTATGCTAGATAGGATAGATAGAAAGAAGATAGATAGGATATATATATATATATATATATATATATATATATATATATATATATATATATATATATATATATATATATATATATATATAGAAAGAGAGAGAGAGATGAGAGAGAGAGAGAGAGAGAGAGAGATAAATAGGCCTAAACTTTGCAAAAGCACATCAATGCATGTCCGAAGTACAACATGAAAATTAATGTACAAAAAACAGAAGTTATGAAAATTAGCAAGTCTTCAACACCAATGAATATAACAATAGATAACACCAAAGTGAAACAAGCTAAAGAATTTAAGTATCTAGGCAGCATTTTTTTCCGAAGATGGAAGACTAGACAGAGAAATAGAAACAAGGTGCCAGAAAGCAAACACAGTGACCTGCTAACTTTCATAATTACTTCTTCACCCATAGATCAAGTCAAGATGAAAATAAAAAACAGATAATATCTACAATTTGTATACCAACACTGTGCTACCAATGTCAAACATGGCGTTCAACAGCTTCGTAGCAAAGAAAAATCGTCACATGTGAAATGAAGTGTCTGAAAAAAGCTGCAATGGTTACCAAACTAGAAAAAATAAGAAATGAAGAAAAGTGTTGGTATAACATCATGTATCGAACATATTGAGAGACAGCAAGTAAAATGGTTCAGTCACCTCAGGGATGGATTTAGACTTGATAGGGCCCTAAGCTATTTGAGATATGGGGCCCTAAGCTATTTAAGATATGGGGTCCTAAGCTATTTGAGATATGGGGCCCTAAGCTATTTGAGATATGGGGCCCTAAGCTATTTGAGATATGGGGCCCTAAGATATTTGAGATATGGGGCCCTAAGATATTTGAGATATGGGGCTCTAAGCTATTTGAGATATGGGTCCTAAGCTATTTGAGATATGGGGCCCTAAGCTATTTGAGATATGGGGCCCTAAGCTATTTGAGATATGGGGCCCTATTTGAGATATGGGGCCCTAAGCTATTTGAGATATGGGGCCCTAAGCTATTTGAGATATGGGGCCCTAAGCTATTTGAGATATGGGGCCCTAAGCTATTTGAGATATGGGGTCCTAAGCTATTTGAGATATGGGGCTCTAAGCTATTTGAGATATGGGGCCCTAAGCTATTTGAGATATGGGGTCCTAAGCTATTTGAGATATGGGGCCCTAAGATATTTGAGATATGGGGCCCTAAGATATTTGAGATATGGGGCTCTAAGCTATTTGAGATATGGGTCCTAAGCTATTTGAGATATGGGGCCCTAAGCTATTTGAGATATGGGGCCCTAAGCTATTTGAGATATGGGGCCCTATTTGAGATATGGGGCCCTAAGCTATTTGAGATATGGGGCCCTAAGCTATTTGAGATATGGGGCCCTAAGCTATTTGAGATATGGGGCCCTAAGCTATTTGAGATATGGGGCCCTAAGCTATTTGAGATATGGGGCCCTAAGCTATTTGAGATATGGGGCCCTAAGCTATTTGAGATATGGGGCCCTAAGCTATTTGAGATATGGGGCCCTAAGCTATTTGAGATATGGGGCCCTTTAACGATTAAGAATATATAGATAGTGGAATAAAATAATTTTTTGCCCTATCAAACATTTTAAGCCATAGCTTGTTTAGCTTATAGGTAAATCCGGCATTGGGTCACCTTATGAAAATAAAGCCAAACAAAATACCAATAAGAGCATATAACAAAAGAATATCCGGGTATAGAGCAAAAGGTAGACCAAGAAAACGGTGGATAGAAATCATAAAGATGGACTTGAACAAACATGGACTAAATACAACCACGGCGACACACCTGGCTTTGGACAGCTTAAGCTCCCATTCCTACGCTTAACGGCAAGTTTGCATACGATCAACAATCATTCACCTGGGGACAGACAATAGACAGATAAATAGATAGATAGATAGATAGATAGATAGATAGATAGATAGATAGATAGATAGATAGATAGATAGATAGATAGATAGATAGATAGATAGATAGATAGATAGATAGATATAATAGGTATGGATTTTCCCAATATTCATAGCTGAAAAGTCAAGGTCACACGATGGTAACCAAATGATGTAACAGTTATTGGCCTACTACAGTCTTGAAATTATTATTGTAGCTTCGTAATCGAAAATTATGATACACTAACAGGTAAATTGCTCCCTGTACCTGCTATGTTGATTATGTGACACATAGTCACAGTCAGATATTGATTATGTGACACATAGTCCCAGTCAGATATTGATTATGTGACACATAGTCCCAGTCAGATATTGATTATGTGACACATAGTCCCAGTCAGATATTGATTATGTGACACATAGTCACAGTCAGATATTGATTATGTGACACATAGTCACAGTCAGATATTGATTATGTGACACATAGTCCCAGTCAGATATTGATTATGTGACACATAGTCCCAGTCAGATATTGATTATGTGATTTTATCTTCCCAACTTTTCCAGAGAGGACACACTTTCTCTCCTCATCCCCTGGTTATCATTTTTATTTCAGTTATTCCTTGTATGTGTGTGTATGTGTGTGTGTGTGTGTGTATGTGTGTGTATGTGTGTGTATGTGTGTGTATGTGTGTGTATGTGTGTGTATGTGTGTATGTGTGTGTATATGTGTGTGTGTATATGTGTGTGTGTATATGTGTGTGTGTATGTGTGTGTATATGCGTGTGTGTGTATGTGTATGTATGTGTGTGTATGTGTGTGTGCGTATGTATGTGTGTATGTGTGTGTGTGTGTGTGTATGTGTGTATGTATGTGTGTGTATGTGTGTATGTGTGTGTGTGTATGTGTGTATGTGTGTGTGTGTGTATGTGCAGGTTATCACCTTCAGCGTCATCTTCATCACTCTGCAACAGATCATTGTTGAGTCACCTAATTCTGTCTAAACATGTACCATTCTCTCTTCCGCAACATGAGCTGGGAGTCAGAGAGCAGCATGCTCTGGGAGTCAGAGACCGCAACATACTCTGGGAGTCAGAGACCACAACATACTCTGGGAGTCAGAGACAATATGCTCTGAAGTCAGAGACTGCAACATACTCTGGAAGTCAGAGACCTCAGCATGTACTGGGAGTCAGAGATCACAGCATGCTCTGGGAGTCAGAGACTGCAACATACTCTGGGAGAGTGAGACTGCAACATACTCTGGGAGAGTGAGACTGCAACATACTCTGGGAGTCAGAGAGCAGCATGATCTGGGAGTCAGAAACCTCAGCATGCTCTGGGAGTCAGAGACCTCAGCATGTACTGGAAGTCAGAGATCACAGCATGCTCTGGCAGAGTGAGACCACAACATACTCTGGGAGTCAGAGAGCAGCATGATCTGGGAGTCAAGAGATCACAGCATGCTCTGGCAGAGTGAGACCACAACATACTCTGGGAGTCAGAGAGTACTGCTATTTGAGTTGATATTTCAGTCATCAACCGAGTGTTGCAGTGCTCTGTCTATGTTCATTGTCATGCTCGATATTGTAGTGAAATAGGCAGAAAGTTTGTTCTAGCACCTTTTTCCTTTCTTGTGGACAACAAAGACCCACCCATACGTATAGATTTTTATGAACCATTTGTATATATGATTGTGTCTATCTGTTGTGAGTGCGCCTGAACACGTTTCTGTACCGTCACCACTGTCCTGACACCTATACAGTTCCTTACGCGCTTTCCTTTTTGTATTACTACAGCAGTTAGAGGCTCTCCTTGTCCACCACCCGCATACTGCCTTTCCCTATGCATTCAATTTCACACATCCTGAACAATATGTTTTCTACTTCTGCCATCAGTGCCTGTCCGCGTTTTATCCCATTGTCTCATCTAGACTTTTTTTCCAAGGGCCGTTGTAATATTATTGATGCCATGTAGGGAAAAATTGATGCCATGTAGGGAAAAATTGTTGCATTGGATGGCGTTACGCGAGTAGCCTATCGTAGTGACGCGCAGTTGGGTTGGTCTTGGTCGTGTTTCTGTCGATATATCAAAATACGCCTTCGCAGTGGATATTTATAAGAATTTCCATTGTAGACGAACGTGAATGTACTGACCTTATATTGAATAATAGATTAGTGGTTCTTAAACTTTCTGTTGTAGCGCAACCACTTTTAAACCTTAAACTTTCTGTTGTAGCGCAACCACTTTCAAACTTTAAACTTTCTGTTGTAGCGCAACCACTTTTAAACCTTAAACTTTCTGTTGTAGCGCAACCACTTTTAAACTTTAAACTTTCTGTTGTAGCGCAACCACTTTTAAACCTTAAACTTTCTGTTGTAGCGCAACCACTTTTAAACCTTAAACTTTCTGTTGTAGCGCAACCACTTTTAAACTTTAAACTTTCTGTTGTAGCGCAACCACTTTTAAACTTTAAACTTTCTGTTGTAGCGCAACCACTTTTAAACCTTAAACTTTCTGTTGTAGCGAAACCACTTTTAAACCTTAAACTTACTGTTGTAGCGCAACCACTTTTAAACCTTAAACTTTCTGTTGTAGCGCAACCACTTTTAAACCTTAAACTTTCTGTTGTAGCGCAACCACTTTTAAGCCTTAAACTTTCTGTTGTAGCGCAACCACTTTTAAACCTTAAACTTTCTGTTGTAGCGCAGCCACTTTTAAACCTTAAACTTTCTGTTGTAGCGCAACCATTTTTAAACCTTAAACTTTCTGTTGTAGCGCAACCACTGTTAAACCTTTCTTTTTCTTTCCTAAAATCCTACACTAATATTTTGATTTGCCGTAAACTTCTTAAAATATTTTTTCCTCTAAAATATTCCATGGCTGAAAGTGTTTCTTTATAACTCTTCATGATCACCACAATAATAATAATAATAATAACAACAATAACAATAATAATACTAATAATACTACTACTAATAATAATAACAATAATAATAATAATAATAAACAAACAATCTTCATTATCGCCGTTGTCGCCGCAGTTGTGGTGGTCGTGATTGTGGTGGCTGTGGTTGGTGGTCGTCGTCCGTATGTTGACATCAAGGCTGGTTTGGGGATAGAGAAGTGCGTTATATCACAGATAATTGGAGAGAAGGTTCGCACGTGTTATACGTAGTGAGTTTTTATGATTATTTTTATGATTGTATTATTATTGTTATGTTATGTTATGTTATGTTCCTCCAGGGCCATAGGCGGCGCATAGGGCAGAAACCATAGCTTTCCATTTCTGTCTTTGTGTTGCCAGGTCTTTCAATTGTTGCGTGTTGTTTAGGTTCATTGACATGCCTTCTCTATTAATGGTTCTTCGTAGAGTTTCTCTAGGTCTCCCTCTTCTTCTTACTCCAGGTGGCACCCAATATAGTGATTGCTGGGGAATTCTTAGGCTGTTCATTCTGAGAACATGGCCGATGTAAGTCCAACGCCTTTGTCTAATGAAGGAAGATATATAGGTTTGTTTGCTTTCCTCTCTTATAGTAGTGTTAGATTTAAAGTCACTCCACTTAACGTTCAGAATGGTACGTAGGCATTTGTTTTCAAAGGAGTCGAGTCTTTTATCTGTGGCTTTTGTGGCTTTCCAACTTTCGCACCCATATGATAGAATAGGGATGATGTTGGAGTTAAATAACTTGAGTTTTGTGGTGTTTCTTAGTGTGTTTGACGTCCATATGTTGCGTAGTTTATTGAAAGCACCCGCTGCAAGGGCAATACGGTGTAAAATTTCTTTTGATGAGTCTCCATCCAATGCTAGATTGGTGCCTAAATATGTAAAATTGTTGACTTTTAATAATGGAACATTTTGAATTTCTATGTTGTCGTTGGATCTCGTAAAATCTAGTATATGAGTTCTTGATGTGTTGATTTTCAACCCTATCTGATTTGAGTAGTGTTGGAGATTGTCAAGCTTAGATTGAGCATCTGTGTGGTTTGCGCTCAAAAGGGCTAGGTCATCTGCGTAGTCAAGATCTTCGAGAACGGTATTATTAATCCATTTTATTCCTGTCAGCTCATTTTAAGTGCTCTTTCTCATGACCCAATCAATAGCGACGCAGAAAAGTAATGGGGACATGATGCATCCCTGTTTAACGCCCGTAACAACTTCGAACCATTCTGACTTCTCAGTGTTTGTTTGAACACAGCAATGTGAGTTGGTGTAGAATGCCTTTATAACATTGATTACTTTAGTAGGAAAACCGTATTGCTGTAGAATATTCCATAACGTAGGCCGATGAAGACTATCAAATGCTTTTTCAAAGTCAACAAAGTTGATTATGAGCGGGGATTGAAATTCGAGTGATTCTTCAATGATGATGCGAAGAGAAAATATGTTGTCTGTGCAGGAGCGAGCTGATCTAAAGCCTGCTTGTTCTTCTCTGAGTAGTTTATCAACAGCATTCTTTAATCTTTCCAATATGATGCTTAGGAAGACCTTGCCTATGACTGATAATAGGGTGATACCCCGCCAGTTGTTGCAGTCTGAGGGGTCGCCTTTCTTAGGGAGTTTGACGATGATACCGTCTTTCCATTGTTGAGGTGGATTTTCATTGCACCAGACATCATTCATAAGAGACAGCAAGTTTTGTAATGTGTTATCATCAGAAGCTTTAAGCATCTCACTTGTTATTTCGTCAACGCCAGCGGCTTTGTTATTTCTTAGTTTATGGATAGCATATTTTAATTCGGTGATAGAGAAAATTTCACATGATACTGGCATGGTTGTCATTTGTGTGTCATTGACAAAATCTGGAGTAGCTGTTGGTTGAGGTCTATTTAATAGTTCATTAAAGTGTTCTGCCCACCTCTTTGTTTGGTCGTGGGTAGTTGATAATAGTTCTCCGTTTTTATCTTTGATGGGTACGTTGTTTGTTGTGACTGTTGTGTTACATAATTGCTTGATTATATGATGTAATGTTTTGCTGTTTCCATTCTTTGCGGCATTTTCTGCTTTTAATGATAATTCGTTTATATGTGTTCTTTTGTCCTGTCGTGCGCTCTTTTTTATTTCTTTGTCCAACACATTATAATTCCCTCTAATTATGTCATATTTTACTGGTTCTTTAGTAGATAAAAGTTGTAATTTAACCATTTTTCTTAATTTGATTTTATTCCATGTTGTCTCGCTTAAGAATTTCTTTTTCTCACTAGTAGTATAACCCACAACTGAAACGGCTGCTTCTTTCATAGCATTTTTGATGTTGTCCCAAGATGTAGTTCTATTATCTATGAGATCTTCAGAATTGTCAGTGGAAAGATTTTGCAAAGCGGAGAAACGATTTTGCAATTCCAGCTTGTATGCGTTTTGAATGTTTTGTTCTAACAGGCGATTAGAATCTATTTTTCTATGTTTTTCAGCTTTAGTGATCCTTTTTAGTTTCACTTTTAGTTTGGCAATACATAAGTTATGATCACTGCCCACGTCTGCGCCTCTGTATGCTCTAACATCTTGGATCGTGGTGCGGTGTTTTCTATTGATGCATATATGGTCTATCTGATTTTTCGTTACTTTGTCTGGAGAATTCCAAGTGGTTTTGTGTATATCTTTATGTTTGAATAGTGTACTTGCTAAAACAAGGTTGGTCATTACACAAGTTTCTATAAGCCTCTCTCCGTTTTGATTTATATTTCCTAATCCGTGTGTTCCCATGTGTTCTTTTACTCCTTCATTGTTATCGCCAACTTTTGCATTCAAATCCCCCATCACAATTAGGATGTCGTGATTTGGCGTTTTATTTATTGTATTGAGGAGGGAATTATAGAAAGTGTCTTTGATGTTGTCGTCGCTGTCGTTTGTAGGTGCATAACATTGGATAATTGACATTTTAAAGAAGCGAGTTTGATATCTGGCCGTTATAATGCGTTCACTGATAGGTTCCCAGTTAATGAGTGATCTTTCTGAGTTTTTAGACATAATAATGGCGACACCTTCTGAATGGTGATCGTCTGTGCGGCCTGAATAAATTATATGTTTATCTTCCTCTTTTAAGAATACTTTGCCTGACCCAGGCCATCTACATTCACTAATACCTAAGATGTTAATGCCATAAGTGTTCATTTCGTTGCAGATCTGGGCTGTTTTTCCAGTTTGGAACATCGTTCTTACATTCCAAAAGCCGATTTTAAACACACATTTAGCGTCTAGCAGTTTTGAACGTTTCACATTGTTCACGAGGTCAGCGTTTGACCTAATTGTTGTACTTGTACTACTATTAACACTCGAGCACAACACACCGTCCATTCTGAATTAGAACGAGATGAATATAGGAAAACAACGTTTGACAACAGTCGACATAATAGTAACTATGGTTCTGGTTCATAAACAGTGGTAGGTTTTATGTTGGCAGTAGTTTACACAACCGAACAACCGAGTAATCCAAGACCGAAAGAAAAACATTCCTCCATCTTGAACACACACCGGAAACCCCTCCATATATAATTATTGCTATTGCTAATTATTATTATTGCTAATAGTATTATGATCACGTATATCTCTAACTATCTGCCTCCTCCCTCTCCCCCCCCCCTGAGTAGACTCCTCCAATAGGCATTGCACAAAGCTAAAAGGTGAAGCCTCCTGTGTATGAAAGGAAGCTCAGAAACCTCCCTATAGCTTATAGGAAGCAAGAGCTAATCGCTCGGAATTTCTGGCGCTCTCATAAAAAAAAAGTAAAGTAACACATAGAATTTATTAATGCCGTAGGGGTGTGAGATGTTATAGATCTCACATTTCAGTTCTCTGCAAATGAGGGCGGTAGCCACCTGCTCTCCCTAGCAGTCTTTACTTTCCGGTATCCATTTAAGGCTGGGTCGACCCGGGAGCTTTGCGATCTCAAAAACATTTCTGCCTCAACTGGGGAATGAACCAATCACCACTCATATGCGATGACAGTGCGCTAACTACTGCGATACGCCGCTCCCTTGGCGTTCTAAAAAAATAAATAAACAAACAAACAAGCACCTCTAACTATCTACTTAAGTAGAACTTACGTAAAGGTAGGAGCAGATGTGAACATATTGCCAAGAGTATGACAAGTCTTAAACTGCTGTTTTCATTGACCGAATACATCCTTGGTTATGAAAGCTAACATACACGTAACAAAAGGAAACAACTTGATCATATTGTATTCGATTGTAGAATAACTAGCACGCAGGACAGTGAATCTTAAAGATGCACAGTCGAGTTTACTTAGAATTAGTTATAAATAACCAAACTGTAAGAGGATTGTTGGACCGACCGTGGAAAGGTCTTTATTTTGTGATGTTTTTTTTGGTTATTTCTATTTGAGATTATTTTTACTATTCGTTATTATAATAGTTACCAGTAACAATATTACGTTATCACTTTATTGCTTCTAGAAAACTATATAAAACCTTGGAACATTGGTTACCTCTAATAACATATGTGATAGAAATGTAAGAGAAGAACTAAAGGAAAATGAGTTTTATCCAATAAATATCGGTGGTACAAGATTCCAGAAATAAGATATGCAGATGACAGTCTGAAATACAGCAAAATCCAAAATTTATATCTAAATGCACAGAAAACAAAAATTATGACAACAGACAAAACACAGATAAAACCAATAATCAACATAGACAACATAGAACTAGAATGTGTAAACAAATTCGAATATCTGGGAGCAAATATAAACAGTTCTGGAGATTGCTTAGTCGAGATTAGAAGAAGACTCGCAATTGCAACACTCAAATTAGCACATCAATAGAAGGTAGTACTGCTAGTAAAACATAATTGAAAATAATACTCACTTGGAAGACAGGTAATGGAGTTCTACTAATGGAGTGAACTCTTTCACTCGGACACGCTTGTTGTAGTGCATTCATTTCTACTTGTGGTATTTTTATGTTTGTATGTTATGTGCGTATCTTGAAAAAGGTCTATTGGTCCGAAACGTCGATTTTGTCCTGTGTATTGTCATTTGTATGATTATATTCTGTGCTTTGTTTTGTTGTATGTACCATATTAATTCATGTAAACATCCGACAGTGATAGTGTGTTAGTCGTCATCAAGTAGAACTCCATTACCTGTCTTCCATGTGAGTAATATTTTCAAATTAGCACAAACGAGAAAGCTATTGCAAAGTAGTAACAACGACACTAAAGTAACCCTTTTAAAATCATGTGTTTTCAGTATTAAATCAAATCCATGGTTGTCGCATTTCTACAAAAGTCATTGCACCAAATGGCGACCACAAAATAGATATATTTTGAGTTTATTGAGAAGACAAAGTGACAGATATAGATATATTTTAAGCGAACGAAAGAAGAAGAACTCGTCTCAGTGAATTTCATATTTGGAGATCTGGACAACAGGAGGCGGACTACTACTCAGTGGATATCTAAAAAACATGAGACGGACTGCTACTTTGTTGGTGTGCAAGAGTAATCGAAAACAATGTCCTTATGTACTTGACCACACTCAAATTATCATTAATCTGTATTTTCTACATATATTAATTTATGGGTGTTCACACCTGATGCAATATTCACCTGTTCTCACCTGTTCTCATCTGAACTAACCCGCTATTGAAGCTAAATTCGCTTAATCATACATGAAAGTTATCTATAAGAATTACCAGAAAACTCATTAAAACACATTCTTTGTTGTGATGTCTCTATAAAACATGGCTATTCACCGTTATTTTACCATTGAACATCGTCAGGAAGTTTGAGAAGTTCTAACTGCAACCTCGCTGTCAAACACTGATAAAGGTAATCTAAATGTTGTTAATTCCTCTATTATTTGTTTTTATCAGAGTTCATATTTCTATATCATATACTGTTAATAGACAGACTTCATACCATCACTTCGCTATCAATGTCAAACATGGACACTAACTACAAAATCAAAAAGAAAACGCAAGATAACAAAAATGACTTGTCTACGTAGAATTCCTGAGTAACAATGATAGACAGGATGAGAAATGAAAACATCAAAAGACTGACAAACACAATGACAATCCTGCACTACATCAGAGGACACCAGATTGAATGGTTATCACACTTTTAGATTTACATCAGACAGTGTCCATCAACAAGCAATGCTATACAGGCATGATGAATACAAAGCCAGAGGCAGACCATGCAAAAGATGGATTGCAGAAATAAAAGAGACCGCGAAAACAAACATGTATGAAACGCACAAAAATTCTGTCTCCATAGACCTCTTCTTCCCATGAATGCAAGGCCAAAAAAAAAGGCTTAAAGCGAAAAGCAAATAAGGCCAGAATTGGAAATATAACGATTTCAGATGTTTGATATTGATAATATTGGCACATGGTTAGGATGCAGTATCTTTTTAGGAGACATCCTGTTGATTCAAGGCGAGTAGGCATTGTTGCTTCTAGGAGACATGCTGTTGATGCAAGGCGAGTAGGCATTGTTGCTTCTAGGAGACATCCTGTTGATGCAACGCGAGTAGGCATTGTTGCTTCTAGGAGACATCCTGTTGATTCAAGGCGAGTAGGCATTGTTGCTTCTAGGAGACATCCTGTTGATGCAAGGCGAGTAGGCATTGTTGCTTCTAGGAGACATCCTGTTGATTCAAGGCGAGTAGGCATTGTTGCTTCTAGGAGACATCCTGCTGTTTAATATGGGCTTATATGTGTGGATAAAACTCAGAAAAAAGAGAGAGCGTGGTTGACGATTAGCGCAACTTGTGCAACACTGTAAATCAATTTTAGCGCTAGTAATTTCTTAGGTCTTAAAAAACGAACCTCAATAAGCATCTACACATTACTTATGAAGGCGCAAGCACGCTGGACAGGTCATCTTGTGCGTATGGAGGACTCGCGTCTGCCAAATACAAATATATTATGGAGCCGTCAAGAAAGAATACGAAAAGCTGGTGGACAGAAAAAGCGCTTCAAAGACACGCTCAAGTTAACACTGAAACAACTTAAAATTGATGTAGACTCTTGGGAGAGACTCGCTCAGGATAGAATAGCATGGCGTTACAGACCTAGAACTGGAAATTAGAACTTTGAACTAGCGGCGGAAGAGACCAGGCAAGATATTGCAAGACATAAGAGGGCAAGTAGATAAGAAAAAAAACATCTAAATGTCGCATAGATACCCTCTACAGTTGTCAATTTTGTAGAAGAACTTTCTCTGCCTTGAACTTGTTAGTCATTTAAAAACGCACTATTAACTTTATCATTCTTTTTTATCATTGTTATTATTATTATGGTTTAGTTTTTGGTCATCGTCGATTAAGACGGACAAACATACATCATCATCAAGTGTTCTAGGCTTTTCTCTCATACTCTAATTGGATATATATTTCAACAGGCCATTGGCTCCACTAGATTTCTGGTTGTATTACAGAGAATAGAGATGAGTTGTATGACGGTTTTATATGTTCTAATGGCACAACACATCCGACGGTAGAAGTGGTATGATGTACGCGTTCAGTGTGTCAACAACTCCACTGAACATGCTAGTTTTTCAATCTGTGCTGGACCTTATTTGGTCAGCCACCCGAATTATGTCTACGGTCATCATTACGTACCCGTTTTCCACTATCTTTGTTGTTATCGACTCGATCACATTTGCCCACGGTTAGTATAATACAGTTGCTGTATACTTTGTCAAGTTAACAACACGAGTTGTACTGTAAGATTCATCTTGTATCTGGCACAGTTGTCTTCAAAGTGGCGGATAGCCCGGTGAAAATAAAGCGTTCGTTCGTTATCTATAGCTTAACTTTTTCTGCGTTCGTCCTTAAACCTCTGCCGATTGACTGCATGCAGTACAGAGAATGATATGCTTATTGCTGAGCCCGTTTTCCAATGCTAATATACTTTATATAACTAAACACTATGACAAGCAATGCCATACATAGACGCTCTTTGAAAAGCAAGATGGCAGTTGTTATTGATTACAGAGCATTTATCTGGCTAATATACCTTATATAAGATAACAATATGACAAATAACAACACGAAAAAAGGCCAGTAACGAGTAAGTGGGTGGTTTATGTGGATTGCAGAAGGAAAAAAAAATAAAGAGGGACAAAGTTAACATGACATGGGTTTTAGAAAGCCCCTTTATCTTGCTAATATAGATTATGTCAGGAAACCAGGACAATAAATGCCAAGTATGGAGATACACCGATGGATAAGATATTGGTTAATATAACATATAGAAGGGAAGAATAAACTGTAAAATGTTCGGCAGGGGCGGGCCGAGTCTCGTACCCAAACCTCGTCATTTATTTAGCTGATAGTATGTTTCACATTACCATGTTTATGTGCATCAAACTATACTCTAGCTCACTTTTCGACACTGCGAACAACACTTTTGCAACACTTTTGCAACACTTTTGCAACACTTTTGCAACAAATTTAAACCTTTCTAATTAACTTTATACATTATTTTGATCTGCTTCTGTTTGTGGGACGTCACATTTATTGCATTTTACAACGGCTAAAGTCAGTTGTCATCACTTTTCGGTACGCACAAAGTCAGTGTTTGTCTCTTTTCTATACTTACATGTGGAGAGTTCACTGCTTTTATCTACCAACATAGCTCATGTTACCCTATTTCTATATGACAAACATCATGTTTTTATCAGTTTTCTAATTTATCAGGCCATACCAAATCACATTTTAAGAATTTCTCACTGACTGCATACATCAGTTTGATCACGTCTGATGTAGGAACGCATCACGGTCTATCTCTATGGTTGTTACTATATGTGATCATATTTCAAACATCAACTTTAAACACTTTCGTATACTATGGGAGCAAGGGCTAATAATACTATTTCTGGGTTACGCGAACGCTTCTCTGCTAATATCCCCTGCTGATATCCCCTGCTAATATCTCATGTTAATAATCCCTGCTAATATTCCGGCTAACACCCTCTGCTGAAAGCCCCTGCTAATATCTCTTGCGAATAGCTCATGTTAATATCCCCTCCTAATATCCCGTGCTGATACTCCATGCTAGTATCCCCTGTTAATACTATCCCTGCTAAATACCGCCGGTAAGGGCTATCTACTTCCGGCTATCTATGTTATCAGCTGTCACCTTATGCCAGCGGATGAACTGGGAAATTTATTGTCTTTATGGGTACACAAAACAAAAAATACACTTGATACAACACAATTTAATACAACAAAGTTTAACACAACACAGACACGAACATGAAAACAACTTGACAAACATATTCTTCTGCTACATATACTACATACTTTATAAATACATGGGCAATTTCAAATATAATACAACGTTGAAATATGTTATTTTTGATTACAATAAGAGAGGAAAAAAATCTCCAGTGTCAAATGGATTCACTCTCCTTGAAATCACCTTCTCAGGCGAGCTCTATTGATGAAACTTTGAGATAAGCAAATTAAGATTATTATTTTATTTTGTTTTTGTCTTTTTTGCCGTGGGTATCAGCTTGTCAACATCTGTTACACAAAGAATACACAATCTGTTACACAAAGAATACACAATCTGTTACACAAAGAATACACAATCTGTTACACAAAGAATACACAATCAACAGCTAGAGACGACTAGATAGAGCCAGTTTAAACAGGGCCTAAGAAGCCAGCGACATGAGTAGTATAGGAGTTTATGTTCTGGTTTACTATACGAAACGGTGGATGTGTCATTGGATGTGGTTGGTACAGCATTAACCAAACTATCGAAAGCAATCAAAACATCACATAGAAGTTCAATTAAAGCTACAAATGACCATTGAGGTAACATGATACCTATTCTGCTTGAAAACTTATTGAGTGAAGCATTCTCTTACTAATGTAGTATTGGTGTGTCAATCTCGGCATACTGGCTACTACTCTTAACATGTGAGAGTCTTCTTTTTCTTCTTTACTTCCTCTTTTACCCTTTACAGGTGTCGAGGGAGATACAATGTTCTTGTTCTTGCTTTTCTGGCAGCTTCAGATAATGTTATTTGGTGTTCGTGTAATGTCTCTTTGATGTTGTCGATCCAGCGTACTGTACGTCTACCCCTGACTCTTCTTTCTGCTTCTCACTGACTCCCGTTGGTAGAGAGAAAAGTAGTGAAATCTCCACATGTAAGTATAGAAAAGAGACAAACACTGACTTTGAGTGTATCGAAAAGTGATGAAAAGTGGCTTTAACCGTTGTAAAAAGCATTAAAAGTGCCGTTCCTTAAACAGAAACAGCTCACAATGATGCATGAAGTTAGTGAAGAAAGGTTGAAATGCGTTGCAAAACATACTACCAGCTAAATAAATTACAAACTCGTAGAAAATAAACCTTGTAAAAAGTGTTGCAAAAGTGTTGTTCGGAGTACCAGAAAGTGAGCTAGAGTATAGTGTGATGCACATAAACATGGTAATGTGAATCTTGAAAATGCGTGTCATCTGTCCTAGGATCTGGTATGTCATCTATTTTGTATTTCTTTACTTGTTTTCCCTTCACTCGATATAATTCTTCCTAAGTAAGTGAACTCATTTACTTGTTTAATGTGTTTATCATCGATGGAGATTGTGATATTTCTTTCTTTCTTTGCTATTGCCATTATTTCAGTCATTTCAATATTAATCTTCATGTTGAATTTTTGACATGTTATGTGGAGTTTGTTCATATGGTCTTGCAATTGTTCTTCTGACGTCGCTATTAGTACTTGGTCGTCTGTAAAGAGTAGTTCGTTCAATTTGTTTTTTATGTCATCTTCTTCGTTGGTACTTGTTAGTTTACAGATGTGGTCGATATATGTTATAAAAAGTAGAGGAGATAGGACACACCCCTGGCGAACTCCTGATTGAATTTGGAACTTATTGGACACACCTGCATTTGTTCTTACTGCACATTGGCTATTTGCATAAATGCCCTTGCATATGTTGATTAAATGTTCTGGTACTCCGTATAATGATAGTGTTTTCCATAGTTGTTGTCTGTCTACTCTGTCGAATGCCTTTTCTTGGTCTACGAATGCGATATATAATTCTCTGTTGTTTTCTGTGGCTCTTTCTGTTAGTTGTCTAAGTGTAAAGATAGCATCCGTACAGCTTTTGTTCTTACGGAAGCCTATTTGGGTGTTTTGAAGTTGTGGTTCAATATAAAGTTGCTCTAATATTGTGAAGTTGTGGTTTAAGTCGTTGCTCTAATATTTTGTTAAACATTTTCCCTGTGTGGCTTAGTAAAGATATCCCTCTGTATTTTGTGTAGTCTCTCTTACTGCCTTTTTTCTTCCATATGGGAATGATTATCGCGTTCCTCCAGTCTTCTGGTGTTTCTTGTTTCGTCTACATTACATTAAAAAGTCTGTGTAACCATTTTTTCCCGCTATCTGCTGCTGCTTTGATAAGTTCTGTATGTATGTTATCAGAGCCTGCTGCCTTGTTCATTGGTGCTTTGTTTATTGCATGTTCTATTTCTGATAGTAGTATATATGGTTCTAGGTTCGCTGCTGTAGTGTTTCTTGTTGTGTCTTCATCTCCTTCTTTTAGATTTAGTAGTTCCTTGAAATATTGTTGCCATATTTCCATTATTTGCTTCGGTTCTTTTAGTGCATTATCGTTTTCATCATTTATTATTTCTGTCGGTTCATATATATCTTCTTTGTTTCTCATGTTCTTGATTTTCTTGTAGAACCTCTTTTGTGCATTTTTATAATCTGCGTTGAGCATGTCTCCATATTCTTTCAATGAGTTTATTTTTGCAGTTTTAATGACTTTCTTTGCATTTGTTTTTGCTGTCTTGTATTCTATGTAATCTACTTGGTTTTTGCTTTTGACTCATTTCTTATATTGTTATTTCTTTTCTTTAGTGGCTTTTTTGACTTCTTCATTCCACCATGCTGTTATTTTTGGTTTCTTTACACTATTGTTCTTGTATCCGCATGCTTCTCCTGCTGCTTGTGTTATAGCTTCTTTGAATAGTTTCCATTCTTCTTCTGCTGTTGTAGTATCTACTGGTAATTTTTCGAATTTTTCTGTGATTTTTTGTGCGTATTGCTCACGTACCGTGTCGTCCTTTAGCTCTTATCTGTACAACATAAATGCTATCAGGCACACAGCTCTTATCTGTACAACATAAATGCTATCAGGCACACAGCTCTTATCTGTACAACATAAATGCTATCAGGCACACAGCTCTTATCTGTACAACATAAATGCTATCAGGCACACAGCTCTTATCTGTACAACATAAATGCTATCAGGCACACAGCTCTTATCTGTACAACATAAATGCTATCAGGCACACAGCTCTTATCTGTACAACATAAATGCTATCAGGCACACAGCTCTTATCTGTACAACATAAATGCTATCAGGCACACAGCTCTTATCTGTACAACATAAATGCTATCAGGCACACAGCTCTTATCTGTACAACATAAATGCTATCAGGCACACAGCTCTTATCTGTACAACATAAATGCTATCAGGCACACAGCTCTTATCTGTACAACATAAATGCTATCAGGCACACAGCTCTTATCTGTACAACATAAATGCTATCAGGCACACAGCTCTTATCTGTACAACATAAATGCTATCAGGCACACAGCTCTTATCTGTACAACATAAATGCTATCAGGCACACAGCTCTTATCTGTACAACATAAATGCTATCAGGCACACAGCTCTTATCTGTACAACATAAATGCTATCAGGCAGACAGCTCTTATCTGTACAACATAAATGCTATCAGGCACACAGCTCTTATCTGTACAACATAAATGCTATCAGGCACACAGCTCTTATCTGTACAACATAAATGCTATCAGGCAGACAGCTCTTATCTGTACAACATAAATGCTATCAGGCACACAGCTCTTATCTGTACAACATAAATGCTATCAGGCACACAGCTCTTATCTGTACAACATAAATGCTATCAGGCACACAGCTCTTATCTGTACAACATAAATGCTATCAGGCACACAGCTCTTATCTGTACAACATAAATGCTATCAGGCACACAGCTCTTATCTGTACAACATAAATGCTATCAGGCACACAGCTCTTATCTGTACAACATAAATGCTATCAGGCACACAGCTCTTATCTGTACAACATAAATGCTATCAGGCACACAGCTCTTATCTGTACAACATAAATGCTATCAGGCACACAGCTCTTATCTGTACAACATAAATGCTATCAGGCACACAGCTCTTATCTGTACAACATAAATGCTATCAGGCACACAGCTCTTATCTGTACAACATAAATGCTATCAGGCACACAGCTCTTATCTGTACAACATAAATGCTATCAGGCACACAGCTCTTATCTGTACAACATAAATGCTATCAGGCACACAGCTCTTATCTGTACAACATAAATGCTATCAGGCACACAGCTCTTATCTGTACAACATAAATGCTATCAGGCACACAGCTCTTATCTGTACAACATAAATGCTATCAGGCACACAGCTCTTATCTGTACAACATAAATGCTATCAGGCACACAGCTCTTATCTGTACAACATAAATGCTATCAGGCACACAGCTCTTATCTGTACAACATAAATGCTATCAGGCACACAGCTCTTATCTGTACAACATAAATGCTATCAGGCACACAGCTCTTATCTGTACAACATAAATGCTATCAGGCACACAGCTCTTATCTGTACAACATAAATGCTATCAGGCACACAGCTCTTATCTGTACAACATAAATGCTATCAGGCACACAGCTCTTATCTGTACAACATAAATGCTATCAGGCACACATCTCTTATCTGTACAACATAAATGCTATCAGGCACACAGCTCTTATCTGTATAAAAGAAGATGGCCCTACATATCATGTTACCATTACATCACTAACTACTAACATTGAGGAATATTAGTGCAATATGTAACAATTGCAGATGTTCTGATTTATATATATATATATATAATACTTCGTTTGTATGACCACTACAATCTCAGAGAACCGCTTACCAATCGGGACCAAATTTTGAATTACTATTTAATTATGAGAACTCGAGACAAGAATTCAAAAAGTCAACTACGTAAATTATGGACTAGTAGTAATTATGGATTAGTCAACTACGTAAATTATGGACTAGTAGTAATTATGGATTAGTCAACTACGTAAATTATGGACTAGTAGTAATTATGGATTAGTCAACTACGTAAATTATGGACTAGGAGTAATTATGGATTAGTCAACTACGTAAATTATGGACTAGTAGTAATTATGGATTAGTCAACTACGTAAATAATACAACAATTTTGAAACACATATCGATCCCGGTGGAAACCAAAAGACAAATCATAAATTCAATATTCATCCCAACATTGTTTTATCAGTGTCAGACATGGACACTAACTAAAAAACAAGAAAGAAAGCTGACTACTTGTGAAGTGATTTCTACATGCAGCAAACAGAAGAGATCCTGTGAGAAATGAAGAGATTACAAGAACATTTGGAACAATACCAGTTATCAAATATTTTGAAAAACAGAGACTGAAATGGTTCGGTCACATAATGATAATTAACCCTTATTGACCAGACATACAACATGAAAATAGATACATCAAGATATAGAAGAAGACCAGGAAGAAGGTAGTTTGAAGGAGTTAACAAAATTCTAACAGTATTACTGTATATCAAGCAACAAAACGTGTCAAAGCTCGAAAAACGATCGTCATTCAATCCTGCGATACCTCACAGCAAGAGCAGGGAAAAGACAATAGATAAATATACTTGTTAGTTATATAGTACTAATTCTACTGTATGGAAGTGAATCATGGACACTCAACAGAACAGGGGAAAATTATATTGACGCAGCAGAGATGTAGTGTTATAGAGGAATGTTAAGAAGCACAAACGGACAGATAATATGCGTAATTGAGATATGAAAGAAATTAGTTCAAACATGAGAGCCGCTTACTTGCATCAGAAAAAACAATTCACATTTTTGTGACATACCATGAGAAGAAGAAAGATGGAACACGTTGTAACAAACAGGTTGAAGAGTAAACGAGATAGGGGAAGACCAAGAGCCAAGATGCTACCATTGTGGCATGGGAGAACATTGCTATCGGATATGGTTGACAGCATACGAAATAGAATGTTGTGGAAAGACAAGATAAGTAACGCCACACGGCATGGACCATCAGAAGAAGGCCATTTAGGACACTGTTGACTAGATGACGCAAATACTTTTAAATTTATTAATTTGATTTTTTAAATCACTATTTTAATTTGGAGGGAAGAGTGCCAGGAGAGAGAAGAAGAGGAAGACCAAGAAGACGATGGATCAGCGACATCGAAGAATGTATGCACATGTCTCTGACAAATGCAGGACTTCCGCCCTACCCGTAACAATTTATCTCAAAATGACCACCAAAAGTCTCATGAAAAAGAGAGAATTACGTACAAAAATGTGTCCTTTTTGTGAAAGTAAAACCCCATTACCCTGCTACACACGTGTCCACGGCACTGATATGACTGCTGTGCTCAGTCCATAACTCACGGCTCTCCATGGTTGTCGACAAGCTTGGCACATAGGGCAGATGTCATAGCTCTCCATGCGTGTCGACAAGCTTGGCACATGGGGCAGATGTCATGGCTCTCAATGCTTGTCGACAAGCTTGGCACATGGGGCAGATGTCATAGCTCTCAATGCGTGTCGACAAGCTTGGCACATGGGGCAGATGTCATGGCTCTCAATGCTTGTCGACAAGCTTGGCACATAGGGCAGATGTCATAGCTCTCAATGCGTGTCGACAAGCTTGGCACATGGGGCAGATGTCATGGCTCTCAATGCTTGTCGACAAGCTTGGCACATGGGGCAGATGTCATAGCTCTCAATGCTTGTCGACAAGCTTGGCACATGGGGCAGATGTCATAGCTCTCCATGCTTGTCGATCAACAGCCAATTATTAAAGATCGTTCATTTTCATTCCAGATGTTGTGATTTCTTTTTCGATAGTTCTTTTCAGTGTTGTTTTTGGTCTTCCCCTTTTTCTCTTGTCACTCGGTGTCCATGTAAAGACTTGACGTGGTATACTTAATGGATACCCTATGGATATTCGTCTTACGGCTACCAACTATGACTTGACGATTTTTCCTTAAAACTAAATCTTTTTCTCACAGAAGTTTTATTACTACATGCCATCGTTTGCATCATATTCCCAAAGGCTTCACCTCCTTCTTCTTCTTCTTTCGTTCACTTGAAACATGTCTATATCTGTAATTCTGTCTCCTTAATAAAACTAACTGTCTTTTGTAGTTCATACAGTGTCCCATAGAGTTTTGATTCCAGTGTTGTTTCCTCTGGCCAATATGTCTGCCTCAGCGTTTCATACTCATAACACTCTTGAAGTATATGTTTGGCACTCTGTGCTGCCTGTCCACATTTACACATGGCCGTGTTGCCAATCTTGAACTTTGTATACATATGTCTGCGGAGTCGGTTGTGTCCTGTTCTGAGGCGTAAAATTATAACTTGTTCTGATCTGTTCATAATATGATAGTCATCTTGTGTTGGTGTTTGTGGCTTTCTTATTGACTTTATCATCTGTTTTTTCTGGTGGTAGGTGATTGGTATATCTGGATGGTCTTCGGCAGCACCTTCCTTAGCCAGTTGGTCTGCTTTTTCATTTCCTGGTATTCCACAGTGAGAGGGTATCCACTGCATGGTTACCCTATACTGGTAAGACAATTCACTAAGTAGTTTTTTCAAGTCTGTTAGTTTTTCAGACTGGAGAGCTTGAAGCACTGACCTTGCATCTATCAGGAATACTACATACTACAGGCTGTAGGTCAGAGTTGGAGTTCAGCAGTTTTTTAGCTGCCACACTAATTGCCTGGATTCCTGCATCATAATTATTGCAGAATTTTCCTGTCGGTGTTCTGATTGTATCTCTAGGCTTGTGTGGATATTCTATATATACACCTGCACCTCCATTCCTCACGGCATTCTGTGCTGACCCATCTGTGTATACTCTGACCCATATATCTTGTGGATATTCCTCATCCAGGAAACTGAGGGTGACTGTCCTTCGCTGCACATTGTTCTGTTCGTCCACGCTTAGTATTCCTTTCACATGGGTCTGAATGTATATTGGCATTCCATGTCTTTCACTCCACGGGGTTTGTTCTGGTACAGGCCTTAAGGGGCTGTCAACTTCAGGTAGGTCTGTAAGTTGTCTGCGGAGTCGTTTAGCTTGATGAATAAAGCTGCTTCTTTTCAGTCGTCCCATTGCTAGATTTTGTAATCTTTCCTTCATTGGATGACTTGGCATACACTGAAACTTTTCTGCTTGAATTAGTACTTTTGTGTCTCTGCGTTCGCCAAGTGTTTGCATTGCTTCACCTCCAACTTTCGCCATTCGGCGGTCAAGATGTACCCTCGTGAGCAAAATATGCTGCAGCGGGTAGAATATGTGCCTCTCGACATATGTATATTGCCGCTACTAACTACTCTCGACATATGTATATTGCAGCTACTAACTACTCTCGCCTTTTTTCTGAGCTTAACTCATCGAAATCTGAACTTTTCAATCGTCTTCAGTACCTTACCTCCGATAACTTTCTTTTTTTCTCCCTTATCTGTCTCATCATCCAGACTCTCAACAGACAACTTCATGACTTCATGTGTACTCAGCAGACAACTTCATGACTTCATGTGTACTCAGCACAACCATAAACTTAACCTTCTCCGCCCTTCCCTTCTGCTGACACTGTACCTCAGAATCACTCCTACACAAAGATTGTTTGCAACCCTCCTGACTTGAATATTTCTGACTGTGAGATTTCTATCATCAGCAAGGGGTTTCAGTTTATATCCCTCCGCCCCGCATATGACCACTATGGACAATGAACTGTCGGAATAGTCTGATTAAATCTTTTCCCAGTATGCTTCTCACGAGCATGACTGGACTCCCTAAGTCTCGCGCATCCCGTACCATTTTTATCTACATCGATGACACCAAACGTAACATCGAATATTTTTACTTCACCCGGATCAGGCGTACCAACATCTCCCCGGCCGAGTCCCGTGCTCTTAAACAACTTCGCAGCCGTGACAACATTGTCATCAAGCTGGCCGACAAGGGGCTGCTGTTGTTATCTGGCGCAACAGAGGGTCAGACTCAGCTGTCTAATCCCTGGTTCTACAGAGCCAACACGCGCAAGAAAAACCCGATTGCTGCACACAACGACACAGTCTCTACCACAATTAAGAGTTTAATAGCTGACAACCTCCTTACCACTTCAGCTGCCCCACTATGCTATATGCTGCCCAAATCCACAAGATTTCCAACCCAGGCAGACCTATTGTTTCTGCGTGTACTACTGAACACATGTCTTACTTCCTGGATAGTGTCTTCCAACCATTAGTGAAGCAACTTCCTACATTCCTGAAAGATACTAACCATGCCCTGTCCATCTTTGCTTCTATTTCACTGTCCTCTGCTCACACCTATCGTCTCTTTCTGCTGGATGTCTGATCTCTTTACACCTCCATACCGCACTCAGAGGGTCTCAAGGTGGTGAAGTTCTTCCTCAACCCGCACCCTCACCCCTCTGTGTTAACCTCTACTCGCATGCGTCCTGCAGAGGTCGTGCTCACTCTCAATTCCTTTGAGTTCGATGGTCACTTCTTTGACCAATCAGGGGGATCGTCATGGGTACTAAGATGGGGCCAGCTATGCCTGCTTGTTCATGGGCCATCTTGAGTGCAAGGTATGGGTATTCTATGGGGAGGGGGGGGCCTTCCCATCGGTCTTCCATAGGTACATCGATGATGGGATCAGCATCACTGATATGTCTGAGGCTGACTTGGCACCCTTCATACAATTCATTGACAATTTTCACCTGGCCATCAAGTTCACATCGGAGATCTCCAACTCCCATGTGAACTTTCTTGACATATCCATCCCTATCCAACCCTTGTTTCATCACAGCGGTACACTACAAACCGACTGATGCCCATAGCTTTCTTCTGTACACCTCTTCTCATCCCTCTACCTGTCGGAGTTCCCTTCAATTCTCTCAACATCTTCATCTCCGGCGTTTGTGTAGTTGCGAGGACGACTTTCTCGAGAAACGTACGAGATGACAGATTTCTTCCACTGTCGCCTATACCCAGAGAGAGAGAGAGAGAGAGAGAGTCCTAAGGTCTAGCCTTCTTCGAGTGTGCAGTGTCTTCCATCAGGAGACCCTCCTGAACACTCGGAAGTCCTGCTTGTCTGTCACGATGAAGCTTGTTCTTATTTTCCGTCCCCATAGCGCTGCCGTTGTCATGTCCTGCTTCGTCACAGCAGCAGCAGCAGCAGCAGCAGCAGTAGTAGTAGTAGTATAAGTAGTAGTTCCATGATGGCGTCATCATTCGCAAGTGTGGTGGTACTTTTAGTATGTTCCTTTATATATGGTTTACGGTCAAGCTGTACCAACCTCAGTGCGACAACCGACGCTCGCCGCGAATAAATGGAGGTAACAGGAGGTAACCCCCCCCCCCCCGATTCCACTGGCTGGTGAAACACAGTATGGGCCACGTGATCAATGAAATTCTCAGATTAATCGTAGCAGCCAAGTTGATTGATACTGAGTATATCAAGTTCTAACTATCAAGTTCTAACTATCAAGTTCTAACTATCAAGTTCTAACTATCCTCATGGGCCTCATGGGAGCACGTTGGCAGGATCGTATACCGGACACAGAGGTCCTTCAAGGGTACGGGGGCACGGTAAGGGTATGATTGGATCCCGGCTCCGCTGGACTGGCGCATCGTCCGCGTGCCAGACATGCGTCTTCCAGGAAGGTTGTTCTGTGGGGAGCTGTACGATGGTGGGCATTTGGGCGGCGGGCAGACCCCGTTTCGGGGGTCGCTTTTACAAGACATGCATTTAACACATGAGTGGGAGGGGGGAGGAGAACAAAAAATACAAAATCAGATATTTAACCCACGAGTGGGGGAGGGGGAAAGGAACATACAACACATGTTACTAGAACACTTGATTACGCCTCTGCACTGTTACTACACAACACTTGATTACGCATCTGCACTGTTACAACAAACGATGACTGGTCTATACTTTTACCACACAACTGCTATCAATTGTTAAACGTTCAGTCTAATATTGTTCATGTATAGAGCGGTTTGTTTTAGGTTATCTTAATTTTCCCAAAACTTGTTATTGCCGACAACCTCACGTGGGCCAGATTGTCGTTCTGTGAACAGCGAAACTCGGACAATTTTTGTCTGTGGCATAGATGGTTTTAACAGAGATTTTCACTGAGGCTTTGAGTTACTCGGGTTTGCTGGAGGAGGTTGTCTCATTTGTTAGTCAATTCGTCCGCTTTTGTGTTACCAAGGAAGTCACAGTGAACTGGTATCCATTGTAGTAGTAATGTAGCTTTCTAGGTAATTCTAAGATACTTTGTCTGATGTTGTGAATTACATTGTGGTTTCTGGTATGTTGGATGTCTTGGATGATCGATTTTCTTCTTCAGCGTTCCTTCACAAACTCCCGCTGGATCTCTCTTGTAGCAGGACACATTCTCAAACTCCCGCTGGATCTCTCTTGTAGCAGGACACATTCTCAAACTCCTGCTGTATCACTCTTGTAGCAGGACCATAATCTATTCTAGATTTCCAGCAGGATGTAGTCCAGAGAATGGAAATGCGTTGTGTCGCCGTTTTATTTGTGCCAGTGGCCAGACACATCCGTCTTCGGCGGGAAGATTGATTTTGAATCACTGAAGATTGCGATTGTTTGGTGTATGGGTTCTCGGTTGTTGAGTTGTTGAACAGCTGTGAGTATAGTACTGTCGTCTGCCCTGAAATGTGTGCATTTTATTCCTGTTGCAAGGGGTTGTTTGTATTTAGTGTGATCTGAAAACATGATGCAATATTCCCCTGTCGTCATCTGTTGTGATTTTTGTGTATAATCCGCCAGTGTACACATGCATTCTGATATTTTTTGGGGATATTGAACTTGTAAGTTTTTTTGTTTTTAAATGATAAATCTCCGTGTTCTGTTTCTCTGTAAGTAATCTTGGAGTTTGATAAATCTCTGTGTTTTGTTTCGGTGTGAGTAATCTTGGAGTTTGATAAATCTCTGTGTTTTGTTTCGGTGTGAGTAATCTTGGAGTTTGATAAATCTCTGTGTTTTGTTTCTCTGTGAGTAATCTTGGAGTTCATGTTTGATATTTCAGAGAATATTTGTGTAGATTTTTGGTGGAGTGTCCGTGGTTCAGGTGATACATCTCGCACTTGTTAATACCATGTTCTAGCGATTCAGCATATTGCATTAGGTGATTCCCTTGTTTGTGGTTTGGACATGTCCTTAGAACTATTTTACTGAATTATTTCTGGAAATGGTTTCTTTTTTTTTTTGGTTAAGGGTTTTAATTTCTTTCATTAAATTTTCTAGATGAAATGTAGATAAATTCCATTTGATGGCAGTCTATATTTTGTTTTCATTTTGATTTTCTAAGCTGATCACTATTGGTTTGTGATCTCTGCTACGAAATTGTTGATTTAATGGTTTTTTTTTCATTGTTGGTTTTTCATAGTATAGAATACTTGTTGTTCTCAATGGTCGTGAGTAGAATATTGTTGGATATTCAGGTTTGTTGATTATAACGAGATTGTTATTGTTGGATATTCAGGTTTGTTGATTATAACGAGATTGTTATTGTTGGATATTCAGGTTTGTTGATTATAACGAGATTGTTATTGTTGGATATTCAGGTTTGTTGATTATAACGAGATTGTTATTGTTGGATATTCAGGTTTGTTGATTATAACGAGATTGTTATTGTTGGATATTCAGGTTTGTTGATTATAACGAGATTGTTATTGTTGGATATTCAAGTTTGTTGATTATAACAAGATTGTTATTGTTGGATATTCAGGTTTGTTGATTATAACGAGATTGTTATTGTTGGATATTCAGGTTTGTTGATTATAACGAGATTGTTATTGTTGGATATTCAGGTTTGTTGATTATAACGAGATTGTTATTGTTGGATATTCAGGTTTGTTGATTATAACGAGATTGTTATTGTTGGATATTCAGGTTTGTTGATTATAACGAGATTGTTAACGTTGGATATTCAGGTTTGTTGATTATAACGAGATTGTTATTGTTGGATATTCAGGTTTGTTGATTATAACGAGATTGTTATTGTTGGATATTCAGGTTTGTTGATTATAACGAGATTGTTATTGTTGGATATTCAGGTTTGTTGATTATAACGAGATTGTTATTGTTGGATATTCAGGTTTGTTGAGTATAACGAGATTGTTATTGTTGGATATTCAGGTTTGTTGATTATAACGAGATTGTTATTCATTGGGAAATGTTGTACTTCTTCCTCCTCTGTGTATATGGCAGGGTGTTATGTGTGTGTGTGTGTGTTACATCTATTCTATATTAATGTATGGCTCAGAAACATGGACAATAAACAAACAATTAGAATACATAATTGATGCCTTTGAGATGTGGATGTATAGAAGAATAGGGGAGCTTCGTGGAAAGAGAAGAAAATCAACAAAAATATTCTAACAACATGTCGCACGAAGAAAGATTTATTAAAGAAAATACAGTTCATCAATCGAGTACCTCTACACAACATATCATGTGGATGCATCAGTAAACATTCTTCTAGCGTGATGATACTTGGTTTTCCCCGTATTTTTTATTGGTCGTTGACACAAATTGAACAATGAAGATTACAGGAAAACTACATTGCGTCACTTGAGAAAGTTGATTTCCTATGTGTCGACATGACTGTATTTTCGATGGATTCGCATTAATTGTCTACAGTATTTTGCGGGACAGGTGTATTGAAAATGTTGCGGGACAGGTGTATTGAAAATGTTGCGGGACAGGTGTATTGAAAATGTTGCGGGACAGGTGTATTGAAAATGGTTAAACATTGAGAGCGATATCTTAGCTTGCAAGTTGCTGAGAATCTTGTGTCTCGCCTTCATTATAATTATCCCCAGTGCCTGTTGTATTCTGACGATGACGACCACCAAATTCATGAACAAGTTTGTGTCCATTAGCTACATTACCGGAAAAGGGGCTACGCGAGCCGCTGTCAGTTTGTGTTACATTCTTTGCAACATGATGATGATGATGCAGGCCAAAACCACGACCGTGCCCGTTTCCATTGGTTTGATTACCGGAAGCTGTGTGTACCTTACCCTTGTAGTCAACATGTGTTCCATTCTTTGCATTGTTATGAAAAAACGTTCCAAAACCACGACCGTGCCCGTTTCCATTGGTTTGATTACCAGTAACTATGTGTATCCAATCCTTGCTGTCACCACGTGGTCCATTATTTGCATTGTGATTACCAAAACGACGTTCGTGTTTTTGTGCAGGAGCTGTTTTGTTAGAATTGTCATCCTCGTAAGCGGCTAATCCATCAAAGACACATCCTATTACCAGCACAGATATTGCCAGACATACAGCTCTCATCTGTAATAGACATCAAGAGTAGACATATAGTGTGCATACAATTATTACTTGCTACTGAGTGATATTACAAATATGTCTACAGAAGAAGTACTACAATTATTACTCGCTACTGAGTGATATTACAAATATGTCTACAGAAGAAGTACTATAATTATTACTTGCTACTGAGTGATATTACAAATATGTCTACAGAAGAAGTACTATAATTATTACTTGCTACTGAGTGATATTACAAATATGTCTACAGAAGAAGTACTATAATTATTACTTGCTACTGAGTAATATTACAAATATGTCTACAGAAGAAGTACTATAATTATTACTTGCTACTGAGTAATATTACAAATATGTCTACAGAAGAAGTACTTACGTCGAACATAAGCTCCAACAGGTTTACAATGGGCGAACAGACTACAGTGTACCAACAATACAAATAACAGTACCCAAGATGTTTCAACGTTTCAATATTAAGGTCTCTTTCAAGAATATACAAGGACAACAGTGAAGAAACATTAACAAATTTAAATCATAATGGCACTATCACAAAAGCATTAGACCGCAGACATTTAAAAGTAGAGATATTCAAGATTGAAGTATATTTATTAAAGACGGAAAATTTGATCGAGAAACCGACACACGATGTCAGAAAGCAAATGTGGTCCTTTACCAACTGACGTCACTGCTGACATACAAATATACAGACATGGCAATATATATCCCACGAACGTTGATCAACTACCACTAGATGAATCACTACCAATAACAGAATCACTACCACTAACAGAATCACTACCACTAACAGAATCACTACCAATAACAGAATCACTACCAATAACAGAATCACTACCAATAACAGAATCACTACCAATAACAGAATCACTACCAATAACAGAATCACTACCAATAACAGAATCACTACCAATAACAGAATCACTACCAATAACAGAATCACTACCAATAACAGAATCACTACCAATAACAGAATCACTACCAATAACAGAATCACTACCAATAACAGAATCACTACCAATAACAGAATCACTACTAATAACAAAATAACTGCCAATAAAAGTTGTGAATATTTGCTCACACAAAATGTAAGCTAGAAGCGTTTTTTTAATACACACATCCTATAGAAACCATTAAAATTTTAGGAGTTGTTGAGAACATTTAGTGTTCAAATGTCCGATATGTGCGAAAATGTCCGAGAATGCGCTAAAATGTCCGAGAATGTGCGAGAATGAACTGATGTGTCACTTCGATGGCGACAATGAAATTCTCAATCGTGTGACATTCTGTGATGAAGTAACCTGTCAAAATTGTGAAAAAGTTCCCCGACATAATTGTAGGATGTGACGACATGAACACCACATGTCGTAATGAAGCATGAACAGGCTTGAATTTAACGAGTGTTCGTGACTTAACCTAGAATTCTGTGATCAAAGTCACATTCACAAGAGCAACACACTCTGTACATGTTTCTCGATTGTGCAGTTCCTGGATACCAGAAAGATCCATGTTCCAGCAAGATGGAGCACCATCACACTATGCGCCAATGAAGTAAAAATTACCTTCATCAACAAATTCCAGACAGATGGATTGGAAGATTAGATCCAATTTAATGGTAACCAAGGTTTGCAGATCTGACATCCTTTGATTTCTATCTATGAAGGAAACGTAAAATACCTTTGTCTGAAAAATTGCGATGCAAGGACTGAGTAATGTTCATCGGATAATAATTGACGTTTGAATCTGGTAACCTCAGATGCACCAAAACACCTGAAGAGAAATAGAGTACCGTCTCGACGTTACCCAGACCGCTAAAGGTGCTCATTTTGAGGTTTACTGAAACTAGGTGAGTTGCTGCTGAAGCTTGTTGTGTTTGCCTAACAAAACATTTTCCTCCGGTCAGTCTGCCTTGAATCATCATCATCAGGTACCATGCCGGGTGGCGTAGGCGGTCATGGCTCTCCACAGCTCTCTGTCCACAGTATTATGTATCAAAGTCGTTGTTGTTTCTTTGCCGTGCCAGGTTGTCAAACTGTCTAATATTTTCTCACGTTGTCGACCTCTGTCTCTGGTGCCTTCAATCTTGCCTGTTGTGATTATGTTCTCCAAACATAATAGTTTGAATAGTTTAAGAAATATTCACATTTGTGTATTGGTAATTATTGTGCGGACACACGCTATCGTACAGTGTGTGGTTCAGAAATACACGGTACTGTACAGTGTATGATTCAGAAATATATGGTACTGTGCAGTGTGTGGTTCAGAAATACACGGTACTGTACAGTGTGTGGTTCAGAAATGCACGGTACTGTACAGTGTGTGGTTCAGAAATGCACGGTACTGTACAGTGTGTGGTTCAGAAATACATGGTACTGTACATTGTAGAGTTCAGAAATACACACTACCGTACGGTGTATGGTTCAGAAATATGAACTCTGACAAAAACAGGCAGCAGACAAAACAAAATTTAGATTACCTTTATCAGTGTTAGACAGCGAGGTTGTAGTTAGAACTTCTCAAACTTCCTGACGATGCACAATGAAAAAATTCACGGTGAATAGTCTGTATTTTATAGTGACCATCACAAAAAAAGAATGTGTTTTAATAAGTTTTCTTTGTGATCTTTGTGGGTAACATCCAGGTGTGATTATGCAAATATTAATTTCTATAAATGGAATAATATGTCAGGTGAGTACAGGTGAGTATTGCATCAGGTGTGAGTTGTGATACTGACATAATGAAATATGTGGAAACAGACGAATAATACGTTAAGTGTGGTCAGGTGCATACCAACAATCATCTAGAGATGGTGTGGTGGGTCTCTCGGAGATAATGGATAAGGGGTTGGTGTTCAATCCAGGTTCATGAAGATTTGTCTTTATTGATTCGTTATCTGGGTCGTAGATACGTTTTCAGTACGCGAAAAGGGGATGGGGGGGGGGTTTACCTAAACAAAATATAGTTCTAAATTCATTACAATTCTGTCTTTTTTCATTTGATAATTGTTATGCAGAAAATCGTTTAACTGGACAGGGAGAAGTGGATGGTTACCCACATTTGATTAGGTTCCTAGCGCTAAAAGCCATTCTCTTATTTTCGAAAGAGGTGGAGGTTTGACCCGCCGAAACCTATCTACGGATCTGCTCGCGGGTCGTATTTTGGTCTTTCCATACCTGTGACCACTATTTGCCATAGTATCATCAGGGTTATCAAGCACAACGCCAGCTGGCGTAGGAGATCATGTATCAGCAATTTCTATCTTTATTACCCATGGGCCTCCTTAATTCACGGGACCTGTAAATGACATGTTTTTGTTACTGTTTAACTCCCAATCTCCGTCAAACCGCTAAGAAAGGCCACTTAAGCAGACCCATTCTACCAGTAAGCCGCTAAAACTTCAATTTGTATAGTTACTTCTAAATTCGTTTCTGAAGCGCTGCAAGATCATATAAACATACTCAACGAAAGCTGCCTGAATCACAACATTAAGATCAACACAGAAAAATCAGAAGTCAATAGGCAGAAAAACAATGCAATAAAAATAAATGATTAATTTCTGAAACAAGTGCAGAAATTTAAATATCTCGAGAGCATTTTTACAGACGACGGAAGAATGGACAGAGAGCGCGAGACCAGAATTCAAAAAAGCTAACTATGTAAATTATGAACTTGCACCAATTTTAAAACACAAATCTATACCAATGGAAACACACAAAATTTGTAAATTTAATATTCATCCCAATATTAGTTTTCAATGTCAGACATGGACACTAACTAAAGAAAAAGAGAGAAATCTTACTAGAGTGAAATACGATGTCTAAGAAAAGCAGCAAACAGAACAAGAAGAGATCACGTGAGAAAGGAGGATATTACAAGAACTGTTGGAACAACATCTGTGGTATAATATATTGGAATAAAGAGACTGGATATGAGACACTTAACGAGGATGAACCCTTATTGGCCAGCAGCAAGAGTATACAACAGGAAAATCGAAACAGCAAGGTGCAGAAGACAGGGAAAGGTGGATTGAAAGAGTTACCAACACAGTATTACTGTATATCAAGCGACCAAACGTGCAATAGTCAGAAAACCAATCGTCATTCAATCATGCAATCATCACAGAATAAGCAGAGAAATAACAATACAGACTTCTACAAACGTTACTGTAGGGTAGGAAAACCCTTACAGTAATAAATAATTAATGTATTGTTGCAGTGAAAGTTTAATAATGTAAAGGTAGAGAAAATAGAATAACCAGAATAATGCACCAATTGTATTTAAATCAGATCACAAGTTCAACACGGCTGATTAGACATTTCCGAATCTTCTCATATGCAGATTCCTTTCTGGGGCACCGTCTGGGTTTATAAAGAAGACAAATTGTTCAGGATCTACACAGTGAAATGGATCACATTGACCAGTGATGTACTACATCTGAAGCTCTGGTGAACCCAAGGACAACAGCTATGACATGGTTCTCTCTGAATAACCACAATGTCTAGGCACTAATGCCACCTACCATCTATGTGGAGAGATAATACAGAAATCATCAGTTGTAAACTACAATGAAATGTTTGACAGATGTTTGTGTTACAATGTGCTTGTATATTAACAATTCTCAGAGCTTAACAAGGCGTTGACAGCGATGGCGGCCTTGTGGGTTGACAGCGATGGGGGGTCTTGTGGGTTGACAGCGATGGGGGTCTTGTGGGTTGACAGCAATGGGGGCATTGTGAATTGACATCGATGGCTGTCTTGTGGATTGACAGAGATGGGAGTATTGGCTGCTGTTTTTGTTCCTGTTAATAACGACTTCAAGGACTGCTATATCAAGGACTGGTCATATTTGTAGTAGAGTATGTTTCTGTTATCCTGACTATTAGCATAACGCACATTGATAGACTTGACAGGATACAGAATGAGGCTATGCGTATCATTCTTGGATGCCCCAGAGATACAGAAATAGTGGTAATGCTGGATTGTCCAACCATGATGCTATGAACGGATATATGGATATTTGCGGTGCTCGTTCATATCTGCGCATCAGTCTGACAAGAATCATCCACTACATCAGTCTGACAAGAATCATCCACTACATCAGTCTGACAAGAATCATCCGCTACATCAGTCTGACAAGAATCATCCACTACATCAGTCTGACAAGAATCATCCACTACATCAGTCTGACAAGAACCATCCACTACATCAGTCTGACAAGAAACATCCGCTACATCAGTCTGACAAGAATCATCCGCTACATCAGTCTGACAAGAATCATCCACTACATCAGTCTGACAAGAATCATCCACTACATCAGTCTGACAAGAATCATCCACTACATCAGTCTGACAAGAATCATCCACTACAACAGTCTGACAAGAATCATCCACTACATCAGTCTGACAAGAATCATCCACTACATCAGTCTGACAAGAATCATCCGCTACATCAGTCTGACAAGAATCATCCACTACATCAGTCTGACAAGAATCATCCACTACATCAGTCTGACAAGAATCATCCGCTACATCAGTCTGACAAGAATCATCCGCTACATCAGTCTGACAAGAATCATCCACTACATCAGTCTGACAAGAATCATCCACTACATCAGTCTGACAAGAACCATCCACTACATCCGTCTGACAAGAATCATCCACTGCATCAGTCTGACAAGAACCATCCACTACAACTCGATATTGATAAGATCAAAGGAAACAGATTTACGAGGGGGGGGGGGAGTCATTGCTTAGCATAGCAGAACGGATTAATAAACGGGTGTGCACATTAGGGGACATAGAGCTCGGAGAAGTGGTTAGTACACGGGTGTGCACATTAGGGGACATAGAGCTTGGAGAAGTGGTTAGTACACGGGTGTGCACATTAGGGGTATTTCAAAGAAATACACACCGCCAAAATGCATAATTACTAGGCCTATCAATAATGTAAAATTAAATCAAGCGGATAAAGTATCTTGGCACCATTTAAAATCAGATGGCAGGTGCTCCAATGAGATCAAGAACAGGATAACACAGGCCAAATCAACATTTAAAAAAACTGAGAAACATTCTATGCAATGGAGTAATATCAATGTATGCATGAGTTCGAAGGCTAGGATGTTATATTGAGCCAAACCTTCTTTATGGAAGTGAAACATGAACAGTAAACAAAAGTGTTCAAGATAAGCTGGAGACAATTGAGATGTGGTTTTTAAAAAGAACGATGAAAATTTAATGGACAGCCAAGAAAACAAATGAAAAAGCTCTCAGAGATGCTGGGGTAAAACGACAAATTATAAAAAAAAAAAAAACAGACAATCAAGATTTTTAGGACATGTGATGAGAAAAGTAAAACTTGAACATTTAGTAACTACCGGAAAGATAGACGGGAGAAGAGACACGAGCAGGCAAACAGATAATTTTCTGGATGGATTGTCACGGTGGCACAAAAAGAAGTCACCAACTGAACTTATTAACAACACAAGAGACAAAGAATTGTGGAGAAGCATGTCTAAGCCTTTCGGCATGCTTTTTGATTGTATATCCTGACTGTGTGACCTTTAGCAAGCCAGATTAAAAAATACGAAACGTCTCACTGCCACCGAATTCTTTTTTGAAAATTTGCGTTATTGATGGTGACTGTTTTGAAAATGTGATAGTTTTTTGGTTGTTAGAGATATTTAAATAATATGTGCACATATAAATAAAGAATTGAATTATGCATATATTGGTGTAATTTATGTACGTGTGTGTATGATACCAGACATATGAGAAAGTGGTAAAGATGTTTTTCACAAAAAAACATATATTTTATAACAAATAAAGAGGAAAACAATAAATAAAAAATAACTTACCTTATTTATCGAATTCCTTGGCAACACTGTAAACTAAATCACGCAAATCTGTTGTATTTATATTCTTTCACTGCGAAATTATCAAAATATAGCCGGAGGAACTGTATAAAACATGTAGATTTGCAGTAAAATCGTTCTTTGAGCTTAGGTCTATTAATTTTTGGTTCCACTTCAACATATTTGATATAAAACCTTTACAAGTCCCCAAATCAACACAACATTCTGTATATTCACTGCTGTGAAACTAAATAACTAAATAATTCATGATTCAAGCCACGATTCAATGTTATTTTATTCTAAATATGATGAAAGAAAAGTCTATAAAAACGGTCAACCATCATGGCATCGTACCGGTATGCAGATGTGGTCAGATTAATTGTTATAACACGCGTATCTTCCACCTCGACATCTTTACAACAATCATTTAGGAAGTGGGAATGTCCCGGCCTCGATTGCGCATGACTAGAACTATATACAAGAAGTAATTAGGCTGTGGTAGGCCTATTTCGCACGATGTCTCATTGAGCGAGTGCACTTGACAACAGCAAACAGCAGCCATCTTTTTTTTGTCAATCACACTTGACCAAAGCGTGGTGAAGGTTAAAATGCAATCAATGTAGTACCCTTACAACCCTTTTTCTGTGTGTTGATGCATCAAATGTGATACCCCTATAACCATAACAGCATGATACCCTTACAACCCTGACATGACAAACCTACAATCCTTACAATATGACACCACTACAATCCTGATAACATGACTCTCATGCTATCTTGACAACATGTCATCCCTACAACTCTGATAACATGACATTAATACATCCCTGACAATACGATGTCCTACAATTCAGATAACACTATACCCTACATCTCTGATAATATGACACCCTAACACCATGAAAACATGACACCCCAGTGACGGGTATAGATAGAAAGAAAATTTGTAGACTGTAAGTGCCATCTATCAACGTTTGTCTTGACAACCAACCATTGATATTACATCACAAAACCCGTAGTATATATGTCCGTGTAATGACTCGTGATTAACCTCGAGCTGTCGTTCTTGTTCCCATGCACGCGTCCCTAAATAGTTATTTCCAATATTTATTTACTAGACATAAGTTCACATAAACGTACTTTCACAACCTTTTACTTCACACTTTCTCAAATGCAGTTCTTCATTAATTATTACACAAAATCATATTACAACGGCATTTCTATCAATATCACAGGGTTGCCAGCTAGTTGAAGATATTTAAGGCCATATTTTATGTTTTAAAAAATGTCTGAATATGGTAAAATTCATTAGCTAATTTATTTTGTTTAGGTCTGACGATTATTGTCTTCACACATCTGACACTTATAGATGTTCATATCTCAGTTTCAGTAAATCTTTCAATGTGTAACTAATGACGGTTTCAGGTTCAGTAATGTAATCTCAGTGTGTAATTGATGATGGTTTCAGGTTCTGTGTTGATTAAGTGTTCTTTTTGAAATATATATGAGATTTTGTTCTTGCTACGCCGACCCTTACTCTCAATTTACACAACCGCGATACTAACACATGCTCATTGACCTCACAGTTCTCCGATAGTACAGAATCTAGTATATCATTAAGTATGTCTGCCTGATTCATATGTTGACTGTTCTGGTAGCATGGCAGCATAACAAGTCATCTTATCGACAAGCTCGTTTCCCTCCACACACTCATGTCGGGGATTTAAAAATAATATGAACGTAATTTCGCTTAGCCAAGCATGTAGAAAAGGGGGGATAGTTATATGCAAATCAGAGTCAACCAATTAGAATTAACCAATCAGAGTTAACAAATCAGAGTTAACCAATTAGAATTAACCAACATCCTTTTAGTACTAGGAATGTAGCCAAAAATCCTGGAAAACCATTTCATTTAGCCTGTTGTCGCAAATACGGCGTCACATGTCTCATCAAAAAGAAGAAATTACACACAAAAACGAGCGAATGACCCCGACCCCCTTGTTTTTTGTGTGTGTTTGATTTAGATAAAGCCCTTTCCCAACTGAAAGTGTATCTACAGCCATCTGTGTTGTAATACCTAGTTCTTATCAAAATGATATTTTATCATCTTATCATTTTGACATTTTCCTTGTATTACCCCAGCCACATATTTCCTGTTTAGGGTCGTTAACCGACACTAGAACATTTATACCTACTTCTTAACCGTCTTCAATATCCCCATTCGTTCATTACGTTCTATGCCTGTTTGGACTTTCTCAATCATCATAAATTGGTAGAAACATTACTGAAAATATAAAACTAGGATCTTGAATTCAGTGAGCGGAAATTAATCTCTGTAATAATTGCATCTACAAAATAAAGTTGTTTTATTTCTTGGTTTATGTTTTGTTTCTTGGTTTATGTTTTGTTTCGTGGTTTATGTTTTGTTTCTTAGTTTATGTTTTAACATTTACAGTTACGAGAAAGGCAGCAAATACCTATTTCGAATGGGATTTTGAAAGAGGGGGGGGGGGGGGGTGTTTGAGAGTTTGACTTTAGGAGATTAAAAAAAAAGTTCTTCACTTGTGTTTTTTTTCTTCTTTTGTTACTTCTTTGAAGAAAACCATTAAGATGAAGTGCTGGGTGCTGGGTTTACCATCGTTTCTTGAACTTTCCAGAACTAAATGTCATGTCCTGACTTCTGGTGGTAGAGAGACGGAGGCCTCCATCCGTCCGACTCAATTCCCCTCCCCCTTTTTTATCTACTGGCCTAGTTACGCGATAAACAATGCTATGAACAAAAAAACTTCCAATTTTTCCATCAATTGTAAAGTTTCATATGATCTATAATACTATGCAGTTTGGTGTGTTGTTTCCATGAGTTCAGAAGTCAGCAGGAGGTCTTGTGGTTGCCTCACGGCTTCAAATATATCTAAACAAAAATATTGGTGCAAATTATCACTCTTCAAATTGGCACTAACAAATTGAATTGCGAAAACACACACTGTATATATATATTTGTCTATCTATTACTGTCCGGTCCTATGTGTCAAGTTACAGAGCTATGCGTCATGGTACAGACAGAGCTATGCGTCATGGTACAGACAGAGCTATGCGTCATGGTACATAGCTATACGTCATGGTACAGAGCTACGCATCGGATCTATACGCCAAGTTACAGAGCAAGTATGTGACGACAAGCAATTGGGTTCAAATTCCTCAGCATGCAATTGTGCATCCAAATGGTTCAGATAGCAATGTAAAACTGCTAAAGGTATTCATAATACCAAGGAAATCACTACAGCCCAAAAAAAGTCTGTCTACATGCTAAATAAGATATGCTACCAATTGCTTTTGTCTATCTATTATATTTCTTCTACATTTGTCTATCTATTATCTATATTCTACATTTGTCTATCTATTATCTTTCTTCTACATTTCTTGTAAGACGTTGGAGGATTGCATGACGCTCGTGTTTGCTAGGATATGGCTGCACTTGTAGATCACTTGATATGCTGTAATGTTGCAATGTCTCAGAATTGGTAACTCCTTCAATCCACCTTCTTCGTGGCCTTCCTTTGCATCTTGATGTTTTCATTTTTATGTTGTATACTCTTGCCACTGGCCAATAATAGTTCATTTTCATTAAGTGGTCGAACTATTTCCGTCTTTGCTTTTCAATATATTTGAGCGCAGACGTTGTTCCAACAGTTCTTGTAATCTCTTCATTCCTCACATGATCTTTTCTTGTTTTGTGGCAAATAAGAACATACATTTTACGTCTCAGTGATATTCCAAATGGATAAATTCTTGAAATATGACAGTCAATTGCCCGTATGGCAACCCTGCAATATCGTATATTTCTTTATATCTGAATTACCCCCCTTCTAGAATGTTTGTGTTAACATTATATTGAAATATATCTGGTACATTTACCAAACGTTAATGAATGTTTTTTTAATATGACAGATTCTCTATTGCATTCCTAGCATACCCAAAGTTGCACTCATTTGCTTGTGTTTTACTCATAGATTGCTCGTTAAGTTAGTTACGTGGTGGCTCCAAGTGGAAACCATAAAATCTGATATAACATTAGAATAACCACGATATAGTCGTGTAATCTGATATAACATTAGAATAACCACGATATAGTCTTGTAATCTGCTAATATTCGTGTTAAGGATATCAAGAGATATCAAGTGCGTGTTATCAGGTAGCAAATGAACAACGTGACATGACAGTGTCTGATTAAAGATGGTAGCATGACTATTGAGACGCATTCACGTAGTTCAGTTATTGATTTGGTTTTTCAAAAAACATTAATTAATAAATGAAACCTACAAAAATTAATTGATGAATAAAGGCTCAGTATGGTTATATATGCTTGTCAATTCAGCAAGTCTATGAATGATGGCGTAGAATGCTGATGTGTACCTGTATGTCTTGGAATAATTCCAGTCAAACAATTGAGTAAGAGAAGACACCAAACAGCAATATGTTTCTAGAGAAATAAGAAGAAAACGATAGACTATATCGGACATGTACTTAGAATTCATGAAAACAGACTACCACCACAAACATTAAACTGGGTACCAGATGACATTGTAAAAAGAGGAACACCAAGAGAAACATTTTGCAAAACAACCGTGGTACGACCATGTGTCTCAACAACGTGCAAGAATTAAACACAGTAGTATCACATCCCACGAACTTGGGAGCTCTGGTTTCTGGCCATCGTATTTGACGCTGAAGAAGCATAAATAGAAGACAGACAGGCAAACAGATAGACTGACAAGCAAGCAGGGTAGACCAGGAAAGACAGGTAAGTAGGTAGTCATGTAGGTATGTAGGTAGTTATTCAGGTAGGAAGGTAAGTAGCTAGTCAGGTAGGTATGTATGTAGGTAGTCAGGTAGGTATGTTGTTAGTCAGGTAGGTCGGTAGGTAATCAGGGAGTAGGTAGGTAGGTAGTAGGGGTGGCTAGTTAAGTAGATATGTAGCTAAGTAGATAGATAGATGTACTTGACTGTAGCATAACGTTTACTTGATAATAATTTAAAATATGACAACTTGTGATGTACGTGATAACACATCTGGGTATCCTTAACGGTGCTGTTAGAAGTAAGAACAGCTAGGGATAATAGGATGGTCTGCACTTGTGCCCATTTCATTGCCTTGCAGATTTTGTAACCAGCATGAAGTTGATATCTTGATTCTTGATTAGAAACTGGCCTCACAACACGTGGGGTATTCCCATTAGTGCTCCGCCCTCTGTTCCAGCAGCCACCCGACTCGATGGCTTTTCGAGTTTAATGCCGCCGAAACAGTCGTCGACATCAGGGCACAACTCTGGTCCTTGCAATAGGTTTCTTTGTTGTTCCGTCCACCCACGCCGTGCCCGTAACTAGTTCAAGCACAACGTCGGCCTGTCGGAACAACATGGTAACTGTTATCGAAGGTTACGACTAAGGGATTGTATAGATGACGTGCCATAAAGCTTCTATAAGAAGATAACCTCAATATAAAATCATGTCATCTACTAAGGTTTTCTGTTGGTTTGTCTAGTGAGCCATTGGTGAAACCCACAGACACAACCGCATGCGCAAAAAGTTGATATGTACTATGTAACCAGCATGAAAGACAGATGAACTGGCTAAGGAGAAGGCTACCGACGACCAACCAGATGTGTCCATCACTTACTATCATAGGAAAACCACTAATCAAATAAATCAGAAGTTACAAACACCAACGCAAGATGGCTATTACATTATAAACAGACCAGAACGTGTTGCAGTTTTAGGCCTCAGGAAAGTACAGATACCGACTCCGCAGCCATATATAGACACAATTTAGGAATGGAAACGCAGCTATGTGTATGTACACGTGTTGGGAGCCGCGTTAGCGCAGTGGTTAGCGCACTGGCTTCGCATATGAGTGGTCCTGGGTTCATTCCCCAGCTGAGGCGGAAATGTTTTCAGATCGCAACGGCTCCCAGGTCGACCCAGCCTTAAATGGGTACCGGAATTATCCGGGAAGTAAAGACTGCGAGGGAGAGGAGATGGCTACCGCCCTCATTTGCAGAGCCTGTGAAATGTGAGATCGCTAACATCTCACACCCCTACGGCATTAATAAATGCTATGGGTTACTTTACTTTTTACTTACACGTGTACAGACAACCCAGCTATGTGTATGTACACGTGTACAGACAACCAGGCTATGTGTATGTACATGTGTACAGACAACCCAGCTGTGTATGTACATGTGGACAGACAACCCAGCTATGTATGTACATGTGGACAGACAACACAGCTATGTATGTACACGTGGACAGACAACCCAGCTGTGTATGTACATGTGTACGGACAACCCAGCTACGTGTATGTACATGTGTACAGACAACACAGACTGTAGAACATAAACTTCAAGAACGTTCTAAGTATGAGAAGATGAGACAAACATACTGGCACATAGAAACAAAAATAGAATCAAAACTAGAATCAAAACTGTATGTACATTTATATAAGCTGATAAATATGGGGAACTTTACTAAAGATATAAAATTACAGATATAGATATAATTTAAGCAAGCGAGAGAAGAAGAACTGGTCTCAGTGCATTTCATATTTGGATATCTCAACAACATGAGGCGGACTGCTACTCAGTTGATATCTCAACAACATGAGGCGGACTGCTACTCAGTTGATATCTCAACAACATGAGGCGGACTGCTGCTAGGTCTATGTGTAAGAGTTATCGAGTACAATGTCCTTATGTACTTGATCACACTCAAATTATCATTAGGCCTAATCGTTATTTTCTACATATTTAATTTATGAGTGTTCACACCTGATGCAATATTCACCTGTTCTCACCTGAACTAATTACCCGCTATTGAAGCTAAATCCCCTTAATCACACATGAAAGTTATCTGTAAGGATTGTCAGAAAACTTATTAAAACACATTCTATGTTGTAATGTCTCTATAAAACAAGGCTATTCACCGTTATTTTACCATTGAACATCGTCAGGAAGTTTGAGAAGTTCTAACTGCAACCTCGCTGTCTAACACTGATAAAGGTAATCTAAATGTTGTTAATTCGTCTATTACTTGTTTTTGTCAGAGTTCATATTTCTATATCATATACTGCTACTAGACAGACTTCATACCATCACTACGCTATCAATGGCAAACATGGACACTAACTATAAAAGTCACAAAAACACATGATAACAAAAGAGATGTGGATACGTAAAATTCTCGGAGACTCAATGGGAGACAAAATGCTTGAAAACATCAGAAGACTAACAAATACAACGCCAATTATGGATTACATTAGAGGACAACAGATTCAATGGTTTTTAGATGGTTTCAGACTACAATCCGACAGCGCCCCTAAAAAAAGCAGTGCTATACAGACTTGATGGATACACAGACTGATACAGACTATGCAAAAGATGGATTGCAGAAATAAAAGAGACCACGAAAACAAACATGTATGAAACACACACAAATTCTGTCTCCATAGAAATGCTCTTCCCAAAATGCAAGGCCAAAAAAAAAAGGCGCAAAGCGAAAAGAAAAGAAGGACAGAATTGTAAGGGTAACGATTTCAGATGTTTGATATTGATAATATTGGCGCATGGCGAGTAGGCATTATTCCTTCTCGGAGACATCCTGTTGATGGATGGCGAGTAGGAATTGTTGCTTCTATGAGACATCCCGTTAATCGATAGGGCTCCATATGTTTTAGACTTTTCTCTCATACTCTCACTGGATATATATTTCAACAGGACAATGGCTCATCTAGATTCCTGGTTGTATTACAGAGAATGGAGATGTGTTGTATGACGGTTTCATATGTTCTAATGACACAACACATCCGACTTCAGAAGTAGTATGCTGCACACGTTCAGTTTATCAACAACTCCACTGACTAGGCATAACCATATTGCTAGTTTGTCAATCTGTACTGGACCTTATTTCGTCAGCCACCCGAATTTTGTCTACTGTCACCATTACGTACCGTTTTCCACTATCTTGGTTGTTATCGACTCGACCACAGTTGCCCACGGTTAGTATACCACAGTTGCTGTATACTTTGTCATGTTAACAACACGAATTGTACTGTAAGATTAATCTAGCACCTGGCACAGTTGTATTCAAAGTGGCGGATAGCCCGGTGAACAGAAAGCGTTCGTTCGTTATTTATAGCTCAACTTCTTCTTCATTCGTACTTAAACTTCTTCAGGTTACGAGGATGCAGTCCAGAGAACGATAAGCTTATTGTCAAGGTTTGCAACTATGCTATGATAGGCCTTATATGCTTCTTCCGGTCTGAAACTCTTAACTTCGTCACTGCATTTGGTCACTTTCACCTAAAGGATTGGATAGCCATGTTGACATCTAAAACTCCTTAGTCGTCTCTTAATATACGCATAGCATATACAGGTATTCTTTACTTCCGATTGAGGAATAAAGAAAATACGGACGCAAGCTTACCAATTTTATTTATACTTTTCTATCAGATACATACTATTTTAGAGACTTTTTTTGGCATCACTGCTACTTTACTTATTTGATGGTAACTTCCTTGTCAGATGGTCCTTCTGTAGACTGCTATCCTGAATTCCCACATTAAAGTGAAGTAGCATCTGGACAACTCTAATCTACAGAACCTGCAGCTGACATATATCTATGAGTTAATTGTCCCACTACAGCAATTTCTCTGTTCATCAGTTGCTTCCACTTGATACATGAGTCAGCAACTCAAAAACTATTAATTTGTCAAACTGTAACTACTTACTGAAGTAGAAGTTGATGACATATTGTCTGAATGTATAGATACCGAACAACAGCCATGGACATGTTGTCTGAAAGTATATACGGAACAACAGCCCCGGACATATTGTCTGAAATTATATAGGGAACAACATTCCCGGACATGTTCTCTAAAAGTATATGCGGAACAACTTTCCCGGACATGTTGTCTGAAAGTATATATGGAACAACAGCTACGGACATGTTGTCTGAAAGTATATACGGAACTACAGCCACGGACATGTTGTCTGAAAGTATACACGGAACAACAGCCACGGACATGTTGTCTGAAAGTATACACGGAACAACAGTCCCGGACATGTTGTCTGAAAGTATATCTTGAACAACAGCCCCGGACATGTTCTCTAAAAGTATATGCGGAACAACTTTCCCGGACATGTTGTCTGAAAGTATATATGGAACAACAGCCCCTGAGATATTGTCTGAAATTATATATGGATGAATATTCCATCTGTAGTCCTCCCTTTGTGTATCAAGTTCCTGTTATTAAATACGCCATTTGGAATTTTTGTGTGTGGATTGTTTTCACTGATAATGATGGTGTTCCTCCTTCACAAGCGAAAATGTGCATGCCATGAAAAATAATAAATGCGATGAAAAAGTAGAAAAAACATTTGTGATTGTCTAATTTGGTTTGTGATTGTCTAATTTGGTTTGTGATTTCGTAGTTGTCCGATGAGTCCGAATAGGGCCAGAAAAATTATATTGCTGTGCATTCAGGAGTGCAGAGGGTTCTGGGTATGAGAGTTTTCGGATTTGTACTTCCGCCGCTTGTACATTGCTCGAGGTGTTCTCTCTTATTCAAATCTAGTGGTGCCAGCAGTGATCCCAGGTGTCACCTGTAGTCTCATAGAAGTTAGGATCGATGCTGCAGTACTTGAGATAATTTTCTAGGTGATCTTTGAAGCCGTTTTTTCTTTCCTCCGCTTGAACGTTTACCATCGCACAGCTCCCGTAAAATAATCTCTGGAAGACGCTTATCTGGCATACGAACGATGTTTCCAGTGGATTTGGCACCTAGTCAGCAGGGCATGAATGTTATGCATACGGGACTTGTGAAGGATTCTCGTGTCTAGTACTCGATACTTCCAACGTATTCCCGTGATGTGTCTTAGGCACTGAAGGTGGAAAGAGTTAAAGCAGTGTTGGTAGTACCACTGCGGCGTACACGTCCAACTTAGTTGTCAAACTGAGACAATGCCCGATCCAGACGTTGGCACGAAGCCTCCCGATACCGCACTGGCACAAACGATACGCAGGGTAACATTCTCGTCATTTATCGAAGTTTGCGAAAGGATGCTACAGTGATATACAAACTTATTGGCAGTATTGAGTTTTTGTCCCTTTACTGTCATCACTGGTTTTGTATAGGGGATACCTGGCGCTGGTTGATACATTACTAATGTCTTCGCGATGCTGATGGTGAGATAGAACGCATCACAGGTCAAAGAAAAGAGGTCCATGCTGTCCTGCATGTCTTTCAGACTGGTAGTGTTTAGTGCACAATCATCGGCGAACAATTTTACATATTTTACATATATATGTAAAACAACAATTTTACATATTTTACATATATATGTAAAACAACAATTTTACATATTTTGCATCAATCTAGCCGTGGGTAGTGACACATCAAAATAAATTTTACACCGTATTACCTTAGCAGCGGGTGCTTTTAATAAGCTACGTAACATCTGGACGTCAAACATACTAAGAAACACCACAACTCAGGGTGTTTAATCCCAACATTATCTTTATTCTATCATTTGGATGCGAAAGTTGGAAAAACACAAAAGTCACAGATGAGAGACTAAAGACCTTTGAAAACAAATGTTTACTTACCATTCTGAATGTTAAGTGGAGTGACTTTAAATCTGACACTACTATAAGAGAGGAAAGCAAACAAACCCATATATCTTCCTTCATATGACAAAGTCGTTGGACTTGCATCGGCCATGTTCTCAGAATGAACAGCCTAAGAATTTCCCATCAGTCACTAAATTGGGTGTCACCGGGAGTAAGAAGAAGAGGGAGACCTAGATAAATAATACAAAGAACCATTAATAGAGAAGGCATGTCAATGAACATAAATAACGTCCAAGAACTAAAAGACCCGGAAACACAAAGACAATCAATATAAGGTAGCTGCGCGTAAAGTTAAACAATTATACTTACGTAAAACACATATTTTGTTCGTCATTTACGTCATCTTTTTGTTCGTTTCGTTTCCACATATATTAACGATTTTATGTACTTCCTGTTCTTCCGGAATCTCATTTCCATATTTCCGTTGGATACGTTTGTGTGTTGTGATCATTTCCATTCGTCGTCGTTTGCTATTTTGTGCGTATCTCTATAAATACCTTTTGGTTGAAACGTTGAATATGTTTTGTGTATTGTAATTTGTGTATTGTAATTTGTGTATTGTAATTTGCACGTTTTCTTGTGTGCTCATCATTATCCATTAGTTTTTGTGACTTGTCCGTCGTGTCTGAGTAGAACTGTTATAAAAAACATGTGTGTTACGTAAACACAAAGGCAGAAATGGAAAGCTATGGTTTCTGCCATATGCACCGCCTATGGTCCTATAGGAACATAACATAACATAACATCGGCGAACAATGTTCGTCTTAGTCGTGGTTAGGGCCTTCAATCTACTAATAAATATTGCCTTCAATCTACTAATAAATATTGCCTTCAATCTACTAATAAATATTGCCTTCAATCTACTAATAAATAAGGAAAATAACTGTGCTTATCTGTTTATTCTTGTATTTTGTATTTGATTCTGCACATAATGTTCATGTTGGACAGTAACATAGAAAAAGTAATTGTGTCCAAGGTAAGATCAGGTACCGACCGCCCAATGTTTCTTTTGATTATTATGTTTACACATGTGTTTATCAATGTTTATTTATGTAAATTTTTATTTATTTAGGACGGATGTATGAGTTGTTAGGAGAGTTGCGTGAGTTAGGGTCAGAGTTTGGGTTTGAGTGAGGGTTAGTTTGGGTTAATAAATAAATACCCGTTTCCTGATAAACATAATCAAAGGAAAAAATATAAATAAAATACGATGGTAGACACCTGATCTGGAACTGGACCAATCATTGAACATTTTTTTTTCAATAACGTATTTGTATTGGTTTTAATATTTGGTAGTGAGTTTCTCTAGAAACAATGTTATATAAACATAGTAGTTCTCATTTTGTGTGTTCCCGTGTTATGATAGAGCAGTATAGTCACATGTGAATTATAAAGCGGTAACAGACTCGCACACATATAAGTGAACTAGAATCTCACACGCATACAAGTGAACTAGAATCTCACAAACATACAAGTGAACTAGAATCTCACACGCATACACGTGAACTAGAATCTCACACGCGTACAAATGAACTAGAATGTCACACGCATACACGTGAACTAGAATCTCACACGCGTACAAATGAACTAGAATGTCACACGCATACAAGTGAACTAGAATCTCACACGCATACACGTGAACTAGAATCTCACACGCGTACAAATGAACTAGAATGTCACACGCATACACGTGAACTAGAATCTCACACGCGTACAAATGAACTAGAATGTCACACGCATACACGTGAACTAGAATCTCACACGCATACAAGTGAACTAGAATGTCACACGCATACAAGTGAACTAAAAACTCACACGCATACAAGTGAACTAAAATCTCACACGCATACAAGTGAACTAAAAACTCACACGCATACAAGTGAACTAAAATCTCACACACATACAAGTGAACTAAAATCTCACACGCATTCAAGTGAACTAGAATCTCACACGCATTCAAGTGAACTAGAATTTACTGGGATGTAGTTTGTGTGAAGAATTATTAAAATTCCTTTGGCAGCTAAGAAAACCAATGTTGACTTCCTCACAGATGGTGAAGTAAAAGTATACATTTTAAGCAAAAATGAAAGGCAAACAGGCAGTCAAGATATTTAACGCTGACGGGAATTGAACCATGTGCTTTGTTGTCCTGTTGCGAGAAGACATGCACTGACTGTTCGGTAGGAGATTTGGTTGGTAAAGTACAGAAAATCTGTTTACTTGAGTTGCAAGGCGATTTGTAGACCGGCCCTGGTTCATCCCCGTTAGAGTTAAGAATTTCGTTTCATTTATCCTCAAGTTTCCAACTTGAATCTACTTGTACAAGATTTTTAAGGTATATAATGAGATGAAAAACTTTCACATTTAGTAGCCACCGAATATATCGTAATGGGATGGGAGGGGGGGGGGCTAGAAAAGATAGAGAAGATAAAGAGAGAAGTTGCTGGATGGCTTATTCTTGTGGAATTGAATGTCACCAACTGAACGTATTTAACAACACAAGATACAGAGAAAGTTGTGGAGAAACATGATCGCCTACGTCACTCGGCGTGGCACTTTACTGATTGATTGATTGCTTACCCTTAAGTCATTGTATGGATCACTAAGTCAACTTCAGAAGACCTGCAGCTTTTTAAGAATGACATTGTACTGACAAGAGTAGAATTACTCATCAGCATTTGAATATCGACAACAACATAAACATTGATCGATTGATTGATTGATTGATTATAATGATATACATTTATATTCCTGATGTCTTTTACAGATGAGAGCTGTATGTCTGATATTATTTGTGGTGGTGATCGGTTGCCTGATTGACGAATATGAGGCTAAAAAGAAAGGCACAAAAGGTGAGGGAAATGCCAGTAAAGGTCAGGGGGGCAACAACAATGGCAACGCGCCGTCTGATCAAACTCACCAAAAAAGATCTGAAGTCGCAAATGCTGGCACTGCCACAAACGATGGCACTGCAGAAAAGTCACGGGGAAACAAGCCTGATAAAGGACCTGGTAAGAAGGGATCGAACAAGCATGCTAAAAAATCTGCCCAAGCATAAGCTTTCAAGCAAGATTTGTCCACCTTTACTGATGTTAAAAACTGGTCCACAATTTTCTGTAGTTTTTTAATGTAAAAAAGTTCACATTAAACGTCAGTTTCGGCATTAGAAACAAAAAAGTATACGCAATAAACAGTAAAGAATGAAATGCATTAGACAGTCTTATGTTGTTTTTTTTCCTGTACTTTTCTTTAAATGTATGCATTCTGTTCCTGCTTATTATTGTGTCTATAGACAAACCACAATGAAGAAAATGCATGCGATTTGAAGGTGATAATCGACGGAAATATAAGACTTCTGAACAGAAAGTAAACGTGACCTAGACTGAAGATTTTTAAAACTATTTTCGTGCTTTTCGTTGTCGGCTGTGACAGTCGATTCAAGTATATACATAGTGACAAACGAAAACACGATAAACTTTTTAAAAAAACGTCACTAAAAAAATCTTGTTTAGTTTCTGTTCAGATGTCTTTGTTGGAGCCGGTCATGGTTTAAACACGTGGTACCCACTCGCCTCGCAACTTGTGTTAATATCTTCACGTCTACAATTAAACTGCATCACTAAAAAAATGATGCGATTTTAGTCGAGACTATTTAGGGTCCGCCTCAGCGTACTTGATATTGAGGGACCCACTAGGACCACTCAAATAAAGGAAGAGCTGAAAATCCCTCCCAATACTAAACTACTACGACTTAGACTGGGAAAATCATTACATTATATACTCGAACCAATATGTGAAGACTGTGAAGAGGAAAATACAATAGATCATTTCCTACTCCATTGTCATAAATACAACCATCATAGGCAGGACCTAAAAGATTACTACCTAAACAATAAAATACCATATAAATTAGAAAAGGTTCTGGGCCATGATGTACCACCAGATAGGCTAAAACTAATTAAACAATTTATAACCAGGACTAAAGCCATAATTTAAAAATCTAAGCAAGTCAAAAACAAAATAAGTCATTGTATGTCATCAGTCTTTCTACAGGTCTCTCTCCACAGCTTTCAACAAATAACAACCGAGGAACGCTCACCACAGGATACGACTGGCAATATGGACAATTTTTGGCATAATCGCACGCACGGTTTTGCAAACTCCCCCAGGCATTAGTGTCACTCTTAAATAAAAAAGCAATACCACCGGAAATAAACAGTTTAATACAACAACTAGCAACATAACATTCTTTTGCAATAATAGCGCGCACGGTTCTCAATTCGCCCAGACCAGAGGTCACACTTAGATAAAAGGCATCTTGGCCACAAATAAACATCAACTCCACCTAGCAATATAAATAATTCATAGCAATAGCACGAACGGCTTTCCAAACACCCAGACCATTAGGTCACATTTAGATAAAAGCTAATACGGCCTGATATAACCAAAATAGACTTCGGTCTTAGGTTGAAAGTGTCGTGCCTCGGCTAAGAGGCGTAATCCCCCATTTAACAAACAAACAAACTTGATATTGAGCTTGCTTACTATCTCCGGGTTACAGCGCTCTAAGTTCGAAACCATTTCTGGACAAAATTAAAATCCAAGGCGTCATCTCTCGTCTGACATGACCACTCCTCCAGTCGACCCAGCTGTAAATGAGTACCTGACGCATGAGTTGGTGAAAGTAAAAACAAAAAGATGTGAACTGCGGGTTAGTTCAAGTAGAGTGAATCTTCATCCCCTACGGCAGGTTGTTACCATGTGACCTATCTTTACCTAACATTGTTTATGTTTGGTCATCGTGAAACTTCGTAACATCTGGCTGTACAAACACGAGATGAGACATTCTTGGATAACACGAGATGTTCTTCAAGGTACGGTGGAGGGATCGAGAAGACGCGGTGACAGAAGAAGACATGGCTGGAAAATATCAAAGATAGAACAGATTATACAGTTTCCAGTGTCATCAGGACGGTAGAGGATAGAGGTGCATGGAGATATTTCTACACCAAATGTCTGAATGTAAATTTGTTGTCAATAGGAGCATGTTTGTTGTGAGTTTGGTATATGGTTCGTGTCTGGCAGTCACTTTTTAAAATTTGGTACTTAAAGATTTTGATTATTAAAATTTGAATCGTATGACAAGCGTTTTAAGTGTGGTACTTACACAATTAATAAACATCGGTCATAAAAGGATTGAGGCGTATGGTAAACGCCTGCACTAGCCAGAGAATGTATACATAAATGATTGTCTGTAACTATTATTATTGTCTGTTTATTACTTTTAGGGCGTAATTACATCCGGGGTTTGGACGTAATTAATTTTAGGCTAACAGTTTTGGACCGCAACATGATTCAGGCGCAATCTTCCTGAAGACAAAATATTAGCTATGAAAGGTAATATAAGGTATAAAAAGAAAGATAATTGAATGTGGAATACATATACAATATAAAAATATAATAATTGTAACAAAAACATTCAAAAATTGCACCACAATCAGGAATATTAGTTGGACAGATACTGTTTTTACAGATATTTTCTTCTACAAACCCCCAATTTTATTTGTCTTGAAATGTTGATATCCAAGCTTACTAAAGTAGATTCCTTGACTGTGCATTTCCAAATCATTATCTGTTTATTTGAAGTAAATTGTGCAACTGTCTAATGTTTTATGTCATTTTGTGTGTGCCATTGTCAATTTCAGAACCGAACAAAACATTGTGAAAATTTAGAAAATATTCCCAAGTATTCATTCATCGTATTGGATTTTCAAAGATCAACTTTATTCCACTCAATATTATCATTAGATCTATCTCTTTGTTTTCTGTATAACGTAGTGGAATATTATCATTACTGTTACTAGGTTTATCTATCTAATTCTACAGAAACAATAGAAGTGGGAACAATGTTATATATTTTTTCTCTACTTATATTTTTTTCTAAGGTTATTTATTTTCCGATTTTCAACAACTCGGTAATCTCTAGTCCTAGTAATCTCCAGTCAAAATTGAAAACAGTTTCTTACCGACATATAACTTGAAATAACATCTCCAATTACAAAACTCAAAGAGTAATACAGCCCGATGTTTGTTAAATGTTTGAACTCTGTTGCTAGTGGAAAATGAAGCCATTTTGGTAATTTCTGATAAGTTGAAACCACCTTGTACAAATTTTAATTTGAAATAAATATGTCACTTGTCTTACCACTCTGTAAAATGAGGATGTCCGTTCGTTAGTCGGATTTCTAAATGTTAAATGGCTAAATAAGTTAATACTTGTCATTTACGAACCAAACAAGCCAATTTGGAGGGTATATATGGAGTCCCGTTATAAAGTGCTTACGTCTTTAAAGGGGGATACTTTGTCCCGTTATAACGGGCTTACGTATGAATTGAGAATAATGTCTCTTTTAATAAAATCTATGTCTGGTAACAATGTCTGTGTCTCAGAAGTATATGCACATTAATGAAACGGATGAAATAGTATTACTAATTATATGTTCTTTCAGCTGTGTATTACACAATGTTAAAATTAGTATAAGGACAACAGTGAAACAGATGTTGAAAGGAGAATAAGTGTGGTCAAAAGTCAATTTTGATTACATAAGGAAAATATTACATATAAACAATTTACACCAATTTCTACATACAGCTTTCGCTGTTTTTACACACTTTTTAAATTTCGTATTTAACAAAATAGAACTTGGTCATTAATACAGCTGACAATGTGGCAACATTGGTTAGTGCTAGTTGCAACAATATGGCACCACCAGTCTATTAACCTTTAGCACACTACTGTAAACAATAAAGCAAATTTCCCCCCTGCAGCTGGATTCTGTTTTGGAAATGTTGCGTAACAGTTGGTGGCTGTTTTGAAAACGTGATACCATTTTTATTGTTAGAAATATTTAAATAATTTTTGTACATATAAATAAAGAATTGAATTCTGCATATATTGGTGTAAGTTTTGTTTGTATATGTGTGATACGAGACATGTGTGAGAAAGTAGCAAAGACATTTTTTAACAAACAAATTATAATATATATTATACTATTATATTAAATAAACAAAACAAAAACTATCAAACATTTACTTACCTTTGGTTTTTCAATTATCTGAATTGTGTAACCTGAAAAAACCTAATTCTAAAATATTTATGTGGTTTCATTGTCAAGTCATCATTATATCATTAGTGAAAATGAATGAACAACATAATTTGCCGTAAATCGTTCTCTGAAGCTCTAGACCTGGTCATATTTAGGATCGCTCCAGAAAGTCAATCTTTCGGGGTCTACATCACCAAAGCGACATGATCTACTGTTTATTCTACTTTGAAAGCTAACTTCCACGAACTCATTTTCCGATTCACAATCCATTATGATTTTACAGAAAATACAATAAAACAAAACTCTATAAAAACCCGATTCACTTTCATGTCTTCACTCCGCTTGCCAATGTGGACAGATTTAATATATTTCACTATTACAACGCTATAGATGTCTCCTTGTTCATATACTGTGTCATGTCATGTGACGTATTCCTTCCAGAACGTTGTCTTCCCAATGAACTCTCTGAACCTCTCTCTGTCTTGGGCGATGTGGCTTGCATTTTCTAGCGATGTATTCATGTTATCTTTAATGTCGTCTGTCCATCGTCTTCTTGGTCTGCCCCTTCTCCTCTTCCCAGGTACTCTTCCCTCCAATATTTGTATTTCTAAACAGTTATGTCTCTTTATATGACCAAACAGGCATAGTTTTCTTTTTGTTATTGTGTTTAGTAACCAACACTCTGGAATATTCAGTGTGTTTATAATATCTGATTTTATCCTTCCATGATATTCTAAGTATCTTCCTGTAGCATTTCAGCTCGAAGGCGCTGATCCTCTTTGCCGCTGTTTTATTTAGAGTCCATGTTTCACATCCGTATGTTGCAACCGGAAAAATAAAAGTCCAATATGATACCTATATAACCCTGACATCATGACACCGCTAACATCCAATATGATACCTATATAACCCTGACATCATGACACCGTTAACATCCAATATGATACCTATATAACCCTGACATCATGACACCGCTAACATCCAATATGATACTTATATAACCCTGACATCATGACACCGCTAACATCCAATATGATACCTATATAACCCTGACATCATGACACAGCTAACATCCAATATGATACCTATATAACCCTGACATCATGATACCGCTAACATCCAATATGATACCTTTATAACCCTGACAACATGACACCGCTAACATCCAATATGATACTTATATAACCCTGACAACATGACACCGCTAACATCCAATATGATACCTATATAACCCTGACATCATGACACCGCTAACATCCAATATGATACCTTTATAACCCTGACAACATGACACCGCTAACATCCAATATGATACCTATATAACCCTGACATCATGACACCGCTAACATCCAATATGATACCTATATAACCCTGACAACATGACACCGCTAACATCCAATATGATACTTATATAACCCTGACATCATGACACCGCTAACATCCAATATGATACCTATATGACCCTAACATCATGACACCGCTAACATCCAATATGATACCTATATAACCCTGACATCATGACACCGCTAACATCCAATATGATACCTATATAACCCTGACAACATGACACCGCTAACATCCAATATGATACTTATATAACCCTGACATCATGACACCGCTAACATCCAATATGATACTTATATAACCCTGACATCATGACACCGCTAACATCCAATATGATACCTATATAACCCTAACATCATGGTTGTTTGTTTGTTTTTCGTTCGCTCCATTGTAACCGTCATGGATATCCGTGCGATTTCCGCCGGGAGCGTGATTACGTTGTGCCACCGTTATGCGCCTTGTAGGCCTAGCACATCCGATTTCGGCATGCATTTAGAATTCGGGTGGGCTACCCTTAGCCTGTGAAAGCCTCTATATCTGTCTCCAGGCACGCGTAGTGGCGACTCTCCGCCCAGACGTTTTTTGTCTCGTCTGACTCGCGCGAGATGTTCCATTGTCTATGAACATGCCTCGTGTAATTGGACGTGCTGTGCCTGTGCCCATTGGGTACTGAACCGTTTCTCATCCGTGAGCCTGGTTCATTAAGGGGAAGAACTCAACAGAGGAGTTGGACACCCTAACATCATGAGACCGCTAACATCCAATATGATACCTATATAACCCTGACATCATGACATCGCTAACATCCAATATGATACCTATATAACCCTGACATCATAACACCGCTAACATCCAATATGATATCTATATAACCCTGACATCATGACACCGCTAACATCCAATATGATACCTATATAACCCTGACATCATAACACCGCTAACATCCAATATGATACCTATATAACCCTGACATCATGACACCGCTAACATCCAATATGATACCTATATAACTCTGACATAATAACACCGCTGACATCCAATTTGATACCTATATAACCCTGAAATCATGACACCGCTAACATCCACTATGATACCTATATCAAGACACCGCTAACATCCAATATGATACCTATATAACCCTAACATCATGACACCGCTAACATCCAATATGATACCTATATAACTCTGACATAATAACACCGCTAACATCCAATTTGATACCTATATAACCCTGAAATCATGACACCGCTAACATCCAACATGATACCTATATCATGACACCGCTAACATCCAATAGGATACCTATATAACCCTGACATCATGACACCACTAACATCCAATATGATACCTATATAACCCTGACATCATAACATCGCTAACATCCATTTTGATACCTATATAACCCTGAAATCATGACACCGCTAACATCCACTATGATACCTATATCATGACACCGCTAACATCCAATATGATACCTATATAACCCTGAAATCATGACACCGCTAACATCCAACATGATACCTATATCATGACACCGCTAACATCCAATATGATACCTATATAACCCTGACATCATGACACCACTAACATCCAATATGATACCTATATAACCCTGACATCATAACACCGCTAACATCCAATATGATACCTATATAACCCTGAAATCATGACACCGCTAACATCCACTATGATACCTATATCATGACACCGCTAACATCCAATATGATACCTATATAACCCTGACATCATGACACCACTAACATCCAATATGATACCTATAGAACCCTGAAATCATGACACCGCTAACATCCACTATGATACCTATATCATGACACCGCTAACATCCAATATGATACCTATATAACCCTGACATCATGACACCACTAACATCCAATATGATACCTATATAACCCTGACATCATAACACCGCTAACATCCAATATGATACCTATATAGCCCTGACATCATGACACCGCTAACATCCAATATGATACCTGTATAACGCTAACATCATGACACCGCTAACATCAAATATGATACTTATATAACCCTAACATCATGACACCGCTAACATCCAATATGATACCTATATAACCCTGACATCATGACACCGCTAACATCCAATATGATACCTATAAAACCCTGACATCATGACACCGCTAACATCCAATATGATACGTATAGAACCCTGACATCATGACACCGCTAACATCCAATATGATACCTATATAACCCTGACATCATAACACCGCTAACATCCAATATGATACCTATATAACCCTGAAATCATGACACCGCTAACATCCACTATGATACCTATATCATGACACCGCTAACATCCAATATGATACCTATATAACCCTGACATCATGACACCACTAACATCCAATATGATACCTATATAACCCTGACATCATAACACCGCTAACATCCAATATGATACCTATATAGCCCTGACATCATGACACCGCTAACATCCAATATGATACCTGTATAACGCTAACATCATGACACCGCTAACATCCAATATGATAATTATATAACCCTAACATCATGACACCGCTAACATCCAATATGATACCTATATAACCCTGACATCATGACACCGCTAACATCCAATATGATACCTATATAACCCTGACATCATGACACCGCTAACATCCAATATGATACGTATATAACCCTGACATCATGACACCGCTAACATCCAATATGATACCTTTATAACCCTGACATCATGACACCGCTAACATCCAATATGATACTTATATAACCCTGACATCATGACACCGCTAACATCCAATATGATACCTATATGACCCTAACATCATTGTTGTTTGTTTGTTTTTCGTTCGCTCCATTGTAACCGTCATGGATATCCGTGCGATTTCCGCCGGGAGCGTGATTACGTTGTGCCACCGTTATGCGCCTTGTAGGCCTAGCATATCCGATTTCGGCATGCCTTTACAATTCGGGTGGGCTACCCTTAACCCGTGAAAGCCTCTATATCTGTCTCCAGGCACGAGTAGTGGCGACTCTCCGCCCAGACGATTTTTGTCTCGTCTGACTCGCGCGAGATGTTCCACTGTCTATGAGCTTGCCTCGTGTAATTGGACGTGCTGTGCCTGTGCCCATTGGGTACTGAACCGTTTCTCATCCGTGAGCCTGGTTCATTAAGGGGAAGAACTCAACAGAGGAGTTGGACACCCTAACATCATGAGACCGCTAACATCCAATATGATACCTATATAACCCTGACATCATGACATCGCTAACATCCAATATGATACCTATATAACCCTGACATCATAACACCGCTAACATCCAATATGATACCTATATAACCCTGACATCATGACACCGCTAACATCCAATATGATACCTATATAACCCTGACATCATGACATCGCTAACATCCAATATGATACCTATATAACCCTGAAATCATGACACCGCTAACATCCACTATGATACCTATATCATGACACCGCTAACATCCAATATGATACCTATATAACCCTGACATCATAACACCGCTAACATCCAATATGATACCTATATAACCCTTACATCATGACACCGTTAACATCCCGACAACATTACGAGTATAGATAAATATAAAATTTGTAGACAGCAAATGCCATCTAGCAACGTTTGCCTTGACAATCAACCATTGATATGACATCACAAATCCTGTAGAATATGTGTCCGTGTAATGACTCGTGATTAACCTCGGACTGTCGTTCTTGTTCTCATGCACACGTTCTTAAATATTTATTTCCAATATTTATTTCCAATATTTATTTCCAATATTTATTTACTAGACCCACGTTCATCTAAACGTACTTTCACAACATTTTATATCACACTTTCTGGAATGCCGGTATTCATTAATTATTACACAAATCATATTACAACGGCATTTCAATCAATAGCACAGGGTTGCCAGCTAGTTGAAGATATTTAAGGCCATATTATATATTTTTGTAAATGTCTCAATATGGTAAAATTCATAAGCTAATTTATTTTGTTGAGGTCTGGCGACTATTTTTTTCACACATCGGACACGTCCATAGATGCTCATTTCTCATGTTCATTAAATCCCTCAGTGTGTAGCTAATGATGGTTTAAGGTTCAACAAATCTCTCAGTGTGTAGTTGGTGGTTTTAGGTTCAGCAAATTTCTCAGTGTGTAGTTGATGGTTTTAGGTTAAGCAAATCTCTTAGTGTGTAGTTGATGGTTTCAGGTTCAGCAAATTTCTCAGTGTGCAGTTGATGGTTTTAGGTTCAGCAAATCGCTCAGTGTGTAGCTAATGATGGTTTCAGGTTTAGCAAATCTCTTAGTGCGTAGTTGATGGTGGTTTCAGGTTCAGCAAATCTCTCATTGTGTAGCTGATGGTTTCAGGTTCATCAAATCTCTCATTGTGTAGCTGATGGTTTTAGGGTCATCAAATCTCTCATTGTGTAGCTGATGGTTTCAGGTTCAGAAAATCTCTCATTGTGTAGCTGATGGTTTCAGGTTCATCAAATCTCTCATTGTGTAGCTGATGGTTTCAGGTTCATCAAATCTCTCATTGTGTAGCTGATGGTTTTAGGTTCATCAAATCTCTCATTGTGTAGCTGATGGTTTCAGGTTCATCAAATCTCTCATTGTGTAGCTGATGGTTTCAGGTTCATCAAATCTCTCATTGTGTAGCTGATGGTTTCAGGTTCATCAAATCTCTCATTGTGTAGTTGGTGTAGCTGATGATGGTTTCATGTTCTCTGTATTTGTTGAATGTTATTTTTGAAATATGTGTACGGTTTTTTTCTTGCAACTCCGATGTATACTTTCAATTTACACATTCTCGATACGGATTCAAGTTCGTTGACCTCAAAGTCCTCCGATGGTACACACTCTAGTATATCATTAAATATGACTGTGTGCTTCATATGTTGAATATGGTAGCATGGAATCAGAACTAGCCAACTTATCGACAAGCTCGTTTCCTTTCACACAATCTCATATCGGGGATAAAAATATGAAAGTAGTTATGCATAGCCAAACCTGTACAAATGTGCGATGGTTTCGGGGTAAATAAGAATTGTCAAATTAGAATTAACCAATAAGAATTAACAAATTAGAATTAGCTAATCATAATTAACCAATCAGAATAAATCAATTAAGATTAGCCCATCAGAATTAACCAATCAGAACATGACTTTTAGTGCTAGGAATGTAGCCAAACAGCCGTGAAAACCACTTTATTTCACGATTTTTCGCAAAAAATGTGTCACATGTCTCATCAAAAAAGAAGAAATTGCACACAAAAACGGTCAAATGATCCCCTTCTAGACAGACCCTCTTGTTCTTTTTTAGATAAAGTCCTCTCCCTATTGAAAGCGTATCTGCAGTCATCTGTGTTGTAATACCCAGTTCTTCTCCGTCTTCAGAGTCCTCATCCGTTGATTACGCACTATGCCTGTTTGGACTTTCTGAATCATCATAAACTGGTACACACATTATTGAAAATATAAAACTATGATCTTGAATTCAGTGAAACCAAATTAATATCTGTAGTAATTGCATGTAGGAAATAAAGTTGTTTTGTTTCTTGGTTTATATTTTATTTCTTGGTTATGTTTTAACATTTACAGTTTCAAGAATAGCAATAAATACCTCTTTGGTATAGGATTTGGAGGAGGGAAGTGGCTAATATTTTACTTTTGACTTTCTTCCCTAGACTAAAATGTCATGTTCTGACTTGTTATGGTAGAGGAATTCAAGCCCACATTCATCCGACTCAACCCCCCCCCCCAATTATATCTACTGACCTAGTTACGAGATAAACAATTCTATGAACAAAAACATTTCCAATTTTACTATCAATTTTCAAGTTCTTCTGCGATCAGTTTGATATGATCTGTAATACTACGCAGATAGCTGCCCCACAGCTTCACATCTCTAATACTATACAGACAGTTGCCCCACAACTTCACATATGTAATACTATGTAGATAGGTGGGATGTTTCCATGAGTTAATTAATCAGCTAGTGGTCTCGTGGTTGCCCCACGGCTTCACATCTGTAATACTATGTAGATAGTTGTCCCACGGCTTCACATCTGTAATACTATACAGACAGTTGCCCCACGGCTTCACATCTGTAAAACTATGTAGATAGTTGTCCTAAGGCTTCACATCTGTAATACTATGTACATAGTTGTCCCACGGCTTCACATCTGTAATACTATGTAGATAGTTGTCCCACGGCTTCACATCTGTAATACTATGTAGATAGTTGTCCTACGGCTTCACATCTGTAATACTATGTAGATAGTTGCCCCATGGCTTCACATCTGTAATACTATGCAGATAGTTGTCCCACGGCTTCACATCTGTAATACTATATAGATAGTTGTCCCATGGCTTCACATCTGTAATACTATGTAGATAGTTGTCCCACGGCTTCACATCTGTAATTCTATGTACATAGTTGTCCCACGGCTTCACATCTGTAATACTATGTAGATAGTTGTCCCACAGCTTCACATCGGTAATACTATGTAGATAGTTGTCCCACGGCTTCACATCTGTAATACTATGTAGATAGTTGCCCCACGGCTTCACATCTGTAATACTATGTAGCTAGTTGTCCCACAGCTTCACATCTGTAATACTATGTAGATAGTTGCCCCACGGCTTCACATCTGTAATACTATGTAGATAGTTGTCCCACGGCTTCACATCTGTAATACTATGTAGATAGTTGTCCCACGGCTTCACATCTGTAATACTATGTAGATAGTTGTCCCACGGCTTCACATCTGTAATACTATGTAGATAGTTGTCCCACGGCTTCACATCTGTAATACTATGTAGATAGTTTGCTCCACGGCTTCACATCTATCTAAACAACAAAAAATGTGTACAAGTTGGTCACTCTTCAAATTCACACTAACAAATACATTTCGAAAACATACATTGTCTATATATTATGTCTATATATTACTGTCCGTTTCTATGCGTCATTGTACAGAGATCGTCTGTGACGGCAAGCAGCTTATTCAAATCCCACCGCATGCAATTGTGCATCCAAACCGTTCAGAAAGCAATGGAAAACTGCTAAACGTATTCATAATGACAAGAAAATTACTATAGCTAAAAAATGCTGGATAGATGCTAAATAAGATATGCTACCAATTGCTTTTGTCTATCTATAATCTTTATTCTACATTTGTTGTAAGACGTTGAAGGATTGCATGAAGCTCGTGTTTGCTAGGATATGGCTGCACTTGTAGATCGCTTGATATGCTGTAATATTGCGACGTATCAGAATTGGTAGCTCATTCAATCCACCTTCTTCTTGACCTTCCTTTGCATCTTGATGTTTCCATTTTTATGTTGTATACTCTTGCCGCTGGCCATAAGGGTTATTCTCATTAAGTGGTCGAACTATGTCAGTCTCTGTTTTTCAATATATTTGAGCACAGACGTTGTTCCAACAGTTCTTGTAATCTCTTCATTCCTCACATGATATCTTTTTGTTTTGTGGCAAATAAGAACAAACATTTTATGCCCAAATATATAGTGATATTTCCAAATGCATACATTCTTCAAATGTGACAGTGAAATTGCCGATATGGCAACCCTGCAATATCGTATATTTCTTTATATCTGAATTACCCCCCTTCTAGAATGTTTGTGTTAACATTATATTGAAATATATCTGGTATATTTGCCAAACGTTAATGAATGTTTTTTTTAATATGACAGATTCTCTCTTGCATTCCTAGCATACCCACAGTTACACTCATTTGCTCGTGTTTTACTCATAGATTGCTGGTCAAGTTAGTTACAAGGGGGCTTCAAATGGAAACCTTAAAGTCTGATATACATTAGAATAACCATGATATAGTCTTGTAATCTGATATAACATTATAATTACCATGATATAGTCTTGTAATCTGATATAACATTAGAATAACCAGGATATAGTCTTGTAATCTTCTAATATTCGTGTTAAGGATATCAAGAGATATCATGTGCGTGTTATCAGGGAGTAGATGAATAGCATGACATGACAGTGTCTGATTAAATATGGTGGCCTGACTATTGACAAGCATTCAAGAAGTTCAATTATTTTATCCGTTTTTTAAAAAAAATAATGAAGAAATGAAACCTACAGAAATTAGTTGGTGAATGAAGGCAAAGCGTGGTGATGTATGCTTGTTAATTCAGCAAGTCTATGAATGATCGCCCAGCATGGTGATGGGTGCTTGACATTTCAGCAAGTCTATGAATGATGACGTAGTATGCTGATGTGTACCTGTATGCCTTGGAATAATTCCAGTCTAACAATTGAATAAGAGAAGACACCAAACAGCAATATGTTTCTACAGAAATAAGAAGAAAACGATAGACTATATCGGACATGTACTTAGAATTCATGAAAACAGAATAACACCACAAACATTAAACTGGATACCAGATGACATTGTAAAAAGAGGAACACCAAGAGAAACATTTTGCAAAACAACCGTGGTACGACCATGGGGTCTCAACAACGTGCAAGAATTAAACACAGTAGCATCACATCCCACGAACTTGGGAGCTCTGATATCTGGCTATGCAGCGTATTTGCCGATGAAGAAATATTAGATAGATAGATAGACAGACAGACAGGTAAGTAGGTAGGTAGGTAGGTAGACAGGTAGGTAGGTAGATAGGTAGGTAGGTAGGTAGGTAGGTAGATGTAACCAACACGAAAGTTGCTATGTACTGTGTAACTAGCATGAAAGTTGCTATGTACTGTGTAACTAGCATGAAAAGCAGAACACCTGGCTAAGGAGAGGGCTACCCACGAACAACTAGATGTGTCAGTCACTTATCAGGAAAAAAAACAACCACTGATCAAATCAATCAGAAAGCTACAAACACCAACACCAGATGGCTATCACATTATGAACAGACCAGAACGCGTTCCAATTTTAGGCCTCAGGAAAGGACACAACCGACTCCACAGCCATATATACACAAAATTTAGGAATGGAAACACAGCTAAGTATGTATATGTCGACAGACAATCCAGCTATGTATGTACATGTGTACAGGCAACACAGCTATGTATGTACATGTGTACAGACAACCCAGCTGTGTATGTACATGTGTACGGACAACCCAGCTACGTGTATGTACATGTGTACAGGCAACACAGACTGTAGAACATAAACTTCAAGAACGTTCTAAGTATGAGTGATGAGACAAACATACTGGAACACTAGAAACAAAATTAGAATCAAAACTGTATGTACATTTATATAAGCTGATAAATACGGGGAACTTTACTGAAGAGACAAAATTACAGATATAGATATATTTTATGTTTATTGAGGAGATAAAATTACAGATATTGATATATTTTATGTTTATTAAGGAGATAAAATTACAGATATAGATATATTTTATGTTTATTGAGATAAAATTACAGATATAGATATATTTTATGTTTATTAAGGAGATAAAATTACAGATATAGATATATTTTATGTTTATTGAGATAAAATTACAGATATAGATATATTTTATGTTTATTAAGGAGATAAAATTACAGATATAGATACATTTTATGTTTATTAAGGAGATAAAATTACAGATATAGATATATTTTATGTTTATTGAGGAGATAAAATTACAGATATAGATATATTTTATGTTTATTAAGGAGATAAAATTACAGATATAGATATATTTTATGTTTATTGAGGAGATAAAATTACAGATATAGATACATTTTATGTTTATTAAGGAGATAAAATTACAGATATAGATATATTTTATGTTTATTAAGGAGATAAAATTACAGATATAGTTATATTTTATGTTTATTAAGGAGATAAAATTACAGATATAGATACATTTTATGTTTATTAAGGAGATAAAATTACAGATATAGATATATTTTATGTTTATTGAGGAGATAAAATTACAGATATAGATATATTTTGTGTTTATTGAGGAGATAAAATTACAGATATAGATATATTTTATGTTTATTAAGGATATAAAATTACAGAGATATATATATATATATACATATTTAAACAAACGAACGAAGAAAAACTGGTCTCAGTGTATTTCATATGTGGATATCTGAAACATTAGGTTGACTGCTGCTCATTTGATATCTCCAAAACATAAGGTGGATTATTGCTCGGTGAATGTATAAGAGTGATCGAGTACAATGTCCTTATGGACTTGACTACACTCAAATTATCATTAATCGTTATTTTCTTTTACATAGATTAATGTATGAGTATTCACACCTGATGCAATATTCACCTGTTCTCAACTGAACTAATTAACCGCTATTGAAGCTAAATCCCCTTAATCACACATGAAAGTTATCTGTAAGGATTGTCAGAAAACTCATTAAAACACATTCTATGTTGTAATGTCTCTATAAAACAAGGCTATTCACCGTTATTTTACCATTGAACATCGTCAGGAAGTTTGAGAAGTTCTAACTGCAACCTCGCTGTCTAACACAGATAAAGGTAATCTAAATGTTGTTAATTCGTCAATTACTTGTTTTTGTCAGAGTTCATATTTCTATATCATATACTGCTACTAGACAGACTTCATACCATCACTACGCTATCAATGTCAAACATGGACACTAACTACAAAAGTCAACAGAAAACGCATTACAACAAAAATGACTTGTCTATGTAGTATTCTCGGAGTAACACTCAGAGATAGAATCAGAAATTAAAAACATCAAAAAAAGACTAACAAACAAAATGCCAATCCTAGATTACATCAGAGGACAACAGATTCAATGGTTTTCACATGCTTCCAGACTACCATCGGACAGTGACCCTCAAAAAGCAATGCTATAGAGCTATGATGGATACAACGCCAGAGACAGACCATGTTAAATATGGATTGCAGAAATCAAATAGACCATGAAAACAAACATATATGAAACACACAAAAATGCCGTCTCCATAGAACTTCTCTTCCCATGAATTAGTTAGTTATTCCTATAAGACAAAAGGCGGCACATAGGGTGGCCATGTCATTTCCATGTCTGTCGTTTCATTGCTATTTGCTTTAGGTTTTAATACAAGCATAGCAGGTACATCTATTCTCAGCTTCCGTTTCGGGAATAGGCAAAATACGGACGCAAGTTTACCATTTTTATTTATACTTATCTATCAGATACATACTATTTTAGAGACTTTTTTTGGCAACACTGCTACTTTAGTTATTTTATGGTGACTTCCTTGTCAGATGGTCCTTCTGTATACTGCTATCCTGAATTCCCACATTAAAGTGAAGTAGCATCTGGACAACTCTAATCTACAGAACCTGCCGCTGACATACATCTATGAGTTAATTGTCCCACTACAGCAATTTCTCTGTTCATCAGTTGCTTCCACTTGATACACGAGTCAGCAACTCAAAAACTATTAATTTGTCAAACTGTAACTACTTACTGAAGTACAAGTTGATGACATGTTGTCTGAATGTATATATACCGAACAACAGCGATGGACATGTTGTCTGAAAGTATACACGGAACAACAGCCCCGGACATGTTGTCTGAAAGTATACACGGAACAACAGCCCCGGACATATTGTATGAAAATTAGTTAGTAAGTCGTCGGATCATCATCACTGCATTTTCTATGCATTGCGAAATTAAAAATACAATGGATAAAGTTATACCTGGGAAATAAAAAACATAATAAAAATAGACGAAAGAAGCAGCAATAACTACTGCAAGATACTATCAGAGAAGAAAGAAAAAAAGTGGATATGAAATGACACCTGAAACACAATTCAAGAACGGGAAACAGCAAAATAAATCCCCTTGCAACAAAAGCACCAGCTACATAAGATTCTTGCAAGAAGACATACACATTATTAAATAAAGAAGTGAAATCAAGCGCTCGCAGAGACAAAGGATAGTTTATTGATGACTTAGTCACAGTAGTTGAAAATACAGTTAGTTAGTCAGTCAGTCAGTTAGTTGCTCCGATCTGAGTGTATCCGCCATTACACTTTTGCTGACAGTACCGGTCCTATGCTGGTTAACCATCATTCATCTGCACCTTCCAAAATGTTCACTTCTAACAAAACTGCATTTCAAACCCTGATTTTTAATCCTAGCCATTGAAAAGGAATCATCATCCACACTAGTCTCACTCTCGCGTGCTATATCTCTTAAGGTGTTCAAAACGTCAGCTCGATCCATTGTCCCATCGCCCTGTGCCATAATCGCGCATGATGCCAGTTGATCTGATCTTTCATTGCATCGAACACCCACATGCTCGGACACGAAAATAAATGTAACCACTTTCAGCCTTGCCTTTTTCAAGGCCTTAATACACTATTCGCTAACAAGACCAACTTGTGCCTTCCTAATCATACTCATAGAGTCACTCAAGATGCAGACTTGCGTTATCTCCTGTGGGCCTACCTACTCACATGTCCTGGTCATGACCATAATGTCCATGGTCATGCTACTCGCAGTAACAGCAAAGGCCCAATCTCCTCCCTGATCGTTTTACCTGTGCACTGAGATTTAAAGGGCCAAGCACTGCGAACACGTGTAATCATAGATCCAGCGGTGTATATAATCGTATCTCCCACTTTGGCATTCTCACTGACAAAAGCCTGCACTTCTTTCTCCACAGCTGGGGGACACCATTCTCTGCATTCCCTGCTAAGGCTAAGTGATATTACTACTCTCAAACAAGTTTTGAAATCTGGGGATAGACTTATTAATTCCGCACTTGCTGTCAAATCTTGCAATCTGCATACATTTTATATGACATCCTCAGCACGTCCCATCCATGACTTCCTTCTCTTGAGTCTGCTGCCTTTAACTTTCTCTATTTCGGAATGCAACGGGTGTTCCTTATCTATTTATGTATGTATTTCAAGGTATGCCCGTGTACGGCAATACTGTAATCTGTGCTCTGCTGTTGGACAGTCAAGAAGGTATCGCATAGCTCTTGTCGATGTGTCTCTTGTACACCCAAGTATGATACGCATTGTTGCATTATGGATTCTGTCCAGTGTTTCGATCTGAGTTTGGCTAAGAGACAGAATTTCCAGTGCACATTCCACCACAGCAGGAAACAAAAACCTGGTACAAAAGAAATAACAACGTCTGCTCACACTGCGCATCAGCCATAACCTTCGTTGCTGCCAAGCTGTTGTCTGCCCTTATGATCAACATGTTCAACAAAACCTCTCCCTACTGAGAATCAACGTGGTCAACATGTTCCCTGAAACTCAGACTTCTGTCAAAAAATACACCCAGATATCTCATTGTGCTGGTTCTTTCTAAACTTTTTCTGGCCAACAAAACATGTGGCATGGTTGTCTTTACCATGTGATTGTTCTAGGAAAACCACGTCATGAGTGCCTTAGAAGGATTTACCACTGCTCACGTATCTCTACACCAATTTGTCAGTCTGTCCAGCTCCTTCCGTAGTTCCACGACGCACTCCTCTCGATTTCTGCCCTGCCTATACACCAGCATGTCATCGGTGTACGACATCGTTCTGCCAGCACCTGTGATTTGATTGCTAGTGACATGTATTGTGTATACATTGAAAAGCCTATAGTTTTGGTTTATATATCATTTGGTTCGAGTCATGGATACTGATACCTTCATCCCCCCCCCCTTTCTTTAGCTTCTACGTCCTTGCCTTACACTTAGTTTCTTGTTTGCCGTAGTTCTATCAAATCCCTTTGTTTATTTGATCTTTTTACTATTTTATTACCTCCAACTGTCCTATGATGTCTTTCTTTGTACGGGTGGGAACAGGCCTCGGTCTGCTATATAATCTGGTATCTTGGTTTCATACGTCCTTTTTACAAGCCGACCACTCTGGAGATAAGTATTTTAAATTTATTTGGTTTTACCTGCTTTATATCTTATCTATTTTCAGTTTTTTCTGTGCTCTTTCTCTCCTTACTTACCACTATCTTCTCCTCACACCGTCTTCTTCCATGTCATGCTGTCCTATCTTTGCTTCCTCCGTCATCCATTCGCTAGTACCCTTCTCTCCTTTACTTTCCTTCTCATAACAACCGTGTTTGTCTCTATGTAAGATTTGTTTACTGTGGTTCTTTTGTTTGTCCTAATGAAAGCATTTTAGTCGAAACGTCGTCTGTCACTGTGTCTCGTTGTTAGGTTGTTTTATAATTAATATTAGTAACATGTACACCTATTTTTGTTCATTTTGATATTTGCCTTGTGTTACCTTAGCCACTAATTTCCTGTTTAGTGTTGTTACCCGACACTGGAACATTTATCCCTTAAACTCACGAGCGTGTCTCGCATAGATAGTTCAGGATGACGCAGCATAAAACAGTGTTGGTAGAACCACTGCGCGGTACACTGAGATCACGCCTGAACCAGACTTTGGCACGAAGATTTCCGAATGCCGCATTGGCGCGGGCAATACCCAGGGCGACATCCTCTTCAATTGTCGCAGTTTGCAATAGGGTGCTTTCGAGATATACAAAATTATTGGCAGTATTAAGTTTTGTCCTTTTACTGTGATCACTGGCTCTGTGTAGTGGACACCTGGCGCTGGTTGATGCATTACTGTCTTCGCGGTACTGATGGTGAGACCGAATGCATCACGGGTCAAAGAAAATAAACCCACGCTGTCCTCCATGCCGCTGAGACTGGTAGCGTTTAGTGCACAATCGTCGGCGAAAAAGAGGTCGCGAACAATGTCCGTCTTAGATTTGTTCTTGGCCTTCAATCTACTAAGAAATATTGTCTGAAAATCTAAGAGAATTTGATTTCAGGGAAAACTATTGTGCTTGCCTATTTATTATCTTTTTGTATTTCTTTCTGGATAATGTCCAGGTTGGACCTAACGTAGAAAATATCAATATGTCCAAGCTCAGATCAGGTGCCTACCGTCGTATTTTTCTTGTGATTACTTTCCATTGGTTATGTTTACAAATATATTCATCAATATTTATTCATGTAAATTTGTATATTTTGGACGGTTGTATGGGAGGTTAGGAGAGTTACGTGAGTTAGGGTCAGGGATTGCGTTTGAGTGAGGGTTAGTGTTACCGTTAATAAATAAATAACCATTGTTTGATAAATATAGTCAAGGGAAATAATGAAAATATAAATACGACGGTGGGCAACTGATCTGGAATTGGACCAGTCATTGAATCTTTATTTTTCTAATTTCGTTTTTACATTGGTTTTAATATTTGGTAGTTTATCTAGTAACAATATTACTTTAACATAATAGTTCTCATTTTGTGTATTCACGTGTTATTAAGTTCCCGTGTTATGATACAACAGTACAGTCACATTTGAACTATATTACGGTAACACACTCACACACATACAAGTGAACTAGAATCTCACACACATACAAGTGAACTAGAATCTCACACACATACAAGTGAACTAGAATCTCACACACATACAAGTGAACTATAATCTCACGCACATACAAGTGAACTATAATCTCACACACATACAAGTGAACTAGAATCTCACACACATACAAGTGAACTAGAATCTCACACACATACAAGTGAACTATAATCTCACACACATACAAGTGAACTAGAATCTCACACACATACAAGTGAACTAGAATCTCACACACATACAAGTGAACTAGAATCTCACGCACATACAAGTGAACTAGAATCTCACACACATACAAGTGAACTAGAATCTCACACACATACAAGTGAACTAGATTCTACTGGGATGTAGTTTTTGAGAAGAATTATAAAAATTGCAATGTCAGCTAAGAAAACTAATGTTGACGTCCTCACAGATGCTGGAGTAAAACGACAAATTTTAGCAAAAATGTAAGGCAGACAGACAGTCAAGATTTGTAATACTGACTGGAATTGAACCAGGTCCGTTATTGTCCTGTGGCGACAAGACATCATCGGACTGTTCGGTCGGAGATGTGGTTAGGCAAGTACGGAAAACCTGTTTACTTCAGTTACAAGGCGATTCGGTGCTGCTAAAGCGGACGTGGTTCAATTCTTGTTAGAGTTAAGAATTTTTATCATTTATCCTTAAGCTTCCTACTTGAATGTATTTGTACAAGATTTTTAAGGTACATGATGAGAAAAGCAAAACTATCACATTTAGTAGCCACTGAATAGATCAGGAATGGGGATTGGGAGAGATAGAGAAGATAAATAGAAGTTGCTGGATGGCTTGGTCTTGTGGCATGAGAGAATGTCACCAACTGAACTTATTTAACAACACAAGAGACAGAGATTTGTGGAGAAACATAAGTGTTTACGTCACCCGGCCTGGTACTTTACTGATTGATTGATTGCTGGCTTTGTATGGATCATTGAGTCAACTTCAGAAGACCTGCAGCTTTTTAATAGTGACATTGTGCTGACAAGAGTAGAACATACTGATCAGCATTTGAATATCGAAAACAACAACATTGCTTGATTGATTGATTGCGTGATTGATCGTCTGATTGATTGATTTGATGATTGATTATAATATACATTTATATTCCTGATGTCTTTTACAGATGAGAGCTGTATGTCTGATATTATTTGTGGTGGTGATCGGTTGCCTGATTGACGGATATGTCGCTGGAAAAGAGGAAAATGGCAAAGTTCTGTCTGCTGATGTCAAATTGCCCGCAGTACAAGCTGATGTAGACGTGAACCTTCCACTGGCGAACAATAAGGAACACAAACATCATCACCAACGTAATGGGAAAGCACGAAAGGGAAAAAAGCCTTTAGTTGATGCATCTGTCGAACTGCTGTAAGATTTCAAGCAAGATTTGTTGTTCACCTTTACTGATGTCCAAAAGCTGGTCCACAATTTTCTGTAGTTATTTAATGTAAACAAAATTAAAATTAAAATTCAGTTTCGGCATTAGAAACAAAAAAAGTATACGCAATAAACAGTCAAGAATGAAATGAATTTGCCAGTCTTATGTTGTTTTGTTCTTCCTTTACTTCTCTTTCAATGTTTGCAGTCTGTTCCTGTTTCTTTTTCTGTCTATAGAGGAACCACAATGCAACAAATGAATGGGATTTGAACTCACCCATCGACGATACTATAAAACTTCTGAACAGAAAGTAAACATGACTTAAAAGGCAGATTTTTTATTATTTCCGTACATTTCGTTGTCGGACGTCGATTTTGTTTGTCAGGTGATTCAAGTATATAAATAGTGACAAACGAAAATCACGACAAAATGTATTTTTAAAAGTCACTAAGAAATCTTCTTTACTTTCGGTTCACATGTCTATATTAAACCGGTCATGGTTTAAACACGTGGTACCCACTCGCCTCGCGATTTTAGTCAACAGGTTTCACGTCCTCTATCACACTGCGACAATTAAAAAAAAGGGATTTTAGTCAAGACTTGTTTAGTGGACCGTGTCAGCGTAATTAATGTCAAGACTTGTTTAGTGGACGGTGTCAGCGTACTTGATGTCAAGACTTGTTTAGTGGACCGTGTCAGCGTACTTGATGTCAAGACTTGTTTAGTGGACCGTGTCAGCGTACTTGATGTCAAGACTTGTTTAGTGGACCGTGTCAGCGTACTTGATGTCAAGACTTGTTTAGTGGACCGTGTCAGCGTACTTGATGTCAAGACTTGTTTAGTGGACCGAGTCAGCGTACTTGATGTCAAGACTTGTTTAGTGGACCGTGTCAGCGTACTTGATGTCAAGACTTGTTTAGTGGACCGAGTCAGCGTACTTGATGTCAAGACTTGTTTAGTGGACCGTGTCAGCGTACTTGATAATGAGCTTGCTCACTATCTACGGTTTACCGCGCTCTAAGTTCTAAACCAATTCTGGACAAAATTAAAATCCAAGTCGTGATCTCTCGTCTGACACGACCGCTCCTCCAGTCGACCCAGCTGTAAATGAGTACCTGACGCATGAGTTGGGGAAGGTGAATACAGAAAGATGTGAACTGCGGGTTAGTTTACCTAGAGTTAATCTTCACCCCGACGGCAGGTTGTTGCCATGTGATCTATCTTTACCTGACCTTGTTTATGTTTGGTCATCGTGAAACTTGCTAAAATCTGGCTGTACAAACACGAGATGAGACATTCATTGATGACAAGAAATGTTCTTCAGGGAACGGTAGATGGTGAGAGAAGTCGAGGTGGACAGAAGAAGATATGGCTGGATAATATCAAAGACTGGACAGAGTATAACGTGTCCAATGTCATCAGGATGGTAGATAGAGATGCATGGAGATATGTCTGCACCAAATGTCTCAATGTAACACACCTACGATCCTGACGTGTAGATTTGTCTGCACAAAATGTTGCAATGTAACACACCTACGATCCTGACGTGTAGATTTGTCTGCACCAAGTGTGTCAATGTAACACAGCTACGATCATCACGCAGAGCACCATTTGTCTCAATGTTGAGACCAATTGAGGCAATCCTGCTTTATGGAAGTGAAACATGGACAGAAAACACATGTTCCAAAGATAAGCCGAAGGCAACTGAGATGTATTTTTTAAGAAGAATGATGAAATTTTCATCAACATCCAAGAAAACAAATGTAGAAGTTCTCAGAGATGCAGGAGTAAAACGACAAAATATAGCGAAAATTAGAAATAGGCAACCAAGGTTTTTCAGGCATGTGATAAGAAAAGTAAAACTTGAACATTTAGTAGCCACCGGAAAGATGAAAGGGAGAAGATAAAGAAGAAGACAATAAGAGAAATTTCTGAATGGATTGCCATTGTAGTACAGAAATAAGTCACCATCTGAACATCAACAACACAAGAGACAGAGAGTTGTGGGGAAGCATGATCAACTACGCCATTCGGCATGCCACTTGATTGAAGATCCTATCTCTGTGTGTCGATGCATCCAATATGATACCTATATAACCCTGACATCATGACGTTGCTATGTAATGTGTAACTAGCATGAAAGTTGCTATGTACTGTGTAACTAGCATGAAAGTTGATATGTACTGTGTAACTAGCATGAACTTTGCTATGTACTGTGTAACTAGCATACAAGTTGATATATACTACGTAACCAGCATGAAAGTTGCTATGTAATGTGTAACTAGCATGAAAGTTGCTATGTACTGTGTAACTAGCATGAAAGTTGCTATGTACTGTGTAACTAGCATGAAAGTTGATATGTACTGTGTAACTAGCATGAACTTTGCTATGTACTGTGTAACTAGCATGAAAGTTGATATGTACTGTGTAACTAGCATGAACTTTGCTATGTACTGTGTAACTAGCATACAAGTTGATATATACTACGTAACCAGCATGAAAGTTGCTATGTAATGTGTAACTAACATGAAAGTTCTGTGCAATGTTTAACAAACGTGGTTGATAGGGAGGAAAGAGGAGGAGAGATAGTGAATGGATAGTGGAGGAAGTAAATAAGGAGCGGCATATTGGGGAGGAAGAGAGTATGGGGAGAAGAAGTGAGGAGAGAAAGTGCACGGAAGGAGGTGAGGAGCGAAAATGGATAAGGTGTGGTAGTAAGTAAAATAGATAAGGTTAAATTAAGATACTTACCTCAAAAGTGGCAACACGCAATGAGTATAACGAATAGATAGCAGAGGAAGCAGAGATGGAGCAGCCTAGCAGGGAGGAAGAGGGTATGGGAAGAAGTGAGGAGGGGAAAGTGCACAGAAGGAGATGAGGAGTGAAAATAGTTAAGGTGTAATAACAAGTAAACTAAGATAAATGAGGATAAATTCAGATACTTACCTGAAATGGCAACAGGCAATGAGTATTAGCATACAGTCGTCATGGAAACGCAAAAGAGGATGGTAGGAGAGATCAGATGAGGGAGAGAGAGATGGAGATGAAGAATAAAGAAGAGAAAAAAGGGAGAAAAGAAAGAAACGACCGAGCAGATATAGGCAGTGGAGAGAGACTATAAGTAGGAGTAGATAATGGTGGGAAGAAAATACAGTGATAATACAATGATGTATGTAAGTGAGAGTAAAATATAAAATATAGGTGATAATATATAAAAAAGAACTTATCTGATACGTAGAGAACTGGCTAGCTTGAAACCAACAGTCACACTGGTGGGTCAGGGTCAATGGACAATGAAAGCTAGTAAGGCAAGTGTAGGCTCCTTCCTACTTCCACATCCCGTCCTTGCGTGGCGTATTTCCGGCTCGGGGCCCACGTCTATCCACCGTTTTCTTCTTCTTTTTTCTTCTTTTTTTTCTTTTTTTCTCCTTTTTTTTCTCTTTTCTTTTTTTCTCTTCTTCTTCTCTCTTTTCTTGTTCTTCTCCTCTGCATTCCTCTCATCCTTTTTTTTTATCTGTCTCTATGACTATTTGTGGGAGTCACGGTTTTAACTTTTACCCGCCTCGGGTTTCTCTCTACGACCCTGCCTATTATTTCAGTCGGTCTCTCGTCATAATACTGGACCGTTATACTTATCGCTCAATCTTCCCTGCGGCCATTTCTGTAGTCCTCTTGTTTCCTGTGGTGTGACAATCTGGCATGTTGGTACTTTATTGACGCTACTTGCCTTACTAGCTTTCATTGTCCATTGACCCTGACCCACCAGTGTGACTGTTGGTTTCAAGCTAGCCAGTTCTCCACGTATCAGATAAGTTCTTTTTTATATATTATCACCTATATTTTATATTTTACTCTCACTTACATACATCATTGTATTATCACTGTATTTTCTTCCCACCATTATCTACTCCTACTTATAGTCTCTCTCCACTGCCTATATCTGCTCGGTCGTTTCTTTCTTTTCTCCCTTTTTTCTCTTCTTTATTCTTCATCTCCATCTCTCTCTCCCTCATCTGATCTCTCCTACCATCCTCTTTTGCGTTTCCATGACGACTGTATGCTAATACTCATTGCCTGTTGCCATTTCAGGTAAGTATCTGAATTTATCCTCATTTATCTTAGTTTACTTGCTATTACACCTTAACTATTTTCACTCCTCATCTCCTTCTGTGCACTTTCCCCTCCTCACTTCTTCCCATACCCTCTTCCTCCCTGCTAGGCTGCTCCATCTCTGCTTCCTCTGCTATCTATTCGTTATACTCATTGCGTGTTGCCACTTTTGAGGTAAGTATCTTAATTTAACCTTATCTATTTTACTTACTACCACACCTTATCCATTTTCGCTCCTCACCTCCTTCCGTGCACTTATTCTCCTCACTTCTTCTCCCCATACTCTCTTCCTCCCCAATATGCCGCTCCTTATTTACTTCCTCCACTATCCATTCACTATCTCTCCTCCTCTTTCCTCCCTATCAACCACGTTTGTTTCCATGTAAGATTCGTTGTACCGTTGTCTTTCATTTGTCCTGATGAAGGCTTAATAGTCGAAACGTCGTCTGTCCCTGTATCTCGTTGTTAGGTTGTGTTATGTTTTATTTTGGTAACACATCTACCTATTTTTGTTTATCTTGACATTTGCCCGGTGTTACTCCAGCCACCTGCTTCCTGTTTAGGGTTGTTACCCAACACAGGAACATTTATCCCTTGCAATGTTTAACCAGCATGAAAGTTGCTATGTAATGTGTAACTAACATGAAAGTTCTGTGCAATGCTTAACCAGCATGAAAGTTGCTATATACAGTGTAACCAGCATGAAAGTTGCTATGTACTGTGTAACCAGCATGAACGTTGATATGTACTGTATAACCAGCATGAACGTTGCTATGTAATGTGTAACTAACATGAAAGTTGTAAAAGTTGCTATGTACTATGTAACCAGTATTAAAGAGCAGATCAAGATATAGAGAAGGCTACCCGACGAACAACCAGATGTGGCAATTACTTACCATCAGGGAAAAAAACAACCACTGATCAATTTAATCAGAAAGCTACAAACACCAACACAAGATGGCTACCACATTATGAACAGACCAGAACGCGTTGCAATTTTAGGCCTCACAAAAGACACAACCGACTCCGCAGCCACATATAAACAAAATTTAGGAATTGAAACAGAGCTACGTGTACGTACATGTAGACAGACAATCCAGCTACGTATGTACATGTGGGCAGACACCACAGACTGTAGAACATATACTTTAAGAACGTTCTAAGTATGAGTGATGAGACAAACATACTGGCACATAGAAACAAAACTAGAATCAAAATTGATTGTACCTCTGTATTAGCTGCTATATACAGTGAACTTTACTAAGGTGACAAAATGACAGATATAGATATATTTTAAGTGAACGAAAGAAGAAGAATTGGTCTCAGTGCATTTGATATTTGTATATCTCAACAACATGAGGCGGACTGCTGCTAGGTCTATATGTAGGAGTTATCGAGTACAATGTCCTTGTGTACTTGACCACACTCAAATTATCATTAGGCCTAATCGTTATTTTCTACATACTTAATTTATGAGTGTTCACACCTGATGCAAAATTCACCTGTTCTCACTTGAACTAATTACCCGCTATTGAAGCTAAGCCCGCTTAATCACACATAAAAGTTATCTTTTAGAATTATTAGAGAACTTATTAAAACACATTATATGTTGTAATGTCTCTATAAAACAAGGCTATTCACCGTTATTTTACCATTGAACATCGTCAGGAAGTTTGAGAAGTTCTAACTGCAACCTCGCTGTCTAACACTGATAAAGGTAATCTAAATGTTGTTAATTCGTTTATTACTTGTTTTTATCAGAGTTCATATTTCTATATCATATACTGTTAATAGACAGACTTCATACCCTCACTTCGCTATCAATGTCAAACATGGACACTAACAACAATAGCCAACAGAAAATGGGTCGCAACAGAAATGACTTGTGTATGTAGAATTCTCAGAGTAACAATGAGAGACAAAATCATAAATTAAAATATCAGAAGACTAACAAACACAATGCTATCCTTGGTATACATTAGAGGACAAAAGATTCCATGGTTCTCACAAGCTTTCAGACTACCGTCGGATAGTGTCCCTCAAAAAACAATACTACGCAGGCATGATGGATGCAAAGGAAGAGGCTGACCATGCAAAAGATGGATTACAGAAAGAAAAAAAAAAAAGAAAAAAAAAAACAATTTGAAACACAAAAATGCCGTCTCCATAGAACTGCTCTTCTTCCTATGAATGAAAGGCCAAAAAAAAGGCTTAAATCGAAAAGAGAATAAGGACAGAATTGTAAGGGTAACGATTACAAATGTTTGATATTGATAATATTGGCGAGTAGGAGTTGTTGCTTCTAGGGGACATCCTGTTGATGGATGGACTCCTACCAAACCGTGACTCCTACCAAATAGCCATAGAGACAGATAAAAAAGGATGAGAGGAATGCAGAGGAGGAGAAGAAGAAAAGAGAGAAGAAGAAGAAAAGGTTGGATAGACGTGAGCCCCGAGCCGGAAATACGCCACGCAAGGACGGGATGTGGAAGTAGGAAGGAGCCTACCAGACACAGCAAGGTAGGGTAGGGGACTATCACGGGGAAGCGCGTCGAAGGTATCAGGCTGACAAAGAAAGAAGGTGCAGAAGAGAAGGGCACCAGAGTAGGAGAGAAAAAGGAAAAGGAGGCCATGTCAGATGGAGGCAGACCCAGAACTACAGCCAAAGCATGTGAGGTGGTGGGGAGTCGTATGTGACGAAGTCGGGGTCATCAGTCCACCATGTCGTTGTAAGTGGAGGTCGGTGTAGCAGAAGTCCCGATAAAATAAATATGGCGGAAGATGGACCAATGTCACAACCGCAACGACAAGTGATACTGGGAGCCGCGTTAGTGCAGTGGTTAGCGCACTGGCTTCGCATATGAGTGGTCCTGGGTTCATTCCCCAGTTGAGGCGGAAATGTTTTCAGATCGCAACGGCTCCTGGGTCGACCCAGCCTTAAATGGGTACCGGATTAATCCGGGAAGTAAAGACTGCGAGGGAGAGGAGATGGCTACCGCCCTCATTTTCAGAGCCTGTGAAATGTGAGATCGCTAACATCTCACACCCCTACGGCATTAATAAATGCTATGGGTTACTTTACTTTACTTATCTGTGTTTGACAGCGAGGTTGCAGTTAGAACTTCTCAAACTTCCTGATGATGTTCAATGGTAAAATAACGGTGAATTGCCTTGTTTTATAGAGACATTACAACATAGAATGTGTTTTAATAAGTTCTTTAATAATTCTTAAAGATAACTTTTATGTGTGATTAAGCGGGCTTAGCTTCAATAGCGGGTAATTAGTTCAAGTGAGAACAGGTGGATATTGCATCAGGTGTGAACACTCATAAATTAAGTATGTAGAAAATAACGATTAAGCCTAATGATAATTTGAGTGTGGTCAAGTACACAAGGACATTGTACTCGATAACTCCTACATATAGACCTAGCAGCAGTCCGCCTCATGTTGTTGAGATATACAAATATCAAATGCACTGAGACCAATTCTTCTTCTTTCGTTCACTTAAAATATATCTATATCTGTCATTTTGTCACCTTAGTAAAGTTCACTGTATATAGCAGCTAATACAGAGGTACAATCAATTTTGATTCTAGTTTTGTTTCTATGTGCCAGTATCTTTTGTCTCATCACTCATACTTAGAACGTTCTTAAAGTATATGTTCTACAGTCTGTGGTGTCTGCCCACATGTACATACGTAGCTGGATTGTCTGTCTACATGTACGTACACGTAGCTCTGTTTCAATTCCTAAATTTTGTTTATATGTGGCTGCGGAGTCGGTTGTGTCTTTTGTGAGGCCTAAAATTGCAACGCGTTCTGGTCTGTTCATAATGTGGTAGCCATCTTGTGTTGGTGTTTGTAGCTTTCTAATTGATTTGATCAGTGATGGTAAGTAATTGCGACATCTGGTTGTTCGTCGGGTAGCCTTCTCTTTATCTTGATCTACTCTTTAATGCTGGTTACATAGTACATAGCAACTTTTACAACTTTCCTGTTAGTTACACATTACATAGCAACGTTCATGCTGGTCATACAGTACATATCAACGTTCATGCTGGTTACGCAGTACATAGCAACGTTCATGCTGGTTACACAGTACATAGCAACTTTCATGCTGGTTAAGCATTGCACAGAACTTTCATGTTAGTTACACATTACAAAGCAACTTTCATGCTGGTTAAACATTGCACAGAACTTTCATGTTAGTTACACATTACATAGCAACTTTCATGCTGGTTAAACATTGCACAGAACTTTCATGTTAGTTACACATTACATAGCAACTTTCATGCTGGTTAAACATTGCACAGAACTTTCATGTTAGTTACACGTTACATAGCAACTTTCATGCTGGTTAAACATTGCACAGAACTTTCATGTTAGTTACACATTACATAGCAACTTTCATGCTGGTTAAACATTGCACAGAACTTTCATGTTAGTTACACATTACATAGCATCTTTCATGCTGGTTAAACATTGCACAGAACTTTCATGTTAGTTACACATTACATAGCAACTTTCATGCTGGTTACGTAGTATATATCAACTTGTATGCTAGTTACACAGTACATAGCAAAGTTCATGCTAGTTACACAGTACATAGCAAAGTTCATGCTAGTTACACAGTACATAACAACTTTCATGCTAGTTACACAGTACATAGCAAAGTTCATGCTAGTTACACAGTACATATCAACTTTCATGCTAGTTACACAGTGCATAGCAACTTTCATGCTAGTTACACATTACATAGCAACGTCATGATGTCAGGGTTATATAGGTATCATATTGGATGCATCGACACACAGAGATAGGATCTTCAATCAAGTGGCATGCCGAATGGTGTAGTTGATCATGCTTCCCCACAACTCTCTGTCTCTTGTGTTGTTGATGTTCAGATGGTGACTTATTTCTGTACTGGTCTGGTTTCTGGTCAATTTCAGAACCGAACAAAATATTGTGAAAATTTAGAAAATATTCCCAAGTATTCATTCATCGTATTGGATTTTCAAAGATCAACTTTATTCCACTCAATATTATCATTAGATCTATCTCTTTGTTTTCTGTATAACGTAGTGGAATATTATCATTGCTGTTACTAGGTTTATCTATATAATTCTACAGAAACAATAGAAGTGGGAACAATATTATATATTTTTTCTCTACTTATATTTTTTTCTAAGGTTATTTATTTTCCGATTTTCAACAACTCGGTAATCTCTAGGCCTAGTAATCTCCAGTCAAAATTGAAAACAGTTTCTTACCGACACATAACTTGAAATAACATCTCCAATTACAAAACTCAAAGAGTAATACAGCCCGATGTTTGTTAAATGTTTGAACTCTGTTGCTATTGGAAAATGAAGCCATTTTGGTAATTTCTGATAAGTTGAAACCACCTTGTACGAATTTAAATTTGAAATATGTCACTTGTCTTACCACTCTGTAAAATGAGGATGTCCGTTCGTTAGTCGGATTTCTAAATGTTAAATGGCTAAATAAGTTAATACTTGTCATTTACGAACCAAACAAGGCCAATTTGGAGGGTATATATGGAGTCCCGTTATAAAGTCCTTACGTCTTTAAAGGGGGATACTTTGTCCCGTTATAACGGGCTTACATATGAATTGAGAATAATGTCTCTTTTAATAAAATCTATGTCTGGTAACAATGTCTGTGTCTCAGAAGTATATGCACATTAATGAAACGGATGAAATAGTATTACTAATTATATGTTCTTTCAGCTGTGTCTTACACAATGTTAAAATTAGTATAAGGACAACAGTGAAACAGATGTTGAAAGGAGAATAAGTGTGGTGAAAAGTCAATTTTGATTACATAAGGAAAATATTACATATAAACAATTTACACCAATTTCTACATACAGCTTTTCGCTGTTTTTACACACTTTTTAAATTTCGTATTTTAACAAAATAGAACTTGGTCATTAATACAGCTGACAATGTGGCAACATTGGTTAGTGCTAGTTGCAACATTATGGCAAACCAGTCTATTAACCTTTAGCACACTACTGTAAACTATAAAGCAAATTTTCCCCCTGCATCTGGATTCTGTTTTGGAAATGTTGCGTAATAGTTGGTGGCTGTTTTGAAAACGTGATACCATTTTTATTGTTAGAAATATTTAAATAATTTTTGTACATATAAATAAAGAATTGAATTCTGCATATATTGGTGTAAGTTTTGTTTGTATATGTGTGATACGAGACATGTGAGAAAGTAGCAAAGACATTTTTTAACAAACAAATTATAATATATATTATACTATTATATTAAATAAACAAAACAAAAACTATCAAACATTTACTTACCTTTGGTTTTTCAATTATCTGAAGTGTGTAACCTGAAAAAACCTAATTCTAAAATATTTATGTGGTTTCATTGTCAAGTCATCATTATATCATTAGTGAAAATGAATGAACAACATAGTTTGCCGTAAATCGTTCTCTGAAGCTCTAGACCTGGTCATATTTAGGATCGCCCCAGAAAGTCAATCTTTCGGGGTCTACATCACCAAAGCGACATGATCTACTGTTTATTCTACTTTGAAAGCTAACTTCCACGAACTCATTTTCCGATTCACAATCCATTATGATTTTACAGAAAATACAATAAAACAAAACTCTATAAAACCCGATTCACTTTCATGTCTTCACACCGCTTGCCAATGTGGACAGATTTAATATATTTCACTATTACAACGCTATAGATGCCTCCTTGTTCATATACTGTGTCATGTCATGTGACGTATTCCTTCCAGAACGTTGTCTTCCCAATGAACTATCTGAACCTCTCTCTGTCTTGGGCGATGTGGCTTGCATTTTCTAGCGATGTATTCATGTTATCTTTAATGTCGTCTGTCCATCGTCTTCTTGGTCTGCCCCTTCTCCTCTTCCCAGGTACTCTTCCCTCCATTATTTGTATTTCTAAACAGTTATGTCTCTTTATATGACCAAACAGGCGTAGTTTTCTTTTTGTTATTGTGTTTAGTAACCAACACTCTGGAATATTCAGTGTGTTTATAATATCTGAGTTTCTGATTTTATCCTTCCATGATATTCTAAGTATCTTCCTGTAGCATTTCAGCTCGAAGGCGCTGATCCTCTTTGCCGCTGTTTTACTTAGAGTCCATGTTTCACATCCGTATGTTGCAACCGGAAAAATAAAAGTCCAATATGATACCTATATAACCCTGACATCATGACACCGCTAACATCCAATATGATACCTATATAACCCTGACATCATGACACCGCTAACATCCAATATGATACCTATATAACCCTGACATCATGACACCGCTAACATCCAATATGATACTTATATAACAATGACATCATGACACCGCTAACATCCAATATGATACCTATATAACCCTGACATCATGACACCGCTAACATCCAATATGATACCTATATAACCCTGACATCATGACACCGCTAACATCCAATATGATACTTATATAACAATGACATCATGACACCGCTAACATCCAATATGATACCTATATAACCCTGACATCATGACACCGCTAACATCCAATATGATACCTATATAACCCTGACATCATGACACCGCTAACATCCAATATGATACCTATATAACCCTGACATCATGACACCGCTAACATCCAATATGATACTTATATAACAATGACATCATGACACCGCTAACATATGATACCTATATAACCCTGACATCATGACACCGCTAACATCCAATATGATACCTATATAACCCTGACATCATAACACCGCTAACATCCAATATGATACCTATATAACCCTGACATCATGACACCGCTAACATCCAATATGATACCTATATAACCCTGACATAATGACACCGCTAACATAAAATATGATACCTATATAACCCTGACATCATGACACCGCTAACATCCAATATGATACCTATATAACCCTGACATCATGACACCGCTAACATCCAATATGATACCTATATAACCCTGACATCATAACACCGCTAACATCCAATATGATACCTACATAACCCTGACATCATGACACCGCTAACATCCAATATGATACCTATATAACCCTGACATAATGACACCGCTAACATCCAATATGATACCTATATAACCCTGACATCATGACACCGCTAACATCCAATATGATACCTATATAACCCTGACATCATGACACCGCTAACATCCAATATGATACCTTTATAACCCTGACATCATGACACCGCTAACATCCAATATGATACTTAAATAACCCTTACATCATTACACCGCTAACATCCAATATGATACCTATATAACCCTAACATCATGGTTGTTTGTTTGTTTTTCGTTCGCTCCATTGTAACCGTCACGGATATCCGTGCGATTTCCCCCGGGAGCGTGATTACGTTGTGCCACCGTTATGCGCCTTGTAGGCCTAGCACATCCGATTTCGGCATGCCTTTACAATTAGGGTGGGCTATCCTTAGCCTGTGAAAGCCTCTATATCTGTCTCCAGGCACGCGTAGTGGCGACTCTCCGCCCAGACGATTTTTGTCTCGTCTGACTCTCGCGAGATGTTCCACTGTCTATGAACTTGCCTCGTGTAATTGGACGTGCTGTGCCTGTGCACATTGGGTACTGAACCGTTTCTCATCCGTGAGCCTGGTTCCTTAAGGGGAAGAACTCAACAGAGGAGTTGGACACCCTAACATCATGTCACCGCTAACATCCAATATGATACCTATATCATGACACCGCTAACATCCAATATGATACCTATATAACCCTGACATCATGACACCGCTAACATCCAATATGATACCTATATAACCCTGACATCATGACACCGCTAACATCCAATATGATACCTATATAACCTTGACATCATGACACCGCTAACATCCAATATGATACCTATATAACCCTGACATCATGACACCGCTAACATCCAATATGATACCTATATAACCCTGACATCATGACACCGCTAACATCCAATATGATACCTATAATACCCTAACATCATGACAACGCAAACATCCAACATGATACCTATATAACCCTGACATCATGACACCGCTAACATCCCATATGATACATATATAACCCTAACATCATGACACCGCTAACATCCAATATGATACCTATAAAACCCTGACATCATAACACCGCTAACATCCAATATGATACCTATATAGCCCTGACATCATAACACCGCTAACATCCAATATGATACCTATATAACCCTGACATCATGACACCGCTAACGTCCAATATGATACCTATATAACCCTGACATCATGACACCGCTAACATCCAATATGATACCTATATAACCCTGACATCATGACACCGCTAACATCCAATATGATACCTATATAACCCTAATATCATGACACCGCTAACATCCAATATGATACCTATATAACCCTGACATCATGACACCGCTAACATCCACTATGATACCTATATCATAACACCGCGAACATTAAATATGATACCTATATAGCCCTGACATCATAACACCGCTAACATCCAATATGATACCTATATAACCCTGACATCAGCACACCGCTAACATCCAATATGATACCTATATAACGCTAACATCATGACACCTCTAACATCCAATATGATACCTATATAACCCTTACATCATAACACCGCTAACATCCAATATGATACCTATATAACCCTAACATCATGACACCGCTAACATCCAATATGATACCTATACAACCCTGACATCATGACACCGTTAACATCCAATATGATACCTATATAACCCTGACATCATGACACCGCTAACATCCAATATGATACCTATATAACCCTGACATCATGACACCGCTAACATCCAATATGATACCTATATAACCCTGACATCATGACACCGCTAACATCCAATATGATACTTATATCATGACACCGCTAACATCCAATATGATACCTATATAACCCTGAAATCATGACACCGCTAACATCCACTATGATACCTATATCAAGACACCGTTAACATCCAATTTGATACCTATATAACCCTGACATCATGACACCGCTAACATCCAATATGATACCTATATAACCTGACATAATGACACCGCTAACATCCAATATGCTATCTATAACCCTCACATCATAACACCGCTAACGTCCAATATGCTACCTATATAACCCTAACATCATGACACCGCTAACATCCATATGATACCTATATAACCCTGACATCATAACATCGCTAACATCCAATATGATACCTAATTAACCCTGACATCATAACATCGCTAACATCCAATATGATACCTATATAACCCTGACATCATAACATCGCTAACATCCAATATGATACCTATATAACGCTAACATCATGACACCTCTAACATCCAATATGATACCTATATAACCCAAACATCATGACACCGATAACATCCAATATGATACCTATATAACCTTAACATCATGGTTGTTTGTTTGTTTTTCGTTCGCTCCATTGTAACCGTCACGGATATCTGTGCGATTTCCGCCGGGAGCGTGATTACGTTTTCCACCGTTATGCGCATTGTAGGCCTAGCCCATCCGATTTCGGCATGCCTTTACAATTCGGGTGGGCTACTCTTAGCCTGTGAAAGCCTCTATATCTGTCTCCAGGCACGCGTAGTGGCGACTCTCCGCCCAGACGATTTTTGTCTCGTCCGACTCCCGCGAGATGTTCCACTGTCTATGAACTTGCCTCGTGTAATTGGACGTGCTGTGCCTGTGCCCATTGGGTACTGAACCGTTTCTCATCCGTGAGCCTGGTTCCTTAAGGGGAAGAACTCAACAGAGGAGATGGACACCCTAACATCATGACACCGCTAACATCCAATATGATACCTATATAACCTTGACATCATAACACCGCTAACATCCAATATGATACCTATATAACCCTGACATCATGACACCGCTAACATCCAATATGATACCTATATAACCCTGACATCATGACACCGCTAACATCCAATATGATACCTATATAACCCTGACATCATGACACCGCTAACATCCACTATGATACCTATATCATGACACCGCTAACATCCAATATGATACCTATATAACCCTGAAATCATGACACCGCTAACATCCACTATGATACCTATATCATGACACCGCTAACATCCAATATGATACCTATATAACCCTGACATCATGACACCGCTAACATCCAATATGATACCTATATAACCCTGACATCATGACACCGCTAACATCCAATATGCTATCTATATAACCCTGACATCATGACACCGCTAACATCCAATATGATACCTATATAACCCTAACATCATGACACCGCTAACATCCAATATGATACCTATATAACCCTGACATCATAACTTCGCTAACATCCAATATGATACCTATATAGCCCTGACATCATAACACCGCTAACATCCAATATGATACTTATATAACCCTGACATCATGACACCGCTAACATCCAATATGATACCTATATAACGCTAACATAATGACATCGCTAATATCCAATGTGATACCTATATAACCCTGACATCATGACACCGATAACATCCAATATGATACCTATATAACCCTGACATCATGACACCGCTAACATCCAATATGATACCTATATAACCCTGACATTATGACACCGATAACATCCAATATGATACCTATATAACCCTGACATCATGACACCGCTAACATCCAATATGATACCTATATAACCCTGACATTATGACACCGATAACATCCAATATGATACCTATATAACCCTGACATTATGACACCGATAACATCCAATATGATACCTATATAACCCTAACATCATGACACCGCTAACATCCAATATGATACCTATATAACCCTGACATCATGACACCGCTAACATCCAATATGATACCTATATAACCCTAACATCATGACACCGCTAACATACAATATGATACCTATATAACCCTTACATCATAACACCGCTAACATCCAATATGATACCTATATAACCCTTACATCATAACACCGCTAACATCCAATATGATACCTATATAACCCTAACATCATGACAACGCTAACATCCAATATGATACCTATATAACCCTAACATCATGACACCGCTAACATCCCGACAACATTACGAGTATAGATAAATATAAAATTTGTAGACAGCAAATGCCATCTAGCAACGTTTGCCTTGACAATCAACCATTGATATGACATCACAAATCCCGTAGAATATGTGTCCGTGTAATGACTCGTGATTAACCTCGGACTGTCGTTCTTGTTCTCATGCACACGTTCTTAAATATTTATTTCCAATATTTATTTACTAGACCCACGTTCATCTAAACGTACTTTCACAACCTTTTATATCACACTTTCTGGAATGCCAGTATTCATTAATTAATACACAAAATCATATTACAACGGCATTTCAATCAATATCACAGGGTTGCCAGCTAGTTGAAGATATTTAAGGCCATATTATATATTTTTGTAAATGTCTCAATATGGTAAAATTGTTAAGCTAATTTATTTTGCTGAGGTCTGACGACTATTTTTTTCACAGATCTGACACGTCCATAGATGTTCATTTCTCATGTTCATTAAATCTCTCAGTGTGTAGCTAATGGTGGTTTTAGGTTCAGCAAATCTCTCAGTGTGTAGTTGATGGTGGTTTCAGGTTCAGAAAATCTCTCATTGTGTAGTTGGTGTAGCTGATGATGGTTTCATGTTCTCTGTGTTTGTTGAGTGTTTTTTTTTTTGAAATATGTGTACGGTTTTTTTCTTGCAACTCCGATATATACTTTCAATTTACACATTCTCGATACGGATTCAAGTTCGTTGACCTCAAAGTCCTCCGATGGTACACACTCTAGTATATCATTAAATATGACTGTGTGCTTCATATGTTGAATATGGTAGCATGGAATCAGAACTAGCCAACTTATCGACCAGCTCGTTTCCTTTCACACAATCTCAAATCGGGGATAAAAATATGAAAGTGGTTATGCTTAGCCAAACCTGTACAAATGTGCGATGGTTTCGGGGTAAATAAGAATTGTCAAATTAGAATTAACCAATAAGAATTAACAAATTAGAATTAGCTAATCATAATTAACCAATCAGAATAAATCAATTAAGATTAGCCAATCAGAATTAACCAATCAGAACATGACTTTTAGTACTAGGAATGTAGCCAAACAGCCGTGAAAACCACTTTATTTCACGATTTTTCGCAAAAAAGGTGTCACATGTCTCATCAAAAAAGAAGAAATTGCACACAAAAACGGGCGAATGATCCCCTTCTAGACAGACCCTCTTGTTCTTTTTTAGATAAAGTCCTCTCCTTATTGAAAGCGTATCTGCAGTCATCTGTGTTGTAATACCCAGTTCTTCGCCGTCTTCAGAGTCCTCATCCGTTGATTACGCACTATGCCTGTTTGGACTTTCTGAATCATCATAAACTGGTACACACATTATTGAAAATATAAAACTATGATCTTGAATTCAGTGAAACCAAATTAATATCTGTAGTAATTGCATGTAGGAAATAAAGTTGTTTTGTTTCTTGGTTTATATTTTATTTCTTGGTTATGTTTTAACATTTACAGTTACAAGAATAGCAATAAATACCTCTTTGGTATAGGATTTGGAGGAGGGGAGTGGCTAATATTTTACTTTTGACTTTCTTCCCTAGACTAAAATGTCATGTTCTGACTTGTTATGGTAGAGGAATTCAAGGGTTAGGGTTACCCACATTCATCCGACTCAACCACCCCCCCCCCCATTATATCTACTGACCTAATTACGAGATAAACAATTCTATGAACAAAAACATTTCCAATTTTACCATCAATTTTCAAGTTCTTCTGCGATCAGTTTGATATGATCTGTAATACTATGCAGATAGCTGCCCCACAGCTTCACATCTCTAATACTATACAGATAGTTGCCCCACTGCTTCACATCTGTAATACTATGTAGATAGTTGTCCCACGGCTTCACATCCATCTAAACAAAAAAAATGTGTACATGTTGGTCACTCTTCAAATTAACACTAACAAATAAATTTCGAAAACATACATTGTCTATATATTATGTCTATATATTACTGTCCGTTTCTATGCGTCATTGTACAGAGATAGTCTGTGACGGCAAGCAGCTTATTCAAATCCCACCGCATGCAATTGTGCATCCAAACCGATCAGAAAGCAATGAAAAACTGCTAAACGTATTCATAATGCCAAGAAAATCACTATAGCTAAAAAATGCTGAATACATGCTAAATAAGATATGCTACCAATTGCTTTTATCTATCTATAATCTTTCTTCTACATTTGTTGTAAGACGTTGAAGGATTGCATGACGCTCGTGTTTGCTAGGATATGGCTGCACTTGTAGATCGCTTGATATGCAGTAATATTGCGACGTATCAGAATTGGTAGCTCATTCAATCCACCTTCTTCTTGACCTTCCTTTGCATCTTGATGTTTCCATTTTTATGTTGTATACTCTTGCCGCTGGCCATAAGGGTTTATTCTCATTAAGTGGTCGAACTATGTCAGTCTCTGTTTTTCAATATATTTGAGCACAGACGTTGTTCCAACAGTTCTTGTAATCTCTTCATTCCTCACATGATATCTTTTTGTTTTGTGGCAAATAAGAAGATACATTTTATGCCTCAGTGATATTTCAAAATGCATACATTCTTCAAATGTGACAGTGAAATTGCCGATATGGCAACCCTGCAATACCGTATATTTCTTTACATCTGAATTACCCCCCTTCTAGAATATTTGTATTAACATTATATTGAAATATATCTGGTATATTTACCAAACGTTAATGAATGTTTTTTTAATATGACAGATTCTCTCTTGCATTCCTAGCATACCCACAGTTGCACTCATTTGCTCGTGTTTTACTCATAGATAGCTCGTCAAGTTAGTTACAAGGGGGCTTCAAATGGAAACCTTAAAGTCTGATATACATTAGAATAACCACGATATAGTCGTGTAATCTGATATAACATTAGAATAACCACGATATAGTCTTGTAATCTGATATAACATTAGAATAACCATGATATAGTCTTGTAATCTGCTAATATTCGTGTTAAGGATATCAAGAGATATCATGTGCGTGTTATCAGGGAGTAGATGAACAGCATGACATGACAGTGTCTGATTAAAGATGGTGGCCTGACTATTGACAAGCATTCAAGAAGTTCAATTATTTTATCAGTTTAAAAAAAAATATTGAAGAAATGAAACCTACAGAAATTAGTTGGTGAATGAAGGCAAAGCGTGTGATGTATGCTTGTTAATTCAGCAAGTCTATGAATGATGGCCCAGCATGGTGATGTATGCTTGTCAATTCAGCAAGTCTATGAATGATGGCCCAGCATGGTGATGTATGCTTGTCAATTCAGCAAGTCTATGAATGATGGTCCAGCATGGTGATGTATGATTGTCATTTCAGCAAGTCTATGAATGATGGCCCAGCATGGTGATGTATGCTTGTCAATTCAGCAAGTCTATGAATGATGGCGTAGTATGCTGATGTGTACCTGTATGCTTTGGAATAATTCCAGTCAAAAAAATTGAGTAAGAGAAGACACCAAACAGCAATATCTTTCTAGAGAAATAAGAAGAAAACGATAGACTATATCGGACATGTACTTAGAATTCATGAAAACAGACTACCACCACAAACATTAAACTGGGTACCAGATGACATTGTAAATAGAGGAACACCAAGAGAAACATTTTGCAAAACAACCGTGGTACGACCATGGGGTCTCAACAACGTGCAAGAATTAAACACAGTAGCATCACATCCCACGAACTTGGGAGCTCTGATTTCTGGCTATGCAGCTTATTTGCCGATGAAGAAATATTAGATAGATAGATAGACAGACAGACAGGTAAGTAGATAGGTAGGTAGGTAGACAGGTAGGTACGTAGATAGGTAGGTAGATAGGTAGGTAGGTAGGTAGATGTAACCTACATGAAAGTTGCTATGTACTGTGTAACCAACATGAAAGTTGCTATGTACTGTGTAACCAACATGAAAGTTGCTATGTACTGTGTAACCAGCATGAAAGTTGCTATGTACTGTGTAACCAGCATGAAAGTTGCTATGTACTGTGTAACCAGCATGAAAGTTGCTATGTACTGTGTAACCAGCATGAAAGTTGCTATGTACTGTGTAACTAGCATGAAAGTTGCTATGTACTGTGTAACCAGCATGAAAGTTGCTATGTACTGTGTAACTAGCATACAAATCAGATCACCTGGCTAAGGAGAGGGCTACCCACGAACAACTAGATGTGTCAGTCACTTATCAGGAAAAAAAACAACCACTGATCAAATCAATCAGAAAGCTACAGACACCAACACCAGATGGCTATCACATTATGAACAGACCAGAACGCGTTGCAATTTTAGGCCTCAGGAAAGGACACAACCGACTCCACAGCCATATATACACAAAATTTAGAAATGGAAACACAGCTAAGTATGTACATGTGGACAGACAATCCAGCTATGTATGTACATGTGTACAGGCAACACAGCTATGTATATACATGTGGACAGACAACCCAGCTATGTATGTACATGTGGACAGACAACCCAGCTATGTATGTACATGTGGACAAACAACCCAGCTATGTATGTACATGTGGACAGACAACCCAGCTATGTATGTACATGTGGACAAACAACCCAGCTATGTATGTACATGTGGACAGACAACCCAGCTATGTATGTAAATGTGTACAGGCAACACAGACTGTAGAACATAAACTTCAAGAACGTTCTAAGTATGAGTGATGAGACAAACATACTGGAATGACAGATATAGATATATTTTATGTTTATTCAGGAGATAAAATTACAGATATATATATATTTTATGTTTATTGAGGAGATAAAATTACAGATATAGATATATTTTATGTTTATTGAGATAAAATTACAGATATAGATATATTTAAATCGAACGAACGAAGAAAAACTGGTCTCAGTGTATTTCATATGTGGATATCTGAAACATTAGGTTGACTGCTGCTCATTTGATATCTCCAAAACATAAGGTGGATTATTGCTCGGTGAATGTATAAGAGTGATCGAGTACAATGTCCTGATGGACTTGACTACACTCAAATTATCATTAATCGTTATTTTCTTTTACATAGATTAATGTATGAGTGTTCACACCTGATGCAATATTCACCTTTTCTCAACTGAACTAATTAACCGCTATTGAAGCTAAATCCCCTTAATCACACATGAAAGTTATCTGTAAGGATTGTCAGAAAACTCATTAAAACACATTCTTTGTTGTGATGTCTCTATAAAACATGGCTATTCACCGTTATTTTACCATTGAACATCGTCAGGAAGTTTGAGAAGTTCTAACTGCAACCTCGCTGTCTAACACTGATAAAGGTAATCTAAATGTTGTTAATTCGTCTATTATTTGTTTTTATCAGAGTTCATATTTCTATATCATATACTACTACTAGACAGACTTCATACCATCACTACGCTATCAATGTCAAACATGGACACGAACTACAAAAGTCAAAAGAAAACGCATTACAACAAAAATGACTTGTCTATGTAGTATTCTCGGAGTAACAATCAAAGATAGAATCAGAAATTAAAAACATCAAAAAAAGACTAACAAACAAAATGCCAATCCTAGATTACATCAGAGGACAACAGATTCAATGGTTTTCACATGCTTCCAGACTACCATCGGACAGTGACCCTCAAAAAGCAATGCTATAGAGGTATGGTGGATACAACGCCAGAGACAGACCATATTAAATATGGATTGCAGAAATCAAATAGACCATGAAAACAAACATATAGGAAACACACAAAAATGCCGTCTCCATAGAACTTCTCTTCCCATGAATTAGTTAGTTATTCCTATAAGACAAAAGGCGGCACATAGGGTGGCCATGTCATTTCCATGTCTGTCGTTTCATTGCAATTTGCTTTAGGTCTTAATACAAGCATAGCAGGTACATCTATTCTCAGCTTACGTTTCGGGAATAGGCAAAATACGGACGCAAGTTTACCATTTCCATTTATACTTTTTTATCAGATACATACTATTTTAGAGACTTTTTTGGCAACACTGCTACTTTACTTATTTTATGGTGACTTCCTTGTCAGATGGTCCTTCTGTAGACTGCTATCCTGAATTCCCACATTAAAGTGAAGTAGCATCTGGACAACTCTAATCTACAGAACCTGCAGCTGACACATATCTATGAGTTAATTGTCCCACTACATCACTTTCTCTGTTCATCAGTTGCTTCCACTTGATACATGAGTGAGCAACTCAAAAACCATTAATTTGTCAAACTGTAACTACTTACTGAAATAGAAGTTGATGACTTGTTGTCTGAATGTATATATACGGAAGAACAGCCACGGACATGTTGTCTGAAAGTATACACGGAACAACAGCCCCGGACATATTGTATGAAAAGTAGTTAGTTAGTCGTCGGATCATCATCACTGCATTTTCTATGCATTGCGAAACTAAAAATACAATGGATAAAATTATACCTGGGAAATAAAAAAACATAATAAAAATAGACGAAAGAAGCAGCAATAACTACTGAAAGATACTATCAGAGAAGAAAGAAAAAAGTGGATATGCAATGACACCTGAAACACAATTCGAGAACGGGAAACAGCAAAATAAATCCCCTTGCAACAAAAGCACCAGCTACATAAGATTCTTGCAAGAAGACATACACATTATTAAATAAAGAAGTGAAATCTAGCGCTCGCAGAGACAAAGGACAGTTTATTTATGACTTAGTCACAGTAGTTGAAAATACAGTTAGTTAGTCAGTCAGTCAGTCAGTCAGTCAGTCAGTCAGTCAGTCAATCAGTCAGTCAGTTAGTTGTTCCGATCTGAGTGTATCCGCCATTACACTTTTGCTGACAGTACCGGTCCTATGCTGGTTAACCATCATTCATCTGCACCTTCCAAAATGTTCACTTCTAACAAAACTGCATTTCAAACCCTGATTTTTAATCCTAGCCATTGAAAAGGAATCATCATCCACACTAGTCTCACTCTCGCGTGCTACATCTCTTAACGTGTTCAAAACGTCAGCTCGATCCATTGTCCCATCGCCCTGTGCCATAATCGTGCATGACGCCAGTTGATCTGCTCTTTTATTGCATCGAACACCCACATGCTCGGACACGAAAATAAATGTAACCACTTTCAGCCTTGCCTTTTTCAAGGCCTTAATACACTATTCGCTAACAAGACCAACTTGTGCCTTCCTAATCATACTCATGGATGCAGACCTGCGTTATCTCCTGTGGGCCTACCTACTCACATGTCCTGTTCATGACCATAATGTCCATGGTCATGCTACTCGCAGTAACAGCAAAGGCCCACTCTCCTCCCTGATCGTTTTACCTGTGCACTGAGATTTAAAGGGCCAAGCACTGCGAACATGTGTAATCATAGATCCATCGGTGTATATAATCGCATCCCCCACTTTGGCATTCTCACTGACAAAAGCCTGCACTTCTTTCTCCACAGCTGGGGAACACCATTCTCTGCATTCCCTGCTAAGGCTAAGTGATATTACTACTCTCAAACAAGTTTTGAAATCTGGGGATAGACTTATTAATTCCGCACTTGCTGTCACATCTTGCAATCTGCATACATTTTATATGACATCCTCAGCACGTCCCATCCATGACTTCCTTCTCTTAAGTCTGCTGCCTTTAACTTTCTCTATTTCGGAATGCAACGGGTTTTCCTTATCTATTTATGTATGTATTTCAAGGTATGCCCGTGTACGGCAATACTGTAATCTGTGCTCTGCTGTTGGACAGTCAAGAAGGTATCGCATAGCTCTTGTCGATGTGTCTCTTGTACACCCAAGTATGATACGCATTGTTGCATTATGGATTCTATCCAGTGTTTCGATCTGAGTTTGGCTAAGAGACAGAATTTCCAGTGCACATTCCACCACAGCAGGAAACAAAAACCTGGTACAAAAGAAATAACAACGTCTGCTCACACTGCGCATCAGCCATAACCTTCGTTGCTGCCAAGCTGTTGTCTGCCCTTATGATCAACATGTTCAACAAAACCTCTCCCTACTGAGAATCAACGTGGTCAACATGTTCCCTGAAACTCAGACTTCTGTCAAAAAATACACCCAGATATCTCATTGTGCTGGTTCTTTCTAAACTTTTTCTGGCCAACAAAACATGTGGCATGGTTGTCTTTACCATGTGATTGTTCTAGGAAAACCACGTCATGAGTGCCTTAGAAGGATTTACCACTGCTCACGTATCTCTACACCAATTTGTCAGTCTGTCCAGCTCCTTCCGTAGTTCCACGACGCACTCCTCTCGATTTCTGCCCTGCCTATACACCAGCATGTCATCGGTGTACGACATCGTTCTGCCAGCACCTGTGATTTGATTGCTAGTGACATGTATTGTGTATACATTGAAAAGCCTATAGTTTTGGTTTATATATCATTTGGTTCGAGTCATGGATACTGATACCTTCATCCCCCCCCCCTTTCTTTAGCTTCTACGTCCTTGCCTTACACTTAGTTTCTTGTTTGCCGTTGTTCTATCAAATCCCTTTGTTTATTTGATCTTTTTACTATTTTATTACCTCCAACTGTCCTATGATGTCTTTCTTTGTACGGGTGGGAACAGGCCTCGGTCTGCTATATAATCTGGTATCTTGGTTTCATACGTCCTTTTTACAAGCCGACCACTCTGGAGATAAGTATTTTAAATTTATTTGGTTTTACCTGCTTTATATCTTATCTATTTTCAGTTTTTTCTGTGCTCTTTCTCTCCTTACTTACCACTATCTTCTCCTCACACCGTCTTCTTCCATGTCATGCTGTCCTATCTTTGCTTCCTCCGTCATCCATTCGCTATTGCCCTTCTCTCCGTTACTTTCCTTCTCATAACAACCGTGTTTGTCTCTATGTAAGATTTGTTTACTGTGGTTCTTTTGTTTGTCCTAATGAAAGCATTTTAGTCGAAACGTCGTCTGTCACTGTGTCTCGTTGTTAGGTTGTTTTATAATTAATATTAGTAACATGTACACCTATTTTTGTTCATTTTGATATTTGCCTTGTGTTACCTTAGCCACTAATTTCCTGTTTAGTGTTGTTACCCGACACTGGAACATTTATCCCTTAAACTCAAGAGCGTGTCTCGCATAGATAGTTCAGGATGACGCAGCATAAAACAGTGTTGGTAGAACCACTGCGCGGTACACTGAGATCACGCCTGAACCAGACTTTGGCACGAAGATTTCCGAATGCCGCATTGGCGCGGGCAATACCCAGGGCGACATCCTCTTCAATTGTCGCAGTTTACAATAGGGTGCTTTCGAGATATACAAAATTATTGGCAGTATTAAGTTTTGTCCTTTTACTGTGATCACTGGCTCTGTGTAGTGAACACCTGGCGCTGGTTGATGCATTACTGTCTTCGCGGTACTGATGGTGAGACCGAATGCATCACGGGTCAAAGAAAATAAACCCACGCTGTCCTCCATGCCGCTGAGACTGGTAGCGTTTAGTGCACAATCGTCGGCGAAAAAGAGGTCGCGAACAATGTCCGTCTTAGATTTGTTCTTGGCCTTCAATCTACTAAGAAATATTGTCTGAAAATCTAAGAGAATTTGATTTCAGGGAAAACTATTGTGCTTGCCTATTTATTATCTTTTTGTATTTCTTTCTGGATAATGTCCAGGTTGGACCTAACGTAGAAAATATCAATATGTCCAAGCTCAGATCAGGTGCCTACCGTCGTATTTTTCTTGTGATTACTTTCCATTGGTTATGTTTACAAATATATTCATCAATATTTATTCATGTAAATTTGTATATTTTGGACGGTTGTATGGGAGGTTAGGAGAGTTACGTGAGTTAGGGTCAGGGATTGCGTTTGAGTGAGGGTTAGTGTTACCGTTAATAAATAAATAACCATTGTTTGATAAATATAGTCAATGGAAATAATGAAAATATCAATACGACGGTGGGCAACTGATCTGGAATTGGACCAGTCATTGAATCTTTATTTTTCTAATTTCGTTTTTACATTGGTTTTAATATTTGGTAGTTTATCTAGTAACAATATTACTTTAACATAATAGTTCTCATTTTGTGTATTCACGTGTTATTAAGTTCCCGTGTTATGATACAACAGTACAGTCACATTTGAACTATATTACGGTAACACACTCACACACATACAAGTGAACTAGAATCTCACACACATACAAGTGAACTAGAATCTCACACACATACAAGTGAACTAGAATCTCACACACATACAAGTGAACTATAATCTCACGCACATACAAGTGAACTATAATCTCACACACATACAAGTGAACTAGAATCTCACACACATACAAGTGAACTAGAATCTCACACACATACAAGTGAACTATAATCTCACACACATACAAGTGAACTAGAATCTCACACACATACAAGTGAACTAGAATCTCACACACATACAAGTGAACTAGAATCTCACGCACATACAAGTGAACTAGAATCTCACACACATACAAGTGAACTAGAATCTCACACACATACAAGTGAACTAGATTCTACTGGGATGTAGTTTTTGAGAAGAATTATAAAAATTGCAATGTCAGCTAAGAAAACTAATGTTGACGTCCTCACAGATGCTGGAGTAAAACGACAAATTTTAGCAAAAATGTAAGGCAGACATACAGTCAAGATTTGTAATACTGACTGGAATTGAACCAGGTCCGTTATTGTCCTGTGGCGACAAGACATCATCGGACTGTTCGGTTGGAGATGTGGTTAGGCAAGTACGGAAAACCTGTTTACTTCAGTTACAAGGCGATTCGGTGCTGCTAAAGCGGACGTGGTTCAATTCTTGTTAGAGTTAAGAATTTTTATCATTTATCCTTAAGCTTCCTACTTGAATGTATTTGTACAAGATTTTTAAGGTATATGATAAGAAAAGCAAAACTATCACATTTAGTAGCCACTGAATAGATCAGGAATGGGGATTGGGAGAGATAGAGAAGATAAATAGAAGTTGCTGGATGGCTTGGTCTTGTGGCATGAGAGAATGTCACCAACTGAACTTATTTAACAACACAAGAGACAGAGATTTGTGGAGAAACATAAGTGTTTACGTCACCCGGCCTGGTACTTTACTGATTGATTGATTGCTGGCTTTGTATGGATCATTGAGTCAACTTCAGAAGACCTGCAGCTTTTTAATAGTGACATTGTGCTGACAAGAGTAGAACATACTGATCAGCATTTGAATATCGAAAACAACAACATTGCTTGATTGATTGATTGCGTGATTGATCGTCTGATTGATTGATTTGATGATTGATTATAATATACATTTATATTCCTGATGTCTTTTACAGATGAGAGCTGTATGTCTGATATTATTTGTGGTGGTGATCGGTTGCCTGATTGACGGATATGTCGCTGGAAAAGAGGAAAATGGCAAAGTTCTGTCTGCTGATGTCAAATTGCCCGCAGTACAAGCTGATGTAGACGTGAACCTTCCACTGGCGAACAATAAGGAACACAAACATCATCACCAACGTAATGGTAAAGCACGAAAGGGAAAAAAGCCTTTAGTTGATGCATCTGTCGAACTGCTGTAAGATTTCAAGCAAGATTTGTTGTTCACCTTTACTGATGTCCAAAAGCTGGTCCACAATTTTCTGTAGTTATTTAATGTAAACAAAATTAAAATTAAAATTCAGTTTCGGCATTAGAAACAAAAAAAGTATACGCAATAAACAGTCAAGAATGAAATGAATTTGCCAGTCTTATGTTGTTTTGTTCTTCCTTTACTTCTCTTTCAATGTTTGCAGTCTGTTCCTGTTTCTTTTTCTGTCTATAGAGGAACCACAATGCAACAAATGAATGGGATTTGAACTCACCCATCGACGATACTATAAAACTTCTGAACAGAAAGTAAACATGACTTAAAAGGCAGATTTTTTATTATTTCCGTACATTTCGTTGTCGGACGTCGATTTTGTTTGTCAGGTGATTCAAGTATATAAATAGTGACAAACGAAAATCACGACAAAATGTATTTTTAAAAGTCACTAAGAAATCTTCTTTACTTTCGGTTCACATGTCTATATTAAACCGGTCATGGTTTAAACACGTGGTACCCACTCGCCTCGCGATTTTAGTCAACAGGTTTCACGTCCTCTATCACACTGCGACAATTAAAAAAAAGGGATTTTAGTCAAGACTTGTTTAGTGGACCGTGTCAGCGTAATTAATGTCAAGACTTGTTTAGTGGACGGTGTCAGCGTACTTGATGTCAAGACTTGTTTAGTGGACCGTGTCAGCATACTTGATGTCAAGACTTGTTTAGTGGACCGTGTCAGCGTACTTGATGTCAAGACTTGTTTAGTGGACCGTGTCAGCGTACTTGATGTCAAGACTTGTTTAGTGGACCGTGTCAGCGTACTTGATGTCAAGACTTGTTTAGTGGACCGAGTCAGCGTACTTGATGTCAAGACTTGTTTAGTGGACCGTGTCAGCGTACTTGATGTCAAGACTTGTTTAGTGGACCGAGTCAGCGTACTTGATGTCAAGACTTGTTTAGTGGACCGTGTCAGCGTACTTGATGTCAAGACTTGTTTAGTGGACCGTGTCAGCGTACTTGATAATGAGCTTGCTTACTATATACGGGTTACCGCGCTCTAAGTTCTAAACCAATTCTGGACAAAATTAAAATCCAAGTCGTGATCTCTCGTCTGACACGACCGCTCCTCCAGTCGACCCAGCTGTAAATGAGTACCTGACGCATGAGTTGGGGAAGGTGAATACAGAAAGATGTGAACTGCGGGTTAGTTTACCTAGAGTTAATCTTCACCCCGACGGCAGGTTGTTGCCATGTGATCTATCTTTACCTGACCTTGTTTATGTTTGGTCATCGTGAAACTTGCTAAAATCTGGCTGTACAAACACGAGATGAGACATTCATTGATGACAAGAAATGTTCTTCAGGGAACGGTAGATGGTGAGAGAAGTCGAGGTGGACAGAAGAAGATATGGCTGGATAATATCAAAGACTGGACAGAGTATAACGTGTCCAATGTCATCAGGATGGTAGATAGAGATGCATGGAGATATGTCTGCACCAAATGTCTCAATGTAACACACCTACGATCCTGACGTGTAGATTTGTCTGCACAAAATGTTGCAATGTAACACACCTACGATCCTGACGTGTAGATTTGTCTGCACCAAGTGTGTCAATGTAACACAGCTACGATCATCACGCAGAGCACCATTTGTCTCAATGTTGAGACCAATTGAGGCAATCCTGCTTTATGGAAGTGAAACATGGACAGAAAACACATGTTCCAAAGATAAGCCGAAGGCAACTGAGATGTATTTTTTAAGAAGAATGATGAAATTTTCATCAACATCCAAGAAAACAAATGTAGAAGTTCTCAGAGATGCAGGAGTAAAACGACAAAATATAGCGAAAATTAGAAATAGGCAACCAAGGTTTTTCAGGCATGTGATAAGAAAAGTAAAACTTGAACATTTAGTAGCCACCGGAAAGATGAAAGGGAGAAGATAAAGAAGAAGACAATAAGAGAAATTTCTGAATGGATTGCCATTGTAGTACAGAAATAAGTCACCATCTGAACATCAACAACACAAGAGACAGAGAGTTGTGGGGAAGCATGATCAACTACGCCATTCGGCATGCCACTTGATTGAAGATCCTATCTCTGTGTGTCGATGCATCCAATATGATACCTATATAACCCTGACATCATGACGTTGCTATGTAATGTGTAACTAGCATGAAAGTTGCTATGTACTGTGTAACTAGCATGAAAGTTGATATGTACTGTGTAACTAGCATGAACTTTGCTATGTACTGTGTAACTAGCATACAAGTTGATATATACTACGTAACCAGCATGAAAGTTGCTATGTAATGTGTAACTAGCATGAAAGTTGCTATGTACTGTGTAACTAGCATGAAAGTTGCTATGTACTGTGTAACTAGCATGAAAGTTGATATGTACTGTGTAACTAGCATGAACTTTGCTATGTACTGTGTAACTAGCATGAAAGTTGATATGTACTGTGTAACTAGCATGAACTTTGCTATGTACTGTGTAACTAGCATACAAGTTGATATATACTACGTAACCAGCATGAAAGTTGCTATGTAATGTGTAACTAACATGAAAGTTCTGTGCAATGTTTAACAAACGTGGTTGATAGGGAGGAAAGAGGAGGAGAGATAGTGAATGGATAGTGGAGGAAGTAAATAAGGAGCGGCATATTGGGGAGGAAGAGAGTATGGGGAGAAGAAGTGAGGAGAGAAAGTGCACGGAAGGAGGTGAGGAGCGAAAATGGATAAGGTGTGGTAGTAAGTAAAATAGATAAGGTTAAATTAAGATACTTACCTCAAAAGTGGCAACACGCAATGAGTATAACGAATAGATAGCAGAGGAAGCAGAGATGGAGCAGCCTAGCAGGGAGGAAGAGGGTATGGGAAGAAGTGAGGAGGGGAAAGTGCACAGAAGGAGATGAGGAGTGAAAATAGTTAAGGTGTAATAACAAGTAAACTAAGATAAATGAGGATAAATTCAGATACTTACCTGAAATGGCAACAGGCAATGAGTATTAGCATACAGTCGTCATGGAAACGCAAAAGAGGATGGTAGGAGAGATCAGATGAGGGAGAGAGAGAGATGGAGATGAAGAATAAAGAAGAGAAAAAAGGGAGAAAAGAAAGAAACGACCGAGCAGATATAGGCAGTGGAGAGAGACTATAAGTAGGAGTAGATAATGGTGGGAAGAAAATACAGTGATAATACAATGATGTATGTAAGTGAGAGTAAAATATAAAATATAGGTGATAATATATAAAAAAGAACTTATCTGATACGTTGAGAACTGGCTAGCTTGAAACCAACAGTCACACTGGTGGGTCAGGGTCAATGGACAATGAAAGCTGGTAAGGCAAGTGTAGGCTCCTTCCTACTTCCACATCCCGTCCTTGCGTGGCGTATTTCCGGCTCGGGGCCCACGTCTATCCACCGTTTTCTTCTTCTTTTTTCTTCTTTTTTTTCTTTTTTTCTCCTTTTTTTTCTCTTTTCTTTTTTTCTCTTCTTCTTCTCTCTTTTCTTGTTCTTCTCCTCTGCATTCCTCTCATCCTTTTTTTTTATCTGTCTCTATGACTATTTGTGGGAGTCACGGTTTTAACTTTTACCCGCCTCGGGTTTCTCTCTACGACCCTGCCTATTATTTCAGTCGGTCTCTCGTCATAATACTGGACCGTTATACTTATCGCTCAATCTTCCCTGCGGCCATTTCTGTAGTCCTCTTGTTTCCTGTGGTGTGACAATCTGGCATGTTGGTATTTTATTGACGCTACTTGCCTTACTAGCTTTCATTGTCCATTGACCCTGACCCACCAGTGTGACTGTTGGTTTCAAGCTAGCCAGTTCTCAACGTATCAGATAAGTTCTTTTTTATATATTATCACCTATATTTTATATTTTACTCTCACTTACATACATCATTGTATTATCACTGTATTTTCTTCCCACCATTATCTACTCCTACTTATAGTCTCTCTCCACTGCCTATATCTGCTCGGTCGTTTCTTTCTTTTCTCCCTTTTTTCTCTTCTTTATTCTTCATCTCCATCTCTCTCTCCCTCATCTGATCTCTCCTACCATCCTCTTTTGCGTTTCCATGACGACTGTATGCTAATACTCATTGCCTGTTGCCATTTCAGGTAAGTATCTGAATTTATCCTCATTTATCTTAGTTTACTTGCTATTACACCTTAACTATTTTCACTCCTCATCTCCTTCTGTGCACTTTCCCCTCCTCACTTCTTCCCATACCCTCTTCCTCCCTGCTAGGCTGCTCCATCTCTGCTTCCTCTGCTATCTATTCGTTATACTCATTGCGTGTTGCCACTTTTGAGGTAAGTATCTTAATTTAACCTTATCTATTTTACTTACTACCACACCTTATCCATTTTCGCTCCTCACCTCCTTCCGTGCACTTATTCTCCTCACTTCTTCTCCCCATACTCTCTTCCTCCGCAATATGCCGCTCCTTATTTACTTCCTCCACTATCCATTCACTATCTCTCCTCCTCTTTCCTCCATATCAACCACGTTTGTTTCCATGTAAGATTAGTTGTACCGTTGTCTTTCATTTGTCCTGATGAAGGCTTAATAGTCGAAACGTCGTCTGTCCCTGTATCTCGTTGTTAGGTTGTGTTATGTTTTATTTTGGTAACACATCTACCTATTTTTGTTTATCTTGACATTTGCCCGGTGTTACTCCAGCCACCTGCTTCCTGTTTAGGGTTGTTACCCAACACAGGAACATTTATCCCTTGCAATGTTTAACCAGCATGAAAGTTGCTATGTAATGTGTAACTAACATGAAAGTTCTGTGCAATGCTTAACCAGCATGAAAGTTGCTATATACAGTGTTACCAGCATGAAAGTTGCTATGTACTGTGTAACCAGCATGAACGTTGATATGTACTGTATAACCAGCATGAACGTTGCTATGTAATGTGTAACTAACATGAAAGTTGTAAAAGTTGCTATGTACTATGTAACCAGTATTAAAGAGCAGATCAAGATATAGAGAAGGCTACCCGACGAACAACCAGATGTGGCAATTACTTACCATCAGGGAAAAAAACAACCACTGATCAATTTAATCAGAAAGCTACAAACACCAACACAAGATGGCTACCACATTATGAACAGACCAGAACGCGTTGCAATTTTAGGCCTCACAAAAGACACAACCGACTCCGCAGCCACATATAAACAAAATTTAGGAATTGAAACAGAGCTACGTGTACGTACATGTAGACAGACAATCCAGCTACGTATGTACATGTGGGCAGACACCACAGACTGTAGAACATATACTTTAAGAACGTTCTAAGTATGAGTGATGAGACAAAAGATACTGGCACATAGAAACAAAACTAGAATCAAAATTGATTGTACCTCTGTATTAGCTGCTATATACAGTGAACTTTACTAAGGTGACAAAATGACAGATATAGATATATTTTAAGTGAACGAAAGAAGAAGAATTGGTCTCAGTGCATTTGATATTTGTATATCTCAACAACATGAGGCGGACTGCTGCTAGGTCTATATGTAGGAGTTATCGAGTACAATGTCCTTGTGTACTTGACCACACTCAAATTATCATTAGGCCTAATCGTTATTTTCTACATACTTAATTTATGAGTGTTCACACCTGATGCAAAATTCACCTGTTCTCACTTGAACTAATTACCCGCTATTGAAGCTAAGCCCGCTTAATCACACATAAAAGTTATCTTTTAGAATTATTAGAGAACTTATTAAAACACATTATATGTTGTAATGTCTCTATAAAACAAGGCTATTCACCGTTATTTTACCATTGAACATCGTCAGGAAGTTTGAGAAGTTCTAACTGCAACCTCGCTGTCTAACACTGATAAAGGTAATCTAAATGTTGTTAATTCGTTTATTACTTGTTTTTATCAGAGTTCATATTTCTATATCATATACTGTTAATAGACAGACTTCATACCCTCACTTCGCTATGAATGTCAAACATGGACACTAACAACAATAGCCAACAGAAAATGGGTCGCAACAGAAATGACTTGTGTATGTAGAATTCTCAGAGTAACAATGAGAGACAAAATCATAAATTAAAATATCAGAAGACTAACAAACACAATGCTATCCTTGGTATACATTAGAGGACAAAAGATTCCATGGTTCTCACAAGCTTTCAGACTACCGTCGGATAGTGTCCCTCAAAAAACAATACTACGCAGGCATGATGGATGCAAAGGAAGAGGCTGACCATGCAAAAGATGGATTACAGAAATAAAAGAAACCAGGAAAACAAACAAATATGAAACACACAAAAATGCCGTCTCCATAGAACTGCTCTTCTTCCTATGAATGAAAGGCCAAAAAAAAGGCTTAAATCGAAAAGAGAATAAGGACAGAATTGTAAGGGTAACGATTACAAATGTTTGATATTGATAATATTGGCGAGTAGGAGTTGTTGCTTCTAGGGGACATCCTGTTGATGGATGGACTCCTACCAAACCGTGACTCCTACCAAATAGCCATAGAGACAGATAAAAAAGGATGAGAGGAATGCAGAGGAGGAGAAGAAGAAAAGAGAGAAGAAGAAGAAAAGGGTGGATAGACGTGAGCCCCGAGCCGGAAATACGCCACGCAAGGACGGGATGTGGAAGTAGGAAGGAGCCTACCAGACACAGCAAGGTAGGGTAGGGGACTATCACGGGGAAGCGCGTCGAAGGTATCAGGCTGACAAAGAAAGAAGGAGCAGAAGAGAAGGGCACCAGAGTAGGAGAGAAAAAGGAAAAGGAGGCCATGTCAGATGGAGGCAGACCCAGAACTACAGCCAAAGCATGTGAGGTGGTGGGGAGTCGTATGTGACGAAGTCGGGGTCATCAGTCCACCATGTCGTTGTAAGTGGAGGTCGGTGTAGCAGAAGTCCCGATAAAATAAATATGGCGGAAGATGGACCAAGGTCACAACCGCAACGACAAGTGATACTGGGAGCCGCGTTAGTGCAGTGGTTAGCGCACTGGCTTCGCATATGAGTGGTCCTGGGTTCATTCCCCAGTTGAGGCGGAAATGTTTTCAGATCGCAACGGCTCCTGGGTCGACCCAGCCTTAAATGGGTACCGGATTAATCCGGGAAGTAAAGACTGCGAGGGAGAGGAGATGGCTACCGCCCTTATTTGCAGAGCCTGTGAAATGTGAGATCGCTAACATCTCACACCCCTACGGCATTAATAAATGCTATGGGTTACTTTACTTTACTTATCTGTGTTTGACAGCGAGGTTGCAGTTAGAACTTCTCAAACTTCCTGATGATGTTCAATGGTAAAATAACGGTGAATTGCCTTGTTTTATAGAGACATTACAACAAAGAATGTGTTTTAATAAGTTCTTTAATAATTCTTAAAGATAACTTTTATGTGTGATTAAGCGGGCTTAGCTTCAATAGCGGGTAATTAGTTCAAGTGAGAACAGGTGAATATTGCATCAGGTGTGAACACTCATAAATTAAGTATGTAGAAAATAACGATTAGGCCTAATGATAATTTGAGTGTGGTCAAGTACACAAGGACATTGTACTCGATAACTCCTACATATAGACCTAGCAGCAGTCCGCCTCATGTTGTTGAGATATACAAATATCAAATGCACTGAGACCAATTCTTCTTCTTTCGTTCACTTAAAATATATCTATATCTGTCATTTTGTCACCTTAGTAAAGTTCACTGTATATAGCAGCTAATACAGAGGTACAATCAATTTTTATTCTAGTTTTGTTTCTATGTGCCAGTATCTTTTGTCTCATCACTCATACTTAGAACGTTCTTAAAGTATATGTTCTACAGTCTGTGGTGTCTGCCCACATGTACATACGTAGCTGGATTGTCTGTCTACATGTACGTACACGTAGCTCTGTTTCAATTCCTAAATTTTGTTTATATGTCGCTGCGGAGTCGGTTGTGTCTTTTGTGAGGCCTAAAATTGCAACGCGTTCTGGTCTGTTCATAATGTGGTAGCCATCTTGTGTTGGTGTTTGTAGCTTTCTAATTGATTTGATCAGTGATGGTAAGTAATTGCGACATCTGGTTGTTCGTCGGGTAGCCTTCTCTTTATCTTGATCTGCTCTTTAATGCTGGTTACATAGTACATAGCAACTTTTACAACTTTCATGTTAGTTACACATTACATAGCAACGTTCATGCTGGTCATACAGTACATATCAACGTTCATGCTGGTTACGCAGTACATAGCAACGTTCATGCTGGTTACACAGTACATAGCAACTTTCATGCTGGTTAAGCATTGCACAGAACTTTCATGTTAGTTACACATTACAAAGCAACTTTCATGCTGGTTAAACATTGCACAGAACTTTCATGTTAGTTACACATTACATAGCAACTTTCATGCTGGTTAAACATTGCACAGAACTTTCATGTTAGTTACACATTACATAGCAACTTTCATGCTGGTTAAACATTGCACAGAACTTTCATGTTAGTTACACGTTACATAGCAACTTTCATGCTGGTTAAACATTGCACAGAACTTTCATGTTAGTTACACATTACATAGCAACTTTCATGCTGGTTAAACATTGCACAGAACTTTCATGTTAGTTACACATTACATAGCATCTTTCATGCTGGTTAAACATTGCACAGAACTTTCATGTTAGTTACACATTACATAGCAACTTTCATGCTGGTTACGTAGTATATATCAACTTGTATGCTAGTTACACAGTACATAGCAAAGTTCATGCTAGTTACACAGTACATAGCAAAGTTCATGCTAGTTACACAGTACATAACAACTTTCATGCTAGTTACACAGTACATAGCAACTTTCATGCTAGTTACACAGTGCATAGCAACTTTCATGCTAGTTACACATTACATAGCAACGTCATGATGTCAGGGTTATATAGGTATCATATTGGATGCATCGACACACAGAGATAGGATCTTCAATCAAGTGGCATGCCGAATGGCGTAGTTGATCATGCTTCCCCACAACTCTCTGTCTCTTGTGTTGTTGATGTTCAGATGGTGACTTATTTCTGTACTACAATGGCAATCCATTCAGAAATTTCTCTTATTGTCTTCTTCTTTATCTTCTCCCTTTCATCTTTCCGGTGGCTACTAAATGTTCAAGTTTTACTTTTCTTATCACATGCCTGAAAAACCTTGATTGCCTATTTCTAATTTTCGCTATATTTTGTCGTTTTACTCCTGCATCTCTGAGAACTTCTACATTGTTTTCTTGGATGTTGATGACAATTTCATCATTCTTCTTAAAAAATACATCTCAGTTGCCTTCGGCTTATCTTTGGAACATGTGTTTTCTGTCCATGTTTCACTTCCATAAAGCAGGATTGCCTCAATTGGTCTCAACATTGAGACAAATGGTGCTCTGCGTGATGATCGTAGCTGTGTTACATTGACACACTTGGTGCAGACAAATCTACACGTCAGGGTCGTAGCTGTGTTACATTGACACACTTGGTGCAGACAAATCTACACGTCAGGGTCGTAGGTGTGTTACATTGAGACATTTGGTGCAGACATATCTCCATGCATCTCTATCTACCATCCTGATGACATTGGACACGTTATACTCTGTCCAGTCTTTGATATTATCCAGCCATGTCTTCTTCTGTCCACCTCGACTTCTCTCACCATCTACCGTTCCCTGAAGAACATTTCTTGTCATCATGGAATGTCTCATCTCGTGTTTGTACAGCCAGATTTTAGCAAGTTTCACGATGACCAAACATAAACAAGGTCAGGTAAAGATAGATCACATGGCAACAACCTGCAATCGGGGGTTAAGATTAACTCTAGGTAAACTAACCCGCAGTTCACATCTTTCTGTATTCACCTTCCCCAACTCATGCGTCAGGTACTCATTTACAGCTGGGTCGACTGGAGGAGCGGTCGTGTCAGACGAGAGATCACGCCTTGGATTTTAATTTTGTCCAGAATTGGTTTAGAACTTAGAGCGCGGTAACCCGTATATAGTAAGCAAGCTCATTATCAAGTACGCTGACACGGTCCACTAAACAAGTCTTGACATCAAGTACGCTGACACGGTCCACTAAACAAGTCTTGACATCAAGTACGCTGACTCGGTCCACTAAACAAGTCTTGACATCAAGTACGCTGACACGGTCCACTAAACAAGTCTTGACATCAAGTACGCTGACTCGGTCCACTAAACAAGTCTTGACATCAAGTACGCTGACACGGTCCACTAAACAAGTCTTGACATCAAGTACGCTGACACGGTCCACTAAACAAGTCTTGACATCAAGTACGCTGACACGGTCCACTAAACAAGTCTTGACATCAAGTACGCTGACACGGTCCACTAAACAAGTCTTGACATCAAGTACGCTGACTCGGTCCACTAAACAAGTCTTGACATCAAGTACGCTGACACGGTCCACTAAACAAGTCTTGACATCAAGTACGCTGACTCGGTCCACTAAACAAGTCTTGACATCAAGTACGCTGACACGGTCCACTAAACAAGTCTTGACATCAAGTACGCTGACACGGTCCACTAAACAAGTCTTGACATCAAGTACGCTGACACGGTCCACTAAACAAGTCTTGACATCAAGTACGCTGACACGGTCCACTAAACAAGTCTTGACATCAAGTACGCTGACTCGGTCCACTAAACAAGTCTTGACATCAAGTACGCTGACACGGTCCACTAAACAAGTCTTGACTAAAATCCCTTTTTTTAAATTGTCGCAGTGTGATAGAGGACGTGAAACCTGTTGACTAAAATCGCGAGGCGAGTGGGTACCACGTGTTTAAACCATGACCGGTTTAATATAGACATGTGAACCGAAAGTAAAGAAGATTTCTTAGTGACTTTTAAAAATACATTTTGTCGTGATTTTCGTTTGTCACTATTTATATACTTGAATCACCTGACAAAAAAAATCGACGTCCGACAACGAAATGTACGGAAATAATAAAAAATCTGCCTTTTAAGTCATGTTTACTTTCTGTTCAGAAGTTTTATAGTATCGTCGATGGGTGAGTTCAAATCCCATTCATTTGTTGCATTGTGGTTCGTCTATAGACAGAAAAAGAAACAGGAACAGACTGCAAACATTGAAAGAGAAGTAAAGGAAGAACAAAACAACATAAGACTGGCAAATTCATTTCATTCTTGACTGTTTATTGCGTATAATTTTTTTGTTTCTAATGCCGAAACTGAATTTTAATTTTAATTTTGTTTACATTAAATAACTACAGAAAATTGTGGACCAGCTTTTGGACATCAGTAAAGGTAAACAACATATCTTGCTTGAAATCTTACAGCAGTTCGACAGATGCATCAACTAAAGGCTTTTTTCCCTTTCGTGCTTTACCATTACGTTGGTGATGATGTTTGTGTTCCTTATTGTTCGCCAGTGGAAGGTTCACGTCTACATCAGCTTGTACTGCGGGCAATTTGACATCAGCAGACAGAACATTGCCATTTTCCTCTTTTCCAGCGACATATCCGTCAATCAGGCAACCGATCACCACCACAAATAATATCAGACATACAGCTCTCATCTGTAAAAGACATCAGGAATATAAATGTATATTATAATCAATCATCAAATCAATCAATCAGACGATCAATCACGCAATCAATCAATCAAGCAATGTTGTTGTTTTCGATATTCAAATGCTGATCAGTATGTTCTACTCTTGTCAGCACAATGTCACTATTAAAAAGCTGCAGGTCTTCTGAAGTTGACTCAATGATCCATACAAAGCCAGCAATCAATCAATCAGTAAAGTACCAGGCCGGGTGACGTAAACACTTATGTTTCTCCACAAATCTCTGTCTCTTGTGTTGTTAAATAAGTTCAGTTGGTGACATTCTCTCATGCCACAAGACCAAGCCATCCAGCAACTTCTATTTATCTTCTCTATCTCTCCCAATCCCCATTCCTGATCTATTCAGTGGCTACTAAATGTGATAGTTTTGCTTTTCTCATCATGTACCTTAAAAATCTTGTACAAATACATTCAAGTAGGAAGCTTAAGGATAAATGATAAAAATTCTTAACTCTAACAAGAATTGAACCACGTCCGCTTTAGCAGCACCGAATCGCCTTGTAACTGAAGTAAACAGGTTTTCCGTACTTGCCTAACCACATCTCCGACCGAACAGTCCGATGATGTCTTGTCGCCACAGGACAATAACGGACCTGGTTCAATTCCAGTCAGTATTACAAATCTTGACTGTCTGTCTGCCTTAATTTTTGCTAAAATTTGTCGTTTTACTCCAGCATCTGTGAGGACGTCAACATTAGTTTTCTTAGCTGACATTGCAATTTTTATAATTCTTCTCAAAAACTACATCCCAGTAGAATCTAGTTTACTTGTATGTGTGTGAGATTCTAGTTCACTTGTATGTGTGTGAGTGTGTTATCGTAATATAGTTCAAATGTGACTGTACTGTTGTATCATAACACGGGAACTTAATAACACGTGAATACACAAAATGAGAACTATTATGTTAAAGTAATATTGTTACTAGATAAACTACCAAATATTAAAACCAATGTAAAAACGAAATTAGAAAAAAAAAGATTCAATGACTGGTCGAATTCCAGATCAGTTGCCCACCGTCGTATTGATATTTTCATTATTTCCCTTGACTATATTTATCAGACAATGGTTATTTATTTATTAACAGTAACACTAACCCTCACTCAAACGCAATCCCTGACCCTAAATCACGTAACTCTCCTAACCTCCCATACAACCGTCCAAAATATACAAATTTACATGAATAAATATTGATGAATATACTTGTAAACATAACCAATGGAAAGTAATCACAAGAAAAATACGAAGGTAGGCACCTGATCTGAGCTTGGACATATTGATATTTTCTACGTTAGATCAAACATGGACATTATCCAGAAAGAAATACAAAAAGATAATAAATAAACAAGCACAATAGTTTTCCTTGAAATCAAATTCTCTTACGATTTTCAGACAATATTTCTTAGTAGATTGAAGGCCAAGAACTAAACTAAGATGGACATTGTTCGCGACCTCTTGTTCGCCGACGATTGTGCACACGACGAAATACATACAAAAATAGATAAGGAACACCCGTTGTATTCCGAAATAGAGAAAGTTAAAGGCAGCAGATTCAAGAGAAGGAAGTCATGGTTGGGATGTGCTGAGGATGTCATATAAAATGTATGCAGATTGTGCGATGTGACAGCAAGTGCGGAATTAATAAGTCTATCCTCAGATTTCAAAACTTGTTTGAGAGTAGTAATATCACTTAGCCTTAGCAGGGAATGCAGAGAATGGTGTTCCCCAGCTGTGGAGAAAGAAGTGCAGGCTTTTGTCAGTGAGAATGCCAAAGTGGGGGATACGATTATATACACCGCTGGATCTATGATTACACATGTTCGCAGTGCTTGGCCCTTTAAATCTCAGTGCACAGGTAAAACGATCATGGAGGAGATTGGGCCTTTGCTGTTACTGCGAGTAGCATGACCATGGACATTATGGTCTTGACCAGGACATTTGAGTAGGTAGGCACACAGGAGATAACGCAAGTCTGCATCTTGAGTGACTCTATGAGTATGATTAGCAAGGCACAAGTTGGTCTTGTTAGCGAATAGTGTATTAAGGCCTTGAAAAAGGCGAGGCTGAAAGTGGTTACATTTATTTTCGTGTACGGGCATGTGGGTGTTCGATGCAATGAAAGAGAAGATCAACTGGCGTCATGCGCGATTATGGCACAGGGCGATGGGACAATGGATCGAGCTGACGTTTTGAACACCTTAAGAGATATAGCACGCGAGAGTGAGACTAGTGTGGATGATGATTCCTTTTCAATAGCTAGGATTAAAAATCAGGGTTTGAAATGCAGTTTTGTTAGAAGTGAACATTTTGGAAGGTGCAGATGAATGATGGTTAACCAGCATAGGACCGGTACTGTCAGCAAAAGTGTAATAGCGGATACACTCAGATCGGAGCAACTAACTGACTGACTGACTGACTGACTGACTGACTGACTGACTGACTGACTAACTAACTAACTAACTAACTGTATTTTCAACTACTGTGACTAAGTCATCAATAAACTGTCCTTTGTCTCTGCGAGCGCTTGATTTCACTTCTTTATTTAATAATGTGTATGTCTTCTTGCAAGAATCTTATGTAGCTGGTGCTTTTGTTGCAAGGGGATTTATTTTGCTGTTTCCCGTTCTTGAATTGTGTTTCAGGTGTCATTGCATATCCACTTTTTTTCTTTCTTCTCTGATAGTATCTTGCAGTAGTTATTGCTGCTTCTTTCATCTATTTTTATGTTTTTTTTATTTCCCAGGTATAACTTTATCCATTGTATTTTAGTTTCGCAATGCATAGAATATGCAGGGATGATGATCCGACGACTTACTAACTAATTTTCATACAATATGTCCGGGGCTGTTGTTCGGTATATACTTTTAGACAACATGTCTGGGGCTGTTTATCCGTATATACTTTCAGACAACATGTCCATGGCTGTTGTTCGGTATATCTACATTCAGACAACATTTCATCAACTTGTACTTCAGTAAGTAGTTACAGTTTGACAAATTAATAGTTTTTGAGTTGCTGACTCATGTATCAAGTGGAAGCAACTGATGAACAGAGAAATTGCTGTAGTGGGACAATTAACTCATAGATATGTGTCAGCTGCAGGTTCTGTAGATTAGAGTTGTCCAGATGCTACTTCACTTTAATGTGGGAATTCAGGATAGCAGTCTACAGAAGGACCATCTGACAAGGAAGTCACCATAAAATAGCTAAAGTAGCAGTGTTGCCAAAAAAAGTCTCTAAAATAGTATGTATCTGATAGAAAAGTATAAATGGAAATGGTAAACTTGCGTCCGTATTTTTCCTATTCCCGAAACGGAAGCTGAGAATAGATGTACCTGCTATGCTTGTATTAAGACCTAAAGCAAATAGCAATGAAACGACAGACATGGAAATGACATGGCCACCCTATGTGCCGCCTTTTGTCTTATAGGAATAACTAACTAATTCATGGGAAGAGAAGTTCTATGGAGACGGCATTTCTGTGTGTTTCCTATATGTTTGTTTTCATGGTCTATTTGATTTCTGCAATCCATATTTAACATGGTCTGTCTCTGGCGTTGTATCCATCATACCTCTATAGCATTGCTTTTTGAGGGTCACTGTCCGATGGTAGTCTGGAAGCATGTTAAAACCATTGAATCTGTTGTCCTCTGATGTAATCCAGGATTGGCATTTTGTTTGTTATTCTTTTTTTGATGTTTTTAATTTCTGATTCTATCTTTGATTGTTACTCCGAGAATACTACATAGACAAGTCATTTTTGTTGTAATGCTTTATCTGTTGTCTTTTGTAGTTAGTGTCCATGTTTGGCATTGATAGCGTAGTTATGGTATGAAGTCTGTCTAGTAGCAGTATATGATATAGAAATATGAACTCTGATAAAAACAAGTAATTGACGAATTAACAACATTTAGATTACCTTTATCAGTGTTAGACAGCGAGGTTGCAGTTAGAACTTCTCAAACTTCCTGACGATGTTCAATGGTAAAATAACGGTGAATAGCCATGTTTTATAGAGACATCACAACAAAGAATGTGTTTTAATGAGTTTTCTGACAATCCTTACAGATAACTTTCATGTGTGATTAAGGGGATTTAGCTTCAATAGCGGTTAATTAGTTCAGTTGAGAAAAGGTGAATATTGCATCAGGTGTGAACACTCATACATTAATCTATGTAAAAGAAAATAACGATTAATGATAATTTGAGTGTAGTCAAGTCCATCAGGACATTGTACTCGATCACTCTTATACATTCACCGAGCAATAATCCACCTTATGTTTTGGAGATATCAAATGAGCAGCAGTCAACCTAATGTTTCAGATATCCACATATGAAATACACTGAGACCAGTTTTTCTTCGTTCGTTCGATTTAAATATGTATATATATATATATCTGTAATTTTATCTCCTTAATAAACATAAAATATATCTATATCTGTAATTTTATCTCCTCAATAAACATAAAATATATCTATATCTGTAATTTTATCTCCTCAATAAACATAAAATATATCTATATCTGTAATTTTATCTCCTCAATAAACATAAAATATATCTATATCTGTAATTTTATCTCCTCAATAAACATAAAATATATCTATATCTGTAATTTTATCTCCTCAATAAACATAAAATATATCTATATCTGTAATTTTATCTCAATAAACATAAAATATATCTATATCTGTAATTTTATCTCCTCAATAAACATAAAATATATCTATATCTGTAATGTTATCTCAATAAACATAAAATATATCTATATCTGTAATGTTGTCCCCTCAATAAACTTAAAATATATCATTTTCTGTAAAGTTCTCCATATTTATCAGCTTATATAAATGTACATACAGTTTTGATTCTAGTTTTGTTTCTAGTGTTCCAGTATGTTTGTCTCATCTTCTCATACCTAGAACGTTCTTGAAGTATATGTTTTATATGTTCTACAGTCTGGATTGTCTGTCCACATGTACATACATAGCTGGATTGTCTGTCCACATGTACATACATAGCTGGATTGTCTGTCCACATGTACATACATAGCTGGATTGTCTGTCCACATGTACATACATAGCTGTGTTGCCTGTACACATGTACATACATAGCTGGATTGTCTGTCCACATATACATACTTAGCTGTGTTTCCATTCCTAAATTTTGTGTATATATGGCTGTGGAGTCGGTTGTGTCCTTTCCTGAGGCCTAAAATTGCAATGCGTTCTGGTCTGTTCATAATGTGATAGCCATCTGGTGTTGGTGTCTGTAGCTTTCTGATTGATTTGATCAGTGGTTGTTTTTTTTCCTGATAAGTGACTGACACATCTAGTTGTTCGTGGGTAGCCCTCTCCTTAGCCAGGTGATCTGATTTGTATGCTAGTTACACAGTACATAGCAACTTTCATGCTGGTTACACAGTACAAAGCAACTTTCATGCTGGTTACACAGTACAAAGCAACTTTCATGCTGGTTACACAGTACAAAGCAACTTTCATGCTGGTTACACAGTACATAGCAACTTTCATGCTGGTTACACAGTACAAAGCAACTTTCATGCTGGTTACACAGTACAAAGCAACTTTCATGCTGGTTACACAGTACATAGCAACTTTCATGCTGGTTACACAGTACAAAGCAACTTTCATGTTGGTTACATATACCTACTACCTACCTATCTACCTACATATCTACCTACATACCTGTCTACCTACCTACCTACCTACTTACCTGTCTGTCTGTCTATCTATCTATCTAATATTTCTTCATCGGCAATTACGCTGCATAGCCAGATATCAGACTCCCAAGTTCGTGGGATGTGATGCTACTGTGTTTAATTCGTGCACGTTGTTGAGACCCATTGGTCGTACCACGGTTGTTTTGCAAAATGTTTCTCTTGATTTTCCTCTTTTTACAATGTCATCTGGTACCCAGTTTAATGTTTGTGTTGGTAGTCCCTTTTCATTAATTCTAAGTACATGTCCGATATAGTCTATCGTTTTCTTCTTATTTCTGTAGAAACATATTGCTGTTTGGTGTCTTCTCTTACTCAATTGTTTGACTGGAATTATTCCAAGACATACAGGTACACATCAGCATTCTACGCCATCATTCATAGACTTGCTGAATTGACAAGCATGCATCACCATGCTGGGCCATCATTCATAGACTTGCTGAAATGTCAAGCACCCATCACCATGCTGGGCCATCATTCATAGACTTGCTGAATTGACAAGCACCCATCACCATGCTGGGCCATCATTCATAGACTTGCTGAATTGACAAGCACCCATCACCATGCTGGGCCATCATTCATAGACTTGCTGAATTGACAAGCATACATCACCATGCTTGGCCATCATTCATAGACTTGCTGAATTAACAAGCATACATCACCACGCTTTGTCTTCATTCACCAACTAATTTCTGTATGTTTCATTTCTTCATTATTTTTTTTTAAACGGATAAAATAATAGAACTTCTTGAATGCTTGTCAATAGTCAGGCCACCATCTTTAATCAGACACTGTCATGTCATGCTGTTCATCTACTCCCTGATAACACGCACATGATATCTCTTGATATCCTTAACACGAATATTAGCAGATTACAAGACTATATCCTGGTTATTCTAATGTTATATCAGATTACAAGACTATATCGTGGTTATTCTAATGTATATCAGACTTTAAGGTTTCCATTTGAAGCCCCCTTGTAACTAACGTGACGAGCAATCTATGAGTAAAACACGAGCCAATGAGTGTAACTGTGGGTATGCTAGGAATGCAAGAGAGAATAAGTCATATTAAAAAAACATTCATTAACGTTTGGCAAATATACCAGATATATTTCAATATAATGTTAACACAAACATTCTAGAAGGGGGGGGGGGTGATTCAGATATAAAGAAATATACGATATTGCAGGGTTGCCATATCGGCAATTTCACTGTCACATTTGAAGAATGTATGCATTTGGAAATATCACTGAGGCATAAAATGTATGTTCTTATTTGCAACAAAACAAGAAGATATCATGTGAGGAATGAAGAGATTACAAGAACTGTTGGAACAACGTCTGTGCTCAAATATATTGAAAAACAGAGACTGACAGTTCGACCACTTAATGAGAATAACCCTTATGGCCAGCGGCAAGAGTATACAACATAAAAATGGAAACATCAAGATGCAAAGGAAGGTCAAGAAGAAGGTGGATTGAATGAGCTACCAATTCTGATACGTCGCAATATTACTGCATATCAAGCGATCTACAAGTGCAGCCATATCCTAGCAAACACGAGCGTCATGCAATCCTTCAACGTCTTACAACAAATGTAGAAGAAAGATTATAGATAGACAAAAGCAATTGGTAGCATATCTTATTTAGCATCTATCCAGCATTTTTTAGCTATAGTAATTTTCTTGGCATTATGAATACGTTTAGCAGTTTTCCATTGCTTTCTGAACGGTTTGGATGCACAATTGCATGCGGTGGGATTTGAATAAGCTGCTTGCCGTCACAGACGATCTCTGTACAATGACGCATAGAAACGGACAGTAATATATAGACATAATATATAGACAATGTATGTTTTTGAAATGTATTTGTTAGTGTGAATTTGAAGAGTGACCAACTTGTACACATTTGTTTTGTTTAGATAGATGTGAAGCCGTGGGACAACTATCTACATAGTATTACAGATGTGAAGCCGTGGGACAACTATCTACATAGTATTACAGATGTGAAGCCGTGGGACAACTATCTACATAGTATTACAGATGTGAAGCCGTGGGACAACTATCTACATAGTATTACAGATGTGAAGCCGTGGGACAACTATCTAAATAGTATTACAGATGTGAAGCCGTGGGACAACTATCTACATAGTATTACAGATATGAAGCCGTGGGACAACTATCTACATAGTATTACAGATGTGAAGCCGTGGGACAACTATCTGCATAGTATTACAGATGTGAAGCCGTGGGACAACTATCTACATAGTATTACAGATGTGAAGCCGTGGGGCAACCACGAGACCACTAGCTGATTAATTAACTCATGGAAACATCCCACCTATCTACATAGTATTACATATGTGAAGCTGTGAGGCAACTGTCTGTATAGTATTAGAGATGTGAAGCTGTGGGGCAACTATCTGTATAGTATTAGAGATGTGAAGCTGTGGGGCAACTGTCTGTATAGTATTAGAGATGTGAAGCTGTGGGGCAACTATCTGTATAGTATTAGAGATGTGAAGTTGTGGGGCAACTATCTGTATAGTATTAGAGATGTGAAGCTGTGGGGCAGCTATCTGCGTAGTATTACAGATCATATCAAACTGATCGCAGAAGAACTTGAAAATTGATGGTAAAATTGGAAATGTTTTTGTTCATAGAATTGTTTATCTCGTAACTAGGTCAGTAGATATAATTGGGGGGGGGGATGAGTCGGATGAATGTGGGCGTGAATTCCTCTACCATAACAAGTCAGAACATGACATTTTAGTCTAGGGAAGAAAGTCAAAAGTAAAATATTAGCCACTCCCCTCCTCCAAATCCTATACCAAAGAGGTATTTATTGCTATTCTTGTAACTGTAAATGTTAAAACATAACCATGAAATAAAATATAAACCAAGAAACAAAACAACTTTATTTCCTACATGCAATTAATACAGATATTAATTTGGTTTCACTGAATTCAAGATCATAGTTTTATATTTTCAATAATGTGTGTACCAGTTTATGATGATTCAGAAAGTCCAAACAGGCATAGTGCGTAATCAACGGATGAGGACACTGAAGACGGAGAAGAACTGGGTATTACAACACAGATGACTGCAGATACGCTTTCAATAGGGAGAGGACTTTATCTAAAAAAAGAACAAGAGGGTCTGTCTAGAAGGGGATCATTCGCCCGTTTATGTGTGCAATTTCTTTTTTTTTTTTTTGATGAGACATGTGACACATTTTTTGCGAAAAATCGTGAACTAAAGTGGTTTTCACGGCTGTTTGGCTCCATTCCTAGCACTAAAAGTCATGTTCTGATTGGTTAATTCTGATTGTCTAATCTTAATTGATTTATTCTGATTGGTTAATTATGATTAGCTAATTATAATTTGTTAATTCTTCTTTGTTAATTCTAATTTGACAATTCTTATTTACCCCGAAACCATCGCACATTTGTACAGGTTTGGCTAAGCATAACTACTTTCATATTTTTATCCCCGATATGAGATTGTGTGAAAGGAAACGAGCTGGTCGAAAAGTTGGCTAGTTCTTATTCCATGCTACCATATTCAACATATGAAGCACACAGTCATATTTAATGATATACTAGAGTGTGTACCATCGGAGGACTTTGAGGTCAACGAACCTGAATCAGTATCGAGAATGTGTAAATTGAAAGTATATATCGGAGTTGCAAGAAAAAAATCGTACACATATTTCAAAAATAACACTCAACAAATACAGAGAACATGAAACCATCATCAGCTACACCAACTACACAATGAGAGATTTGATGAACCTGAAACCATCAACTACACACTAAGAGATTTAATGAACATGAGAAATGAGCATCTATGGACGTGTCCGATGTGTGAAATAATAGTCGCCAGACCTCAACAAAATAAATTAGCTTATGAATTTTACCGTATTGAGACATTAAAAAAATAATATAATATGGCCTTAAATGTCTTCAACTAGCTGGCAACCTTGAGATATTGATTAAATGCCGTTGTAATATGATTTTGTGTAATAATTAATGAATACCGGCATTCCAGAAAGTGTGATATAAAAGGTTGTGAAAGTACGTTTAGATGAACGTGGGTCTAGTAAATAAATATTGGAAATGAATATTGGAAATAAATATTTAAAAAGTGTTCATGAGAACAAGAACAACAGTCCGAGGTTAATCACGAGTCATTACACGGACACATATTCTACGGGGTTTGTGATGTCATATCAATGGTTGATTGTCAAGGCAAACGTTGCTTGATGGCATTTGCTGTCTACAAATTTTATATTTATCTATACTCGTAATGTTGTCGGGATGTTAGCGGTGTCATGATGTCAGGGTTATATAGGTATCATATTGGATGTTAGCGGTGTCATGATGTTAGGGTTATATAGGTATCATATTGGATGTTAGCGGTGTCATAATGTCAGGGTTATATAAGTATCATATTGGATGTTAGCGGTGTCATGATGCCAGTGTTATATAGGTATTATATTGGATATTAGCGGTGTTATGATGTCAGTGTTATATAGGTATCATATTGGATGTTAGCGGTGTCATGATGTCAGGGTTATATAGGTATCATATTGGATGTTAGCGGTGTCATGATGTCAGGGTTATATAGGTATCATATTGGATGTTAGCGGTGTCATGATGTCAGTGTTATATAGGTATCATATTGGATGTTAGCGGTGTCATGATGTCAGTGTTATATAGGTATCATATTGGATTTTAGCGGTGTCATGATGTCAGGGTTATATAGGTATCATATTGGATGTTAGCTGTGTCATAATGTCAGGGTTATATAGGTATCATATTGGATGTTAGCGGTGTCATGATGCCAGTGTTATATAGGTATCATATTGGATGTTAGCGGTGTCATGATGTCAGGGTTATATAAGTATCATATTGGATGTTAGCGGTGTCATGATGTCAGGGTTATATAGGTATCATATTGGATGTTAGCGGTGTCATGATGTCAGGGTTATATAGGTATCATATTGGATGTTAGCGGTGTCATGATGTCAGTGTTATATAGGTATTATATTGGATGTTAGCGGTGTTATGATGTCAGGGTTATATAGGTATCATATTGGATGTTAGCGGTGTCATGATGTCAGGGTTATATAGGTATCATATTGGATGCCTCAACACATAATCAGGGTCTTCAATCAAGTGGCATGACGAATGACGTAGTTGATCAGGTTTCCCAACTCTCTTTCTCTTGTGTTGTTAATTTTCAGTTGGTGACTTCTTTTTTTTGGGCCACAATGACAATCCATCCAGAAATGTATCTGTTTGCCTGCCCGTATCTCTTTTTGTATTCCTCTGTATCTTCTCCAGTTTATATTTCCGGTTTTTACTAAATGTTCGTTTTACTTTTCTCATCACATGCCTGAAAAATCTTGATTATCTGTTTCTAATTTTCGCTTTATTTTCTCCTTGTACTCCTGCATCTCTGAGAACTTCTACATTTGTTTTCTTGGATGGTTATGGAATTTTATCATTCTTCTTAAAAAATGTATCTCAGTTGTCTCCAACTTATCTTGGGCACTTTTATTTACTGTCCATGCTTCACTTCCATAAAGAAGGATTGGCTCAATATAGGATCCTAGAATTTAAACTTGTGTATATATTAATAGGATTAATATATATAATTAGGAGCCGCGTTAGCGCAGTGGTTAGCGCACTGGCTTCGCATATGAGTGGTCCTGGGATCATTCCCTAGTTGAGGCGGAAATGTTTTCAGATCGCAACGGCTCCCAGGTCGACCCAGCCTTAAATGGGTACCGGATTAATCCGGGAAGTAAAGACTGTGAGGGAGAGGAGATGGCTACCACCCTCATTTGCAGAGCCTGTGAAAAATGGAATTTTTCTCTTTTTTTGAAATGTTGATTTGGCCTGTGTTATCATGTTCTTGATCTCATTGGAGCACCTGCCATCTGGTTTTAAAACGGTGCTAAGATACTTGACTTTAGCCACTTCATTAAATTTTGCATCATTGATAGTAATGCTGCATTTTGTAGGTGAATATTTCATTGAAACAACCAGTCAGGATCTTAGGAACATCAAACCGGATGTAGCAACACACAACCAGGGTCGTATGGATCATTTGCGTGGCGTCAATAGACACTAAAATGCTCGGCGTTCCCTCCAATGATTAAACAAATTAAATATCACAAAGTTATAGTTATTTTTTAAATTCGTTAGTAAATATGTAAATATAAAAAAATACAATTTCTCAGATTTGAAACAAACAGTAATAAGAAATAACACTGCAAGGCACGCAGGTGTATAAAGCACAAGAAATGAAACAGATAAACTATAGTCATTACAGAAAGATAATCGCATTTTTTTTAACGATATCTGTCCGTGACTAAAATTTGACAGCGTATTTTTTTAATTCAGATCTGCAACCTTCATTGACTGCAGAAGACTTTGCCTTTAATTTTTTAATAGCGATGTAATGGCTCTTTCAAGGGCTGGTTTTAAACCAATCACACGCTTAGAAATAATTTATGATGGTGCGTGTTTCTCAGAATTGCAAACGTAAATCACTTATATGTTATGTTTTATCTGTGAATAAACTATTACTTTTGTGTGTGTAATTAACTGTAATTAATAATATCTCAAAATTTTCATGAATAACAATCGTCTGTCCTGTTTAAATTTCTTAGCGGTTGAGAAGAAACTATTTGATGACTTTTCATCAGAATCAATACTCGCTGAGAGTGTGCTGGACATTTTCGCAGACAAGAAGGATAGACTCTTGCAGCTGCATTACAAGATTATATAAGGTACCGGTATGTTTGAAAAAAAACCAAGTTAAAATTTATATCGGCCCGTAACTATGTGTTTATGGTGGGGAAAAATGGGTTAGGGGGAAAAAAGGTCACTCTATTGCAATATTTCAGTCGGTAAAATGTTTAACTGGTGGAACATTTCTATATTTCTAACAATACTATATTGGTGAACATTGTTTCAAAAAACATTTAAAGAAGTTTAGCAAGTTTCCACCGTTACAGTAACTCAACTTTTAAAGAAGTTTAGCAAATTTCCACCAAATGCAATAACTCAACATTTATAGAAGTTTAGCAAATTTCCACCGTTACAGTAACTCAACATTTAAGAAGTTTAACAAGTTTCCACCGTTACAATAACTCAACATTTAAGAAGTTTAGCAAGATTCCACCGTTACAGTAACTCAACATTTAAGAAGTTTAGCAATATTCCACCGTTACATTAACTCAACATTTAAGAAGTTTAGCAAGATTCCACCGTTACAGTAACTCAACATTTACGAAGTTTAGCAAGATTCCACCGTTACAGTAACTCAACATTTACGAAGTTTAGCAAGATTCCACCGTTACAGTAACTCAACATTTACGAAGTTTAGCAAGATTCCACCGTTACAGTAACTCAACATTTAAGAAGTTTAGCAATATTCCACCGTTACAGTAACTCAACATTTAAGAAGTTTAGCAAGATTCCACCGTTACAGTAACAGTTACAGTTTTTACTGTTTGATTGATCTTCTATTTATTACTTTCGTCGCACAGTAAAATAAGTAGTGCAAGGAGAACAAGTTCGTCTGTATGTAGAGGAATACTTAAAATTTGGGATCACATCCGCTGTCCTCGATCACAGGTCACCCTTTTGTCTATTATGTCAACAATAAAAGCGGATCAAATGGTGTCATGCACGATTGTGGCACAGGGCGATGGGGCAATGGATCGCGATGACGTTTTGAACTCATTAAGAGATATAGCACGTAAGAGTGAGACTAATGTGGATGATGATTCCTTTTAATGGCCAGGATTAAAGATCAGGGATTAAGGTGTTGCTAGAAGTGAACATTTTGGAGGGCGCAGAAGAATAATGATCAACCAGCATAGGACCGGTACTGTCAGCAGGCGTGTAATGGCGGATACACTTAGGGAGAGATAGGAGAAACTATGGACGTGTCCAGTTTGTAGTGATGATGATTGAGCGACTAACTTTATGTCTTATTTTGGTAACACTTCTAACTATTTCTGTTTATCTTGATATTTGCCCTGTGTTACCCCAGTCACTTATTTCCTGTTTAGGGTTGTTACCCTAGACTGGAACATGCATCCCTTAAAAATATTTCATCTGTTTTTCATGAAGTACCGTTCTTCAATCCGTTATAAAATGTGTCAATGATATTCAATGTGAAATGTGAGCGACTCGTCAAGATTTGTTTTGTGAAGAACAACATGCAGACCATGTGAGACTTTTACTTGACACTGAAGTAAGGTGGTTCTCGATAGGGAACTGATTGAAAAGATTTTTGAAACTGTTTGAAACTATTAGTGAATTTTTAAGTGAGAAACCTGAAATAAAGAATCGGTTAAATGTCGATGGTAAAACATTTGTAAGTTATTTAGCCGATATCTTTGACGAACTAAATATATTAAATCAACAATTTTCAAGGAACAAATAAAACTTTCGTCGATGCAAAAGTGAAGATATTTGGTTTTATTACATTTAGTGAATTATGTCAAAAATGTATTTGTAACAACAATTTTGAACAGTTTTATTGACTGCAAAAATGTGAAGTGACGGATACCATTGTACTTGTTACTGTCGATTATTTGAAAATTCTGTCCGCTGATTTAAAAGAACGATTTTCTGATTTTTAAAACATATTGATTTTCCAACCTGGATGATGCAGCCAATGTTAGTAGATTTGTCTGATGTTTCGATGCAGTACCAAGAAGAACTCTCTGAAATGCGAACTGATGAGCCTATTAAAAGTTTATTCAATATAAAATGAGAAATGATATGGTTTTGTGATGAAACCACAATTGAATACCAAAATTCAACCAATTTGTGGCACAGGGCGATGGGGCAATGGATCGCGATGACGTTGTGAACTTCTGCAAGAAAGCTTTACCGTTTCAATCTTCATATTTAGCTGAATGTGCTGCAAATGTTTTGTTACTAAAGACAAGAAATCGACTGGACATCACAGAACGGGGAGAGACTTGAGACTGAAGCTGACTAAATTGAAGTCAAATGTAAAAGCTCTCTACAGCAAGCATCAAGCACAAGGGTCTCACTAAATTTAGTGCATTCATCTAGACGTGACCTCACATTGAATATTTTAGCTGTCTATTACATGTTTGCAAAATTTATTTATACATCATTTCTTAATGATTTCCTAGTGATTTCTGACTAAAACCCAAGTCTTGTGCCATGAACAAGTTGAAACTGGGCATCATTTAGGCAATAATTCAATTTTTTAATATACAAAATATGTATTGTCACTTGGGGGTAAGGTGGGGGGAGGACATCAGACTTTTAGGAAGGCTTTGGTGGGGCGTGGTACAAAAATGGTTGGGAAACACTGACCGAACTGATCAGCCTACTGGATTCTTCAAAGAGTCAAAGGAAAATGTCATACTGGCCAAACGATGAAAGTACCCATCCTCCTTTAAATGTGGATCTGGGGCACCAATCAGTTATCCAATCAGCACACTAGATTCGTCAATGGATCAGTCAACAGATCACCCCACTGGGTTCATCAAAGGGAAGGTAAATGATAAAAAATGTCTGGCCAATGGTGAAAAAGTAGCCATGCGTTTATGTACATGGGTGGTGGGTCTGGGGTACCAATCAACCTGCCAGAGTTGTCAATGAAATGGTGGGTGGATACTGATATATTAGGGATAGGGGTCTTTACATACATAAAAACATACTTTCTAATATAGCACAATGTAATATATTGAATATGTACGCATGCTGAGACTAACCCTAATAAAATATGTGGTAGCTGAAAGGTAACATTTTCATTTTGAAAGCGAAGTTATGTGTCAAGTTCATGTCCGAGGGTAAGAAGTATTGCATTTTGAATAAAAACATTAAAAATGTGTTATAAAATGTAAAGAAAAACCTCACATTTTTGAAATTTTGAAAGCACTGTTATGCGTTAAGCTAATGACCTAGTGTGACATTTTTCTGTGTATTTCCGAAATTATCTGTTTTTCTTATGTCTGTTAAATTGATATTTATATTTAGATGTGCTGCGAGTGTGTGACTGCTCACTGACGGGTCTTGTTAGCTATACAATCTTGTATTTAGATGTGCTGCGAGTGTGTGACTGCTCACTGGCGGGTCTTGTTAGCTATACAATCTTGTATTTAGATGTGCTGCGAGTGTGTGACTGCTCACTGGCGGGTCTTGTTAGCTATACAATCTTGTATAATGAAACATTGACCAACATCTATTGTTACGACTCTTATCCACATTGTATTTCAATATATTTTATGTTTTAAAACTATTTTTGTTAACCTTGTAGGTAGCCATATGTATACGTTTATATACTATTTCAATGATATACAATGGTATAAAAGAGAAAACTGCCATAGTGCTACTTATTGAGTTATCATATGATAGGGAGTGGGGTTTAATAAGACTGGTGGTGATATAGGGAGTGGGGTTTAATAAGACTGGTGGTGATATAGGGAGTTGGGTTTAATAAGACTGGTGGTGATATTTCTATTACTTATTTAGGGTTGAGTATTTACATTGACCGGGGTTGTGGTGTGGTTGTGGTGTGGTTGTGTTGTAGGATGGCAGCGGAGAATGAGTATATTTAGTGTAATAGTTTACTAAAAATGGGAAAGTGATCATTTTATGTATTCATACACTCAGATATATAGACAATAGTCATAAAGCCAGTAACCTCGAAAGGGGGTGTGATGGGGTAACATCACCATAAAGTAAGTTCTTTTCTATGGTACAGAAAGAACTCAGCACGGACAACATTCTCTAGTTGATATTTTGTATTGGGTCGTACGACGTTTTATGCGTTTGTCACAGGGTCAGTTTTTTTACACTAAAGTTATAAGCTTGGCAAAGCGTCCTCTTTTATTGACAAGAAACAAATCTATTATGTTTGGTTAGCTCTCTGTCAAGGGTTCTCGTCATATATATATATATATATATATATTACGTTCTACTACTGGCTAGGATGTCGATGGTTCTCATAATGTGAGTAAGGACTAAAAATACGAATGCTATGTCAGACAATGCGACATATAACCCCATGAGGAAAAAGACGAGAAGCCTGTCTGTATAGCTCTATCAGCCAACATGAAAGTCGGATCAGTGATTGTGCACTGCTGAATCAGTAGAAAGTCTTAGACATTGACCAGGTCATCCTAAGGGGGCGCTAGTTCAGCAGAAATTCGGTTCCAACTTGCAGAAAAGCGAGGGCAAGCTCCCGCTAAATTAGCACTGCCAGCCGTCTTCGTAAAATATAAAATCCGGTCTTACCACGTAAAGACTACCGAATTTTGAGACACTTGATAGAGGTTGCAAAATTGTTAGCTGTATTTATGACCAAGTTCTATTTAGTTAAATACGATATTTAAGAAGTGTGTATAAACACCTACGAACTTGACGTAGATATTTCCGCACCAAATTGTCTCAATGTAACACATCTACGATGCTGACACTTCTAGATATAAAAGTGGACTTTTAGTTCAGTGTGGACGAAACAATTATTTTTCACATGAGGACAATCCCTTTATTGTTCTCACAGTTTATCTATTGGGGTATATATATCTATTAATATATTTACAGTGACCGAAATATTTATTACTCAGAGACTGATTTAATTACCCGTGTCCAGGCTTGGGGAATTGGGATTATGTACAATAAAACCAACTCACCATGTTTCCATAACTGTATTATACACAGACACTAGAAACAAGCCAGGCACATTTGTTAAAACTTTCAAGTTTTAAAATTTTATCAGTATTTAAAACCAAAAAAACTGCAAAATTCATATTGAATTGAGGACGATTTTAGCACATACAATATTTATACAGATATATCAGTGTCGTTATTTTTCATGTTAATTGAGTAGGCCTAGTCTCATTACTTTACAGTGTGCAATTTTTGTTAGATCATAGTTGACCAAATAAATGTGCAAAATAAACTATTTCCTAGCCACGAAACAAAACAATGTATCAGTCGTTTATAGATGGGTCTATTGTTACTTGTTCTAATATGACTGGAATTTTACACACACCATATCTAGATCGTGTAATAATACGAATTATGTGTGTAGCATTCACGAACGAACTTGTTCTGTGTGATATTTATCAATCACGGTTCGAAACTCATCATTATCAAGTGCCGTCCCTAAAGCCGGCAGGATCAGTTCGCTGCATGCATGCTACACATTCACAGAACAGCAATTTGCTTACTATCTAATATGTATCTCCCATGTGTTGCCGGGGCCCTAATGGGGGGGGACAAAGAATAGCAACACTGTTTACACCTTCCATGCATGTCGTAAAAGGCGACTAAGGAGGTTATGGGATGGAGTTGGCTGTCCCATCCCATATAGGGTCAGTGACCTAAAGCCATGCTTAAATCGGATGTGTCAGGTCGAAAGAAGCAGATATCGCAGCAATGCTGTACACCATGACACAACGCATTCCGTTCTCCGGACTACATCCTGCTAATCTGCAGGAGTTTCAGAACGAAGGCAGAAGAAGAAGAATATGTATGATATAGGTTTCTGTTGTGAAAATGTATTAATAATGTAGTAGACGTACATATTTATTTTGTCATTTCTTGTCTACCTGTGCAATTTCTTGCGTGTGCCCCCTGAATCCACCAATGACAATTGAAAGGTATCTCTTATCTCCATTCAATTGTTCTAATTTCAATTGAATAGTCAGTAGGTGTGACAGTGGGCACACTGATTTTGGTTTACTGAGATCTTGTTGCAAACTAAAACTTCCTGAAATTTCAGGTGTGTGCCGTGGACCAAATGTCTCAATGTAACACACATACAGACCCGACGTGAACATCTTTCTCCACCAAATGTCTCAATGTAACACACCTACAATATCGACGTGTACATCTTTCTCCACCAAATGTCTCAATGTAACACACTTACAATATCGACGTGGACATCTTTCTTCATCAAATGTCTCAATGTAACACACCTACAGTCCCAACGTGGACATCTTTCTCCACCAAATGTCTCAATGTAACACACCTACAATCCCAACGTGGACATCTTTTTCCATCAAATGTCTCAATGTAATACACCTACAATCCCAACGTGGACATCTTTCTCCACCAAATGTCTCAATGTAACACACATACAGTCCCAACGTGGACATCTTTCTCCACCAAATGTCTCAATGTAACACACCTACAATCCCAACGTGGACATCTTTTTCCATCAAATGTCTCAATGTAATACACCTACAATCCCAACGTGGACATCTTTCTCCACCAAATGTCTCAATGTAACACACATACAGTCCCAACGTGGACATCTTTCTCCATCAAATGTCTCAATGTAACACACATACAGTCCCAACGTGGACATCTTTCTCCACCAAATGTCTCAATGTAACACACTTACAATATCGACGTGGACATCTTTCTCCACCAAATGTCTCAATGTAACACACATACAGTTCCGACGTGGACATCTTTCTCCATCAAATGTCTCAATGTAACACACCTACAACACCGACGAGGACATCTTTGATGTAGAACATAAATACGGTCAGGTAAAGATAGATCACATGGCAGCAACCTGCCGTCGGGGATGAAGATAAACTCTAAATGAACTAATCATCAGCAACTACTATGTGGAGTGGCCAGTTACCATCTTTGCTGCATTTACCTTCACCAACTCATGCATCAGGTACCCATTTACAGCTGGGTCGAATGGAGGAGCAGTTGTGTCAGACGAGAGATCACGGCTTGTATTTTAATTTTGCCCAGACTTGGATTAGAGCTTAGAACGTAGTAATCCATTAATAATAAGCAAGCTCAATTTCAAGTACGCTTACACGGTCCACTAAACAATTCTTGACTGAAATCGCATTTTTTTTAGTGATGCAGTGTGATCGAAGAAGTGAAACGTATTGACACAAGTTGCGAGGCGAGTGGGTACCACGTGTTAAAATGACCGGCTCCAGCAAATACATGTGAACAGATAGTAAACAAGACTTCTAGTAATGTGTTTTCATTTGTTAATATTTATATAATTCAATCGTCTGGCAAAATAAAACCACAGTCGACAAAGAAATGCACAAAAATAATAAAAAGTCTGTCTTTTAGGTCATGTTTACTTTCTGTATAGAAGTCTTACAGTACAGTCGATGGGCACGTTCAAATCCCATTCATTTGCTGCATTGTGGTTTGTCTATAGACAGAAGAGAAGAAGCAGCAACAGACTGCATACATTTAAAGAAAAAAAAACATAAGACTGGCAAATTCATTTCATTCTTTACTGTTTATTGCGTATACTTTTTTTTGTTTCTAATGCCGAAACTGAAGTTTAATTTGAATTTTGTTTACATTAAATAACTACAGAAAATTGTGGTCCAGTTTTTCACAACATCAGTAAAGGTGGACAAATCTTGCTTGAAAGCTTATGCTTAGACAGATTCTTTAGGACGTTGCTTCTGACCTGCCTTACCATGGCCGTTGCCATGTTTGTCACTTTGTGGTTTGGCATTAGGATTATCAGACGCTGTGCTGCCATTTTGGCTACCTTGACCTTTATTGGCTTTATTGTCTGATTTTTTAGCGGCATATTCGTCAATCAGGCAACTGACCACCACCACCAATAATATCAGACATACAGCTCTCATCTGTAAAACACATCAGCAATATAAATGTATATCAATAAATCAATCAAGCAATCAGTAAAATGCCACGCCGAGTGACGTAGGCAATCATGTGTCTCCACAGCTTTCAGTCTATTGTATTGTTAAATAAGTTCAGTTGGTGACATTTTCTCATGGCACAAGAACAACCGTTTCAACTTCTCTTTTTGTCTTCCTTATCTCTTCCCTTCCTTCCCCTTCCCCATAATCTCGATATTATCAGTGGCTACTAAATGTGAAAGTTTTGCTTCTCTCATCATGTACCTTAAAAATCTTGTAAAATTAATTCAAGTAGGAAGCTTGAGGACAAATGAAAATAATTCTTAACTCTAACGGGAATTGAACCAGGTCCGCACTAGCAGCACCGAATCTCCGTGCAGATCAAGTAAACATGTTTTCTGTACTTAACCAACCACATCTCCGAATTCTACAGTATATTCCTACCAACACTGTGTTACCAGTGCCAAACCTGGTCTCTCTCATCTTCACATTACAGAATGATGTGAGATAAAATGCTTGAGGAAACCAGCCGGGGTCACAGGGCTCGATAGTTTACGAAATGAATATATCAGGGAAATAATAGGTGTCATATCTTGTACAGATTACATAGAGAGAGAGAACAGATCAAGTGGTTTGGCCACATTATGAGAATGCATCACGAAAAGTTGCGCGTAAAAGCATATAACCAAATGATATACGGGTAAAAAGCCAGAGAAAGACCAAGGAAAAGATTGATAGAAAACGTCATGGACATCCTGAGCAAACAGGGTCATAGCACAGCCGCGGCCAATCGAGCTCCAATCACCCCTACTCTTAACGGCAAGAGTGGATCACAATCCACCTGGGGAAAGAAAATAGATCTCCGACCAGACGGTCAGAGGATAGTTATTTAGTTAGTCGTTGGATCATCGTATTTGCACTCCGGACAAGTCCATAGGTGCTCAGATCTATACTTGAGTGTAACCGCCATTACTCGTTGACTAACGATCCCAGTACGTCGTTGATTGATCATCATTCTTTCTCGCCCACGAAACCGCTCCATTCTAGCGACACCACATTTCAAACCAATCGGATGTCAGAAGATGTCTAGTCCCGACAGGACAACAACGGATCTGGTTCAATTCCCGTCAGCGTTACAAATCTTGACTATCTGTCTGCCTTTTATTTTTGGCACGTAAGCAGGTAAGATGGAAATTATTTAATTTTCTTGCATGTATAGCTTATACTGTCCACGTTTCACAAGCGTATAGTAGGGTTGGTATAACAGCAGCATGATATACTTGAAGTTTGGTGGTTGCTCTTATACCTCTTCTGTCCCATACATTGTTGCGTAATCTGCCAAATACATCACTAGATTGTGCCAGTCTATTGTTAATTTCCACATCAATGTTGACATCCCGAGAGAGAGAGAGAGAGTGCTTCCAAGGCAAGTAAAATTGTCGACTACCTGCCGTTTTTCCTGATCGACGATGATGGAAGTAGCAGGATGTTGGTTATTTGATGTTGCTTGGTGCATGACTTCTGTTATTTTGGTGTTAATAGTGAGACCAAAGTTTTTGCAGGCCTGTGAGAAGCGGTCTATGGTGCTCTACATTGTAAATAATTTGGTTGAGAAACTCTAAGCGCTGACGTTGGTTTACAGTGTGGAAGAACACCAACACGTGAATACACAAAATGAGAAATACTATGTTCAAGTAACGTTGTTACTAGATAAACTCACTACCAAATATTAAAACCAATATAAAAACGAAAATGGAAAAAAAAATGATTCAATGACTGGTCCAATTCTAGATCAGGTGCCTATCGTCGTATTCTTCTTTTGATCTTTTCCCTTGACTGTATTTATCAGACAACGAGTATTTATGTATTAACCCAATCCCTAATACTAACCCTCACTCAAACCCAAACCCTGAACCTAACTCTCGCAACTATCCTAACCACTTATACAACCGTCCTAAATAAATAAACATTTAAATGCATAAACATTGATAAACAAATATGTAAACATAACCAAGGGAGATAATCAACAGAAAAATTCGACGGTCAGAACATGATCTGACCTTGCACACGATGACTTTTTCTACGTTTCTGTCCAACATGGACATTATCCAAAATGAAAAAATGATAAATAGACAAGCACAGTTATTTTCCCTGAAATGAAATTCTCTTACGATTTTCAGACAAATATTTCTTAGTAGAATGAAGGCCATGAACAAAACTAAGACGGACATTGTTCGCGACCTCTTGTTCGACGACAATTCTGCACTAAACGCTACCAGTCTGAAAGACATGCAGGGCAGTATGACTTCTTTTCTTTAGCCTATGCTTTGGCAGGAGCGAATACCAGACAGGTATTCCCTTCAAAAGTCCCGTATGCAAAGCATCCGTATATAATTTAAGATATGTCCGTGGCTTTTGCTCCGAATATACTTTCATAAAATATGTCTTAATCTTAATCAACAACGCCTACTCGCCATGCACAAATATTATCAATATCAAACATCTGAAATCGTACATGTACAAATCTGTCCTTATTTTCTTTTCGCTTTCAGCAATTTTTTTGGCCTTGCATTCATGGGAAGAGGAGTTACATAAAGACGGGCTTTTTGTGTGGTTCATATTTGTTTGTTTTCATGGTTTCTTTTATTTCTGCAATACATCTTTTGTATGGTCTGCCTCTGGCTTTGCATATAACATTACTTTTTGAGAGGCACTGTCTGATGGTAGTCTGGAAGTATGTGAAAACCATTGAATCTGTTGTCCTCTGATGTAATCCAGGATTAGCATTTTGTTTGTAGGTCTTTTGATATTTTCATTTCTGATTTTGTCTCCCATTGTTTCTCCGAGAATTCTACGTAGCCAAATCTATTTTGTTATCTTGTGTTTTTGTGTGTGTGGCTTTTGTTGTTGTTAGTGTCCATGATTGACATTGATAGCATAGTGATGGTATGAAGTCTGTCTAGTAGCAGTATATGATATAGACATATGAACTCTGATAAAAACAAGTAATAGACGAAATAACAACATTTAGATTACCTTTATCAGTGTTAGACAGCGAGGTTGCAGTTAGAACTTCTCAAACTTCCTGACGATATTCAATGGTAAAATAACGGTGAATAGCCTTATTTTATAGAGACATCATAACAAAGTACGTGTTTTAATGAGCTCTCTAATAATTCTTAAAGATAACTTTCATGTGTGATTAAGCGGATTTAGCTTCAATAGCGGGTATTAGTTCAGGTGAGAACAGGTGAATATTGCACCAGGTGTGAACACCCATAAATTAATCTATGTAGAAAATAACGCTTAATGATAATTTGAGTGTGATCAAGTACACAAGGACATTGTACTCGATTACTCTTGCACACCAACTAAGCAGCAGTCCGCCTCATGTTGTTGAGATATCAACTGAGTAGCAGTCCGCCTCATGTTGTTGAGATATCAACTGAGTAGCAGTCCGCCTCATGTTGTTGAGATATCAACTGAGTAGCAGTCCGCCTCATGTTTCAAATATGAAATGCACTGAGACAAGTTCTTCTTCTTTCGTTCTTTAGATATAAATATATATCCATATCTGTAATTGTATCTCCTCAATAAACATAAAATATATCTATATCTGTAATTTTATCTCGTCAGTAAAGTACCCCATATTTATCAGCTTATATAAATGTACATACAGTTTTGATTCTAGTTTTGATTCTAGTTTTGTTTCTAGTGTTCCAGTATGTTTGTCTCATCATCTCATACTTAGAACGTTCTGGAAGTATATGTTCTACAGTCTGTGTTGTCTGTACACATGTACATACACGTAGCTGGGTTGTCCGTACACATGTACATACTTACCTGTGTTGCCTGTCCACATGTATATACACATAGCTGGGTTGTCTGTACACGTGTACATACACATAGCTGCGTTTCCATTCCCAAATTGTGTGTATATATGGCTGCGGAGTCGGTCGTGTCCTTTCCTGAGGCCTAAAATTGCAACGCGTTCTGGTCAGTTAACAATGTGATAGCCAACTTGTGTTAGTGCTTGTGACTTTCTGATTGATTTGATCAGTGGTTGTTTTTTCTTTCTGATGGTAAGTGATTTCCACATCTGGTTCGTCCTAGGTAGTCTTCTACTTAGCCAATTGATCCCCTCTTTCATGCTAGTTACACAACACGTAGCAACTTTCATGCTAGTTACACAATTTGCAACGCAATGAAATAGGCAAATGAGTGCAACTGTGGATATGCGAGGAATGCAAGAGAGAATCTGTCATATTAAAAAAACATTCATTAACGTTTGGCAAATATACCAGATATATTTCAATATAATGTTAATACAAATATTCTAGAAGGGGGGTAATTAAGACATAAAGAAATATACGATATTGCAGGGTTGCCATATCGGCAATTTCACTGTCATATTTCAAGAATTTATCCATTTGAAATATCACTAAAACTTAAAATGTATGTACTTATTTGTCACAAAACAAGAAAAGATCATGTGAGGAATGAAGAGATTAGAGATCATGTGAGGAATGAAGAGATTAGAGATCATGTGAGGAATGAAGAGATTAGAGATCGTGTGAGGAATGAAGAGATTAGAGATCATGTGAGGAATGAAGAGATTAGAGATCATGTGAGGAATGAAGAGATTAGAGATCATGTGAGGAATGAAGAGATTAGAGATCATGTGAGGAATGAAGAGATTAGAGATCATGTGAGGAAATAAAAGATTATAATAAATGTTGGAACAACGTCTGTAGCTCAAATATATTGAAAAACTGAGACTGAAATAGTTCGACCACTTAATGAGAATGAACCATTATTGGTCAGCGGCAAGAGTATACAACATAAAAATGGAAATATCAAGATGCAAATGAAGGCCATGAAGAAGGTGGATTGAAGGAGTTACCAATTCTGAGACGTCGCAATATTACTGCATATCAAGTCATCTAAAAGTGCAGCCATATCTAGCAAACCGAGCGTCATTCAATCCTACGACGTCTTGTAACAAATGTAGAAGAAAGATAATAAATAGACAAAGGCAATTGGTAGCATATCTTATTTATCATGTAGTTCGCAATTTATTTTGGCTGTGGTCATTTTCGTGGCATTATGAATACGTTTAGCAGTTTTCCACTGCTTTCTGAACTGTTTGGGTGCACAATTGCATGCTTAGGGATTTCAACCCAGTTGCTTGCCGTCATAGAGGTGCTCTGCACCATGACGGTTAGCTTCAACTAGCTGGCAACCCTGTGATATTGATAGAAATGCCCTTGTAATATGATTTTGTGTAATAATTAATGAAGACCTGCATTCCAGAAAGTATGAGGTAAAAGGTTGTGCAAGTACGTTTAGATGAACTTGGGTTCGTCCGGCAGTTCAGAACGCAATGGCAAAAATTAACACATATAACAGAAAACAAGCAGTAAGGACATCGACGGTCACATTGGTATGAGTAATACAGATTGATCGGAAGAGGTGAAATGACACTGAAAAAGGAAAATACAAAAATGACTACAAACATGTGACACGAAACAAACTGATACTATGGATCAACTAGTCATACATAAGACAGGCGCTTATTAATTCCGCCGGGATTAAGAGTGTCATATTGGTAAATGTAGCGGTTCTCAAGCGCCAGATAGGCCCGGTCGTCAGAGAAGCACGACTTAATGGCCGTAACCTGAATGTCTGGGGTGCCGCGATCGCCCGTGCCATTAAAGTGGACGTCAACAGGCAAACCCGAAAGGTTTTTTTATGCTGTACAGATGTTCGCAGAATCGGTCTGCGAGCCTCCTTCCAGTTTCACCTATATATGTCATGGCACAATACTTGCATATGATGGCATAGATGACGTTGCGGGACATACCTCCTGTGAAGCTCTCCTCAATGGTGAAGGTGGCTTTAGGGAATGTGACAGACCGGATCTGGGTGACGTAGGCACAAGTGTAGCATTTACTGCGCTTGCATCTGATGGTGTTAAAATAATTAGGAACGTCAGGCTGGAGGTGACTCCGGACCAGTAGAACCATGAGGTTCTTGTCACATCTGTAAGCAACAAGAGGGGTGGGGGGCACAGAACACTTTAGCGTCTCGGGGTCAAAGGTTTTTTTGAAATATATTTTATAAATCCACCTTCTTCTTGGTCTTTTTCTGTATCTTGCTGTATACTTTTTCATATTGCCTGCTCTTGCTGCTTCAGGTTTTTCCTTAAGGTTTCATTCTTATTAGGTGGCCTAACCATTTCAATCTCTTATTTTTTCAATATATTTGATTACTAATGTTTTTTTTCCAGCAGGTCTTTAATCTCCTCTTTTCTCATATGATAACTTCTTGTTCTGTTTTTCTCTTTGGTTTGCTGCTTTTCTTAGACATCTCATTTCACACACAGTTAGCTTTCTCTCTTATTCTTTTGTTAATGTCCATGTCTGACATTAAAAACAAATATTGGGATGAATATTGAATTGATGATTTGCCTTTTGGTTTCCTTCGGGATAGATGTGTGTTTCAAAATTGGTGTAAGTTCATCATTTACGTAGTTGACTTTTTGAATTCAGTCTCTAGCTCTCTGCCCATTCTTCTGTCGTCTGTAAAAATGCTCCTTAGATATTTACATTTCTGCAATTGTTTCAGTAGTTTCATCATTTATCTGTATGTTGATTGTATTTTTTGTGTGGCCTATTGACAATATTAGAAACATTTTTTTTTCTGCGTTAAACTTCATGTTGTGATTGTGGGAACTTTTTTTAAGTAAGTTTATGTGGTCTTGCAGCTCTTCACAATCGTATTTAGAAGTAACTATAAAAATGGATGTTTTAGCGGCTTACAGGTAGAATGGGTCTGCATAATTGGACTTTTTTAGCGGCTTACAGGTAGAATGGGTCTGCATAAGTGGATTTTTTTTAGCGGCTTGACGGAGATCGGGAGTTTTAAATAGTAACACCCACAGGCCACGTGCCTTATGGAGGCCCATGTGTAATAAAGATAGAAGTTGCTGATACATGATCTCCTACGACAGCTGGCGTTTGGCTTAATAACGATGATGATATTAAAGGAAAAGGTGGTCACTTTAGGGCGGGAAAATTAAAAATACGGCCAGCGAGCAGGCTCGTAGATAGTGTTGGGCGGGTCAAACCCCCACTCCCTTCAGAAATAAAAATATGAGTTTTAGCACTAGGAACTTAACCTAATGCGGGTATACCCCCACCTTCTTTAACGATTTTATGCATAAAGGTTATCTAATGAAAAAGACAGAATTGTAATGAAATTGACTCAACTATATTTTGTTTAGGTAAACAATACAGAAAACGTATCTACAGCCCAGCACCGGATTTAGACGTGATCGGGATCTTAGCTGTTTGAGATATGAGGCCTTAAGCTGTTTGAGATATGAGGCCTTAAGCTGTTTGAGATATGAGGCCCTAAGCTGTTTGAGATATGAGGGCTTAAGCTGTTTGAGATATGAGGCCCTAAGCTGTTTGAGATATGAGACCCTAAGCTGTTTGAGATATGAGGCCCTAAGCTGTTTGAGATATGAGGCCCTTTAACAATTAAGAAGTATATAGATAGTGAAATATAAACATTTTTAGCGCCCCCAAGAAAGTGGGTGCCCTAAGCTTATAGCTTGTTTAGTTTATAGGTAAATACTGCACTGCTACGACCCAGCCAGCGTATCAATGTAGACAAAACGTAATGACCCTGGATTGAACACCGGCCCCTTATCCATTATCTCCGAGATACCCACCCCACTATATCTAGATGATTGTTGGTATGCACCTACCCACACTTAACGTATTATTCGTCTGTTTCCATATATTTCATTATGTCAGTATCACAACTCACACCTGATGCAATACTCACCTGTACTCACCTGACATATTATTCCATTTATAGAAATTAATATTTGCATAATCACACCTGGATGTTACCCACAAAGATCACAAAGAAAACTTATTAAAACACATTCTTTTTTGTGATGGTCACTATAAAATACAGACTATTCACCGTGAATTTTTTCATTGGGCATCGTCAGGAAGTTTGAGACGTTCTAACTGCAACCTCACTGTCTAACACCGAAAAAGGTAATCTAATTGTTGTTTTGTCTGCTGCCTGTTTTTGTCAGAGTTCATATTTCTGAACCATACACTGTACGGTAGTGTGTATTTCTGATTCATGCACTAAACGATAACGTGTGTCCGCGTAATAATTACCAATAAACAAATGTCAATATTTCTTAAGTTATTCAAGGCAGACTGACCGGATGAAAATGTTTTGTTAGGCAAACACAACAAGCTTCAGCAGCAACTCACCTAGTTTCAGTAAACCTCAAAATGATCACCTTTAGCGGTCTGGGTAACGTCGAGACGGTACTCTATTTCTCTTCAGGTGTTTTGAAACATGAGGTTTGCCGGATTCAAGCGTCAATTATTAACATTACCCAGTCCTTGCATCGCAATTTTTCAGACAAAGGTTTTTTACGTTTCCCCCATAGATAGAAATCAAAGGATGTCAGATCTGCAAACCTTGGTTACCATTAAATTGGATCTAATCTTCCAATCCATCTGTCTGGAATTTGTTGATGAAGGTAATATTTACTTCATTGGCGCATAGTGTGAAGGTGCTCCATCTTGCTGGAACATGAATCTTTCTGGTATCCAGGAACTGCACAATCGAGAAGCATGTACAGAGTGTGTTGCTCTTGTGAATGTGACTTCGATCACAGAATTCTAGGTTAAGTCACGAGCAGACGTTAAATTCAAGCCTGTTCATGCTTCATTACGACATGTGGTGTTCATGTCGTCACATCCTACAATTATGTCGGGGAACTTTTTCACAATTTTGACAGGTTACTTCATCACAGAATGTCACACGATTGAGAATTTCATTGTCGCCATCGAAGTGACACATCAGTTCATTCTCGCACATTCTCGGACATTTCCGCACATTCTCGGACATTTCCGCACATTCTCGGACATTTCCGCACATTTTCGGACATTTCCGCACATTCTCGGACATTTTAGCGCATTCTCGGACATTTTAGCGCATTCTCGGACATTTTAGCGCATTCTCGGACATTTTAACACTAAATGTTCTCAACTGCTGCTAAAATTTAATGGTTTCTATAGGATGCAAGTAATAATAATCGCTTCTAGCTTAAATTTTGTGTGAGCAAAAAAAAATCACATTTGGCATTGGTAGTTATTTTGTTATTGGTAGTGATTCTGTTATTGGTAGTGATTCTGTTAGTGGTAGTGATTCTGTTAGTGGTAGTGATTCTGTTAGTGGTAGTGATTCTGTTAGTGGTAGTGATTCTGTTAGTGGTAGTGATTCTGTTAGTGGTAGTGATTCTGTTATTGGTAGTGATTCTGTTATTGGTAGACCCAACAAACGAACGCATCCCTGTAGAGATGTCACATGAAGAATACAGATCCCTAAACCAACTGCTATTCCCTTTAGAGATATCATATGAAGAATACAGATCCCTAAGCCAACTGCTGTTTGCAGATGATCAAAGTTGAATATACGAATCTCGGTCGGACATCCGTCACCAAATGGTGGGAATCCCAAGCTGAGGGATCATCCCGCCCTAAAGTAGTTCGCGTTGGAACTTTACTGCCAGATCACAAGGAAGAACATTACATCAAGTCAGTGGAGCCTTTACGCTAACAACAAACATTCTATAAAATATCACCGGATCACAGCGTGCCAGGTTCGAAACCACGTCAGGACAAACAAAATCCGGGTTGTGATTTCTCACATGACACGGTCACTTCTCCAGTCGACTCTGCTGTAAATGAGTACCTGACGCATGAGTTAAGGGTAACAAGGAAAGGAACTTGCCACCCGCCCTAATAATTGCTGTGGCTTAGTACATGAAGAGTTATCTTCATCCCCGACGGCAATCTGCTTCCATGGAACCAACCTTTACCTTTACGAAGAAATATAACTAACAGTATACCATACACTGCCTTACAGTTTTAACGTATGTCATTGTTACCTTGTACATCTTTCTTTTTTCTTTTCTAGCATGTCTGCCGTGAGGCGTCGTGGGGAAACAAACAGAAGATGTATGTTTGCCAGTTTGGAGGCTTCAGTGGAATTTAATTTGTATCTGTTTAAAAATATCTTTGATGTTGTCGATGAACCTGTATCATGGTCGGCCTTTTGCTCTATATCCTTAGCATTCTTCTGTTGCATGTTGCCACCGGGAGTTGACTTGGGTTCATTCTTGTTAGATGGTCAAACCACTTTATCTTTTGTCTCTGTATATAGTTCATAACCAGCATTCTTCTTACGTTGTTGTTGGGAATCTTATCTCTACGTGTGATTCTCAATGTCTTTCCGAGTCATTACATCTCGCATACGGTGATATATCACTCCAGTTCTTTGTCAAAGTCCAAGTCTAACATTGATAACACAGAGTTGGAATAAAGATAAAGTTGATCAACGTTCGTTTGTTTGTCAAATCTATATGTTTGTATGTCAGTTGGTTGTCATATCTATTATGTTTGTGTGTAAGTAGTGGCGTCAGTTGGTAAAGGACCACACATCTTTACTTTCTCACATCGTGTGTCGATCAAATTTTTCGTCTTCAGTAAATATACTTCAATCTTGAATATCTCTATTTTTAAATGTCTACTGTATAATGCTTTTGTGATAGTGTGATATGATTGCTGTTTTTTAATGTTTGTTCACTGTTTCCCTTTTAGATTCTTGAAAGAGACCTTAATGTTGAAACGTAGAAACTGTCTTGTGTACTGTTATTTGTATTGTTTGTGTTGTTCGTCCATCACATGATGATGATGACCATTTGTTACATCCACTTTTGAAAATTCAATTTTAGTTATGTCCTTGATTATGAGTTTGTAGATGGCTAATGAGCCCTATTCGAGCTGTAAATGTCCTTGGACAGTTTGGACATGGAATAACGACTGTAGACGGATCTTGGTCTATCCGTGACTTTCTAGCTGCTCTCCGCTGTTGAGCTGCTGAATTTCTCTTCTTTTCACAAGATGATGCGCTCTTTTTTATTCTAGAACGCCATGTAGATCTATTTTGTGCAAGTTCTTCCTATGTATCGTGGACTATTTAAAGGCTTTCAGTGAGTCCTTTAACGAGTCCCTGTAGCGCTTCCTTTGGCCACCTTGAGATCGTATACCCTTCTCTAGCTCACCATAGAGAAGTATCTTTGGCAGACGATGGTCTGGCATACGCACCAAATGACCTGCCCAACGAATCTGTGTCTGCATCAGGATTGTGTCAATGCTTGGGATACCAGCTCTATCAAGGACAGTGGTATCTGGAATCTTGTCTTGCCATCTGATGTTCATAACCTGTCTGAGACAATTTGTATGAAAATGATTGAGTTTTTCACATGACGTCTATACACAGTCCATGTTTCACTAGCGTATAGCAGCACTGGAAGTACCACTGCTCTGTAAACTTTCAGCTTAGTCTGTAGGTTAATGCCATTTCTACGCCAAACATTTGCGTACAATCTGCCGAAAGTACTGCTTGCTTTGGCGATCCTTGTATACACTTCATCATCAACGTTGGCATTTTGTGATAACGTACTGCCTAGATATGTGAATCTATTCACAACTTTCAGTGCTACACCATTTACCTTTATGCAGGGCTCGAGATAGCTTTTGCCAAGTGCTTGCTGTAATATGACTTCTGTTTTCTCTGTGTTAATGGTAAGCCCAAAGTTGGCACAAGCTTTGGAGAATCTGTCTATAATACATTGTAGATCAGCCTCAGAGTTGTATTGTTTGTACTCAAACACTGTAGTATATGCGCTCATTGTAAAGCTGCTGGACCGTATCTTTGACGTAAGTATTTCTTCTGTAGACATATTTGTAATATCACTCCGTAGCTAGTGATAATTGTAGTTTTTCTTCGTAGTCAGCCCATCGTCTTCTTGGTTTTCCCTTTCTCCTCTACCCAGGTTCTCTGTCCTCCATTATTTGTCTTTCTAAACAGTTGTGTCTCTTTATATGACCAAACAGGTGTAGTTTTCTTTTTGCTATTGTGTTTAGTAACCAACACTCTGGAATCTTCAATGTGTTTATAATATCTGAGTTTCTCTGTTTTCCTTCCATGATATTTTAATTATCTTTCTGCAGCATTTCATCTCAAAGGCGTTGATCTCTTTGCCGCTGTTTAACTTAGTGTCCATGTTTCACAGCCGTAATCTCCGTATATTCCGTAATTTCCAATGGATTAATCACACAGTAGCGAGTAATAATTATAGTACTACTTCTGTAGACATATTTGTAATATCACTCAGTAGCGAGTAATAATTATAGTACTACTTCTGTAGACATATTTGTAATATCACTCAGTAGCGAGTAATAATTATAGTACTACTTCTGTAGACATATTTGTAATATCACTCAGTAGCGAGTAATAATTATAGTACTACTTCTGTAGACATATTTGTAATATCACTCAGTAGCAAGTAATAATTATAGTACTACTTCTGTAGACATATTTGTAATATCACTCAGTAGCGAGTAATAATTGTATGCACACTATATGTCTACTCTTGATGTCTGTTACAGATGAGAGCTGTACGTCTGGTAATATCTGTGCTGGTAATAGGATGTATCTATGACGGATTTGTCGCTTGCAAGGATGACAGTTCTAACAAAACGGCTGCTGCACATATTCACGGTGGTTGATTTTGGCGTGCATGATAATAACAATGCAAAGAATGGAATACATGTTGACTACAAGGGTAAGGTACACACAGCTTCCGGTAATGAAACCGAGGGAAACGGGCACTGTCGTGGTTTTGGCCTGCATCATCATCATCATCACGTTGCAAAGAATGTAACACAAACTGACAGACGCTCGCGTAAGCCATTTTCCGGTAATGTAGCTAATGGACGAACTTGCTCATGGACTTGGTGGTCGTCATCGTCAGAATACAACAGGCACTGGGAATAATTCTAATAAAGGCGAGACACCAGATCCTATGTAATCAGTTGCCCCAGTCGCAGGCTAAGATATCGCTCTCAATATTTAACCACTTTCAATACACCTGATCCACAACATACTGTAGACAATTAATGCGAATCCATCGAAAATACAGTCATGTCGACTCATAGGAAATCAACTTTTTCAAGTGAAGCAATGCGTTTTTTCTGTAAAGTTCATTGATGGTTGTGCGTTAACTTTGTGGCAACTTTGTGTTAACGGTCGATGTAAAACACGAGGAAAGACAAGTATCGTCAAATTAAAAGTATGATTACTGATGATATGTGTTATAGCGATACTCGATTGATGTAAACCAATTAAAATTAAATTTCAATCTATTTTCGACGTTTCTGCAGTAAATACATATAATCATCATCATCATTTAGTTCCGTCTCTGCAGCTAAGGCTGGCTGCAACAGATCTTCAACATCTCATGTATCTTGTTTTGGTGCTGCACTCTGCCAGACTGTAAAGTTATGGTTCGTCTCGTGATGATAGTCTCCCACTTGTATCGCTCTCTATCTACAGGAAAGAAAAAAATCTTTGTCTTGCTCGCCTCCCATCGACTCTACCCTCAAGTAACGTCTTCAACAACGTGCTGCACAAATATTCTCTGAAATAGGAAACATGAACTCCAAGATTACTCACACAGAACTCAGAGATTTATCATTTTATACAAAAAAACTCACATATATATAACTCAAGTATATAACTAACATATATAAGTAAATAGCGCACATATATATATAAAACTCATATATATATATATATATATAACCATATCGAGGCCAGCACCGTGCAGTGGTGATGCGGCTTAGTTCAGCCATCAGGGGCTGGAAACTAAGACTGGTCGGGCAGTCCCACTCGAGCAGGACCATAGTCCGGCCCAAGTAAGCAGAGTGCTGAAGACGGAGGCATCCATCCAGCCAAAAGGCGCACAGATAATCAGGATGCCACGCACAAAACACAATGGAAACATGTCTGTATTTATAAATAATTATGGTGTCTGCTCTGTGGAGGACGTCCAGGCAGGGAAGGTGCCGGGCACTATACCCCGAAAGGGCTCAACCTCAGTTACTGGAAGTCCTTCTCAATTGCCAGGAGGCAAGGGAATAGAGCTACTGGCCAAACAAACAAACGACCAATGAAAATAATGCACTGGAATGCTGAGGGTGTCAACAATAAAATAGATGGATGTAGCAAAAAATTGGAACTTGAAAATGTCCTCAGTGAAGAACAAATTAGTATATGCTGTATCCAAGAAACACACCTCAGCAGCGACATAGCCTTCAAAATCAGAGGCTACCAGTGCTGCCGATCTGACAGAAAGGATAGGCGAAAGGGTGTCATATCGACAAGAGAGGTGAGGAACTTGAGAGCTGGCAGGATGAAAATAATCTCATCCTTATTAACCAGCCAGCAGACTCACCAACCTTCTACTCGAGAGCATGGCACACCACCTCTACATCAGACCTGGCATTCCACTCACCAGGCTTGGAATGGAACATCACACGTGTCGTTGGAAAGCAGCTTGGGGATAGTGACCAGTATTTCTGGAAATTCACAATGAATTTACCAAGGACAGCAGCATGCTCACTAGGTGGAACTATAAAAGGGCAGACTGGAAAATGTACCAGCATTTAACCAGTGTTCTAGCTAAGGACATGAACTTGGACAAAGACATCAATAGAGCAGTGAGTGAATTTAATAGATGTATACTACATGCTGCTAGTAAAACCATACCCAGGGGGGCATGCAAAAACTACAAACCGTACTGGAATGATGAACTGGAAAAGCTGCAAAATGAGATGGAAACATCTAGACAGCAGGCTGAGAATAGACCTAGCCAAGAACATCACAACAAATATCAGCAAACAAAGGCTAAATTTCAAAGAGCCAAGTTACAAGCCAGACGGAGCAGCTGGAAAGAAATAACAGAGTCGCTGAACCTAGAAGGAGATACTAGGAAATTATGAAAACTTGTAAAACAACTAAATGATGAAGGTATAGGGAGAAATACCAGGATCACACTTTATAAAGATAGAAACATTTTAACAGGTAAACATGCAGCTCTCAATGTTTGCAGATTCCTTTGCAGAGGACAATATCGTCAAAGTCAGCCCAGACAAACAACAGGAGGTTCGAGAGAACCAGAAAAACATTGGAGAAGGCGAACCTATACCTGAAGTCATGGAGGCACCAATCACAATGAGAGAACTGGAGCATACAATATCCAAATTGAAAATGAAAAAGTCCCCTGGAGCTGATGGAGTGTCCAATGAAATGATTAGAAACCTGGGAATTGCAGCAAGAGCAAAGCTGCTGCAGATCTTTAACACAAGCTGGTCCACAGGTAATGTACCACAGGCGTGGAGAGAAGCAATAATGATACCTCTCCTCAAATCAGGAAAAGATGGCAACACAGTCTCCAACTACAGGCGCATCAGCCTCACGAGCTGTCTATGCAAAACAATGGAACGCATTATCAATCTTAGGATGCAGTGGTACCCTAACCCTTCTGGTATCACAGCAAGCAGGTTTCAGACAGTGCTACTCTACTGAAGATCAGGCAATCTACCTCTCCCAAGAGATTGAGGATGCCTTCCAAGATAAGAAACTGGTACTAGCAGCATGGATAGACCTCAGGAAAACATTTAATAAGGTCTGGAAAGAAGGGCTCCTAAAGAAATTGCGAAATTGCAGGGTGAGCTCAAGAATGTACAAATGGGTAAAAGAATACCTGCATAATAGAAGAGCCAGGGTACAATTAGATGGTCGCAAAAGCAAGAAAGTTCTACTGCGTCATGGAGTCCCCCAGGGAGGAGTCCTGTCACCCACACTTTTCTTGGTTTACATCAATGACCTAGTTGCTGAACTACTACACGGGATCAAAGTGGCAATGTATGCTGACGACCTGGTGATCTGGTGCACGGAAGAACATGCAACAGTGGCCACTAAACAAATACAAAGAGCTATCGATGCCCTAACCGTATGGGCAAATAGATGGTGCGTCAGCATTAACACAGATAAGTGCAGCACTACACTCTTTACCCTCTCACCAAAACAAAAAGCTGGTCATATCAAGATAGATGGAGAGCTCTTGAAAGAAGACAAACAACCCACATACCTCGGAGTTACCTTTGATGATAAACTGACATGGAAGCAGCACATAAACAAAGCAACAACAAAAGCCAGGAGGAAGTTAGCTATCCTGAGAAAACTAAGTGGAACCACATGGGGAGTCAGTGGAAATATACTCAGTAAAGTTTACCAGCAAGGCATAAGACCACACCTGGAATATGGTTCAGCTGCGTGGTGTCCTGCATCAAACACCACATTACGATGAACTAGATAAAGTGCAAAACAAGGCACTTAGAATAATGTTGGGAGCAATGAAATCAACACCCATAGCAGAGATGCAGAAAATGGGAAGAATGCAAACACTTGGTGAACGCAGAGACACAAAAGTACTAATTCAAGGAGAAAAGTTTCAGTGTATGCCAAGTCATCCAATGGAGGAAAGATTCCAAAATCTAGCAATGGGGCGACTGAAAAGAAGCAGCTTTATCCATCAAGCTAAACGACTCCGTAGACAACTTACAGACCTACCTGAAGTTGACAGCCCCTTAAGGTCTGTACCAGAACAAATCCCGTGGAGTGAAAGGCATGGAATGCCAATATACATTCAGATCCATGTGAAAGGAATACTAAGCGAGGACGAACAGAACAGTGTGCAGCGAAGGACAGTCACCCTCAGTTTCCTGGATGAGGAATATCCACAAGATATATGGGTCAGAGTATACACAGATGGGTCAGCACAGAATGCTGTGAGGAATGGAGGTGCAGGTGTATATATAAAATATCTACACAAGCCTAGAGATACAATCAGAACACCGACAGGAAAATTCTGCAATAATTATGATGCAGAAGTCCAGGCAATTAGTGTGGCAGCTAAAAAAACTGCTGAACTCCAACTCTGGCCAACAGCCTGTGGTATTCCTGACAGATGCAAGGTCAGTGCTTCAATCTCTCCAGTCTGGAAAACTAACAGACTTGAAAAAAACTACTTAACGAATTGTTGTACCAGTATAGGGTAACCATGCAGTGGATACCCTCTCACTGTGGAATACCAGGAAATGAAAAAGCAGACCAACTGGCTAAGGAAGGTACTGCCGAAGACCAACCAGATATACCAATCACCTACCATTAGAAAAAACAGATGATCAAGTCAATAAGAAAGCCATAAACACCAACACAAGATGACTATCACATTATGAACAGATCAGAACAAGTTGTAATTCTACGCCTCAGAACAGGACACAACCGACTCCGTTGTCACATGTATACACAGTTCAAGATTGGCAACACGGCCATGTGTACATGTGGACAAGCAGCACAGCATACCAAACATATACTTCAAGAGTGTTCTGAGCATGAAACGCTGTGGCAGACATATTGGCCAGAGGAAACAACACTGGAATCAAAGCTCTATGGGACGCTGTATGAACTACAAAAGACAGTGAGTTTTATTAAGGAGACAGAATTACAGATATAGACATGTTTCAAGTGAACGAAAGAAGAAGAAGAATATATATATATATATATATATAAGTATATATAAGTATATGTTACAACACCTGTTCCTAGCAGGAGGTGAGGATCCTGGGATACTAACAAACTTAAATGCCTTCACCCTCCACCCCCGTTAAGGACCAAACATGCACCCATAAACTTCTCCACCCCTAACACAACTATATCCCATAAATTTCCCCACCCCCTAACACAACTATGTCCCATAAATTTCCTCACCCCCTAACACAACTATGTCCTATAAATTTCCCCACCCCCTAACACAACTATGTCCCATAAATTTCCCCACCCCCTAACACAACTATGTCCTATAAATTTCCTCACCCCCTAACACAACTACGTCCCATAAACTTCCTCACCCCCTAACACAACTACGTCCCATAAACTTCCTCACCCACTAACACAACTACGTCCCATAAACTTCCTCACCCACTAACACAACTACGTCCCATAAACTTCCTCACCCACTAACACAACTACGTCCCATAAACTTCCTCACCCACTAACACAACTACGTCCCATAAACTCCTCACCCACTAACACAACTACGTCCCATAAACTTCCTCACCCCGTAACACAACTACGTCCCATAAACTTCCTCACCCACTAACACAACTATGTCCCATAAACTCCTCACCCACTAACACAACTACGTCCCATAAACTTCCTCACCCCGTAACACAACTACGTCCCATAAACTTCCTCACCCACTAACACAACTACGTCCCATAAACTTCCTCACCCACTAACACAACTACGTCCCATAAACTTCCTCACCCACTAGCACAACTACGTCCCATAAACTTCCTCACCCCGTAACACAACTACGTCCCATAAACTTCCTCACCCCCTAACACAACTATGTGCCATACATTTTCCCACCCCTAACACAACTACGTCCCATAAACTTCCTCACCCCTAACACAACTATGTCCCATAGACCTCCCCACCCCCTAACACAACTATGTTCCATAAACTTCCCCACTCCCTATCACAACTACGTCTTTGAGACGACAAACCTTACATAATTTCACTCGTGTCACCTCGATCACTCAACTGAGTTCTGTACCTTGTAAGAAAGTCTATGAGCAGTGAAGACATATCACTCAACTGAGATTTGTACCTTGTTAGAAAGTCTATGAGCAGTGAAGACATATCTGCTCACAGCTGAATATATTACTTATCATCCGTCTGAGCACTGTACGGAAAGTAACAACGAGTATCGACAACCCTGTATGTCGTAAGAGGCGACAAAAGAGGTTTTGGAGTGGAATTAGCCGCCCCATCTCACAGAGACTCGAATTGACAAAGAAGCCGTGCTGAAATTGGATGCGCTATGTCAAAACGTTCTAATATGTCAGACAAGCTGTAAACCATGGCACAACACATTCCTCTCTCCAGACAACATCCTGCTTACCTGTACAAGTTTGAAAATGAACACAGAAGAAGAATAATTCATTAGAATTAACATAATGTGGATTTCTCAAATTACTATGTCACTGAATTGCAATGATCAGCAGTCAATGTTTAGTGATTTTAGTAGAACGTGATAGCTTCACTCAGCATCATTTATCTTGGCTGATACGATTAGTCAGAGATTTTCATTGATCACGTGGCACATATTTTGTTTCACAACCCAATGGAAAATCGTGGGGAAGGGGCGCTAATGGGGGGGGGGGATTATATAATACATTTCCTCCCTCCATTTATTTGCGGCCAGCGTCCGTTGCCGGAACTGAGGTTAGTAAAGCTTAGCAGTAAACTATGTATAAAGGAAGTCACTGCAAGTACCACCAGACTTGCGAATGATCACGCCATCATAGAACTACTACTTTTATTACTACTGCGAATACTACTACCATTACTATTACTACTACTACTACCACAAGTGCCATTACTACTACTATTGCCATTACTACTACCACTACTGCCATTACTACTACTACCACTACTGCCATTACTACTACTACTACTACTACTACTACTACTACTACCACTACTTCCATTACTACTACCACTACTTCCATTACTACTACTGCTGCTACTGCTACTACTACTGCTACTACTACTACTATCACTACTTCCATTACTACTACTACTACTGCTACTGCTACTACTACTACTACTGCTACTACTACTACTATCACTACTTCCATTACTACTACTGCTACTGCCACTACTACTACTACTGCTACTACTACTACTACTACTACTACTACTACTACTACTACTACTACTATCACTACTTCCATTACTTCTACTGCTACTGGTACTACTACTACTACCACTACCTCCATTACTACTACTGCTACTGTTACTGCTACTACTACTGCTACTACTACTTCCATTTCTACTACTAATATTACTGCTTCTACTACTACTACTACTACTACTACTACTACTACTACTACTACCACTACTTCCATTACTACTACTACTGCTACTACTGCTACTACTACTACCACTACTTCCATTACTACTACTACTGCTACTACTGCTACTACTACTACCACTACTTCCATTACTACTACTACTGCTACTACTACCACTACTGCTGCTACTACTACTACTACTGATGCTGCTGCTGCTGCTGCTACTACTACTACTACTATTGCTACTACTACTACTACTACTATTGCTACTACTACTACTACTACTATTGCTACTACTACTACCACTAATTCCATTACTACTACTACTACTACTACTACTACTACCACTACTTCCATTACTACTACTACTGCTACTACTACCACTACTGCTGCTACTACTACTACTACTGATGCTGCTGCTGCTGCTGCTGCTACTACTACTACTACTACTATTGCTACTACTACTACTACTATTGCTACTACTACTACTACTACTACTATTGCTACTACTACTACTGCTGCCTCTTAGTAGGATGTTTTGTGGGAAAACCATTGTCCCAGTAATCTTGGTTATATTTTTTATGGTTTTTTTTATTAACTCTTATTTGTTTCTTGATAAAGATTCCAATAGAACCGACACGTTAATAATTGTGTTTTATTCTATTACCTATTATGGAAAGCAGGTTGTCTACTAGCGAGATGAAACTACATTAAAAAATGTATGACTAGGACAAGAGATTTGTCACAACGATCATGGTCATCAGAAAGTATACGCAACTTTGCCTTGACAATAGACAAAAATACATCATTATCATCACGTTCCACAAACGCCCATAATAAATCTTCTGTACACATTCCGAATTCATTCATTCATTCATTTTCCTTTTGTGCTGAAGTTATCGCATAGGGCAGAGGTCAGATCTCTCCAATTCTGTCTGTTCGAAGCTATTCTGTGCAGTTCTTGAATAGTATGAATATTGGTTGTTTTACTTTCTCTAAGTATTGTTCTTCTGAGTGTTTCTTTCGGTCTACCCCTTACTCTTTTGCCTGTAGGTATCCATTCAAGAGATTAGTGGTGTATTCTGTTCATGTCTGCGCGTAGGACATGCCCGATGTAGGACCACGGCGTTTTCTGATAACATCTGTGATGAAATTTTGATGTGTCTCTTCTCTGATTTTATCATTCGATTTGAATTCACTCCAATGGGTGTTAGTTATCATACGAAGACATTTGTTATCGAAACTCAGTACTTTCTTTTCTGAAGATAAAGAGCTTTTCCAGCTCTCACATCCATATGATAGTACCGGAATAACGCAGGAATTAAATAAGCGCATTTTCGTGCGTGTGATAATTGACTTTTACCTCCAGATATTAGACAGTTTGTTAAAGGCACTTGATGCTAGTGCAACGCGAGTTGTAATTTCTGTCATGACATCACCTTCGAGTGTTAATTTGCTTCCTAGATAGGAGAATTTGTGTACTTTTTCAAGTTGTTGTCCATTTAAAGAAATTTTGTTAGGTGAATTGGTGAAGTCCATAATATTTGTTTTTGTTGAATTGATTTGGAGACCTATTTGTCTGCGATGAGTTTTAATCTATCAGTTTTTGTTTGTGCATCTTGATGGTTTTTACTCAATAGTGCAAGATCATCGGCAACATCCAGGTCTTCTAATGTTGTTTTATTTATCCATTTCATTCCTGAATTTGTGTTGGGTGTGCTTTTTCTCATAGCCTAGTCAATTGCGATATTGAATAGTAATGGTGACATAGTACAGCCTTGTTTAACAGCAGTAATCACAGGGAACTATTCTGAATTGCCTTTTTCTGTTCTAACACAGCATTTTGAGTTGGTATAGAATGATTTTATCACATTTATATATTTGTTTTAGAATCCGTATATTAAAAAAATTCTAAATACGTCCACATTAAACTACAAATTGCACAATCCGTCTTCAGTACATATTTCACACAAGACCACAATTAGCCTTCAGTACATATTTCACATAAGCTCAAAATAGATCGTCTGTACCAGCTGAAATATTATACATTTTTATAAACGTTGTGTGTCTATAGCACAGATCTACAATAGAAATAACTAACGAATACTTATTAATACGGTGTCATGAGTATGAGGGGCAAGAAAACTGCTATCGATGTTACAACTGTCCTTTCCAAACTTCTTTACATATCGCAACAAACTCAATAATCACAATATCGGAGGATGTCCGACAAAATAGAAAGTGCTGCCAGTAACCAGACAAATAAGAGGTAATATAAATTAAGTAAACAGGTTATTGTAGATACCTAACTATCGATATAAAATAATAATAAATAACAATACAACATAGAGAAAAGACAATTATCAACGTGTAGGTGCTATTGGGACCTATATCAAGAAACAAATATCGGTTAAGAAAACAACCATACAAATATAACCAAGGGCAATGGTTTCCTCACCAAGAAATCATTGCCTAGTATGATTCTAGCGCAAAATAGTGCGGTCAATATGTGGGCTAAAATTAGTGCAATATTGACAGACAGAAATGGATATGACATAAATGTTGAAATGGAAGCCCAAAGTAAAAGATGAAAAATAAAGAAAGGGGACACCAGTTTGCCATAACAAGAACGAGGGTTGGAGGGTGGGAGATATATTTTTGTTTGTTGAGGAAACCATTGTCCTAGTCATTTTGGTTATATGTTTTTATGATTGTTTTTCTTAACTCTTATTTGTTTCTTGATACAGATCCCATTAGGACCGGCACGTTGATCATTGTCTTTGCTCTATGTTTTATTATTATTTATAATTATTTTATATTGATAGTATTTTACATTGATAGTATTTTACATTGATAGTATTTTACATTGATAGTATTTTACATTGATAGTTAGGTATCTACAGTAACCTGTTTGGTTAATTTAGTATTTGCAACAAACTGAGACGGACAAGTGCATCTGTTGAAAATATTCATGACTCCTTATATGTAAGAATGTTATTAAGACCTTACAAGTAAGTATATAAAGAAACTATAAGACCGCATACAGTAAATTCACAAGTAAAATACGGGATTTGAACCAGGTCCGTTCTAGTGGCACCGAATCGCTTTGCAACTCAAGTGAACGGGGTTTTTCGTACTTGGCTAACCAGATCCACACAAAAAATATGGGATTTTGTCAAGACATTCAAACTGTTAACTAACTGAGAAACGGGCCAATCGAGACAAGGACTATTACACATTTAGGTTCAATTCCCGTTAGTCTCAAGAATTTTTAATTTATCTATTATTATATCCAGTGCCGGACTATAAGTTAAACAAGCTATAGCTTAGGGTCCCCACTGTATTGGGGGGGGGGGAAATTATATATGGAACTGACATATAATATCTACAAATGTCTTCGTATGATAACTAACACCCATTGGAGTGATTTCACATCGAATGATAAAATCAGAGAAGAGACATCAAAATTTCATCACAGATGTTATCAGAAAACGCCGTTGGCCCTACATGGGTTTGTCCTATGCACAGGCATCAACAGAATACACCACCAATCTCTTGAATGGATACCTACAGGCAAAAGAGCAAGGGGTAGACCAAAAGAAACACTCAGAAGAACAATACTTAGAGAAAGTAAAACAATCAATATTCATACTATTCAAGAACTGCACAGAATAGATTTCAACAGACAGAATTGGAGAGATCTGACCTCTGCCCTATGCGCTAACTTCAGCGCAAAAGGAAAATGAATGAATGAATGATTGAATGAATATAATATCTGGACTTATAAAGGGCCCCGTATCTCAAATAGCTTAGGGCCTTATCAAGTCTAAATACGTCGCTGATTATATTCGCTGTTGTTGCAGGCTTGCCAATTTTATAACTTCTGTTTTGTGTATTTTAGTAATAATGTTATTAATATATACAGATATATATATATATCTTCCCACATATGTCAAATATGTGAGTGGTCACACCTGGTATAATATTTACCTTTTCTCACCTGACATACCACCCAATGTATAGAACCTAATGTCCACTACATCACACCTGAAACCTATCCATAGGGATTACTAGAAAAATAATTAAAACACGTTATTTATTTTGTTCCCTATTTAAGCCATGTTATTCGCCGTTATCTCTTCATCAGACATCGTCAGGAAGATTGAGAAGTTTTACTGTAACCTTGCCTCTATCACCAATAACGGTAATCTAAATGTGCTTATGTCGTCTATGACTTGTTTTTGTCTGAGTTTATATTTTGGAACCATGTACTGTGACTAACCGGACTCAACATCATTATTAGTTTTAGCGATCTATTATGGGTGCCATATGATGCTATAATATTTTTGATCTTTGCGATATATTATCGATGGCATAAGAGGTTATAATATTGTTGATTTTAGTGCTCTAGTATGGGTGGCCATAAAATATAATATTACTAATTTTAGCGATCTATTATTGATGCCAAAGTTCTTATTTATTGTTGATTTTAGTGATCATGATTTATGGGTGCCATAAGATGCTACAATATTAATGATTTTAGCGATCAAATATGTGTGCCATGAGATTCTATAATATTGTTGATTTTAGCGATCTAGTATGGGTGCCATGAGATGATATTTATTGTTTACAAGAGTCTACAGGAAAATCTGCAACCATGACGCGGTAGCAATGTTGATCTCAGTACTGTATCAGTTGAAAAACATGAAAACTTGTAACAATCTGGTGGTTATGTTGACCGCCTTTCTATCAACCTGGACCTGTACTTGTAGGTTTGTTAAACGTGTCCTTCATTTTGTTAGAGAGAGTCGTGTAGAAAATTTAATTTTCAAATCACATAATCTAGGATAGCAGACCTAAAACAGGGGATACAGTGCCGTATCAAGTGCGATTTGCGTTTATAGTATCGAAGCTGTCAATACTGCAGACTGAACCAAGCACGCTGGAAATCTGTAATATTTCATAGGCAAACATACATACAAAATGTTGTGGTGATCTCCCTTGGGTATTGGTTAAACCTGTGTCCTGTGCCCAAGAGGTTGCAGGGTTTGAATCCGGCTTGTGGCGTGTTATTTATCATAGTGAATTTTATCAGATATTCATGGGGGGTCACATGCTATGAATAGTACTCTCGACAGACAGCGTGCTGATACAAACTAGAGTACAATTTCAACCAATATTGACATCGTTGATACAGTTAAGTGCAGTTTACTGTTACATTTTACTTATTCACCCGTTGCCTTTACATGTTAACAAGGTAGTGCCTTAGGTTAAGAGAGTCAACCCAAAGAGAGAATCCGGAGAGAAGACCCTAGTGTGGTCGATGGTGTTTTGAAGTATTTCTGACATCTCCTGAAGTTCTGCATGTTTTCAAGCGTATTGATGTTGTCTTCCCTTGAATTAATCAACAGAGCCAATAGAGGGTTAGTGGAAATGGGCACAGCAATTTCTTCGTAAAAAATTGAAGCCGAATAGCAAAGATGATGCAGCCAACCTGTAAACTATAATTCAACGTTATCCGTAGTCTTGAATACATCCTGTCAGTTACAGAAGTATGAGAATGTAATCGTTGAATAAGAAATAGAAAAGCTATACAATATGGCGTAGATATCACTTCCGTAAGGAGGAGGCTACTTAGAAGATAATAGTTTCATTTTCCTGGGATATTTTATGATTTTCTAAAAATTGTTTGGGAATAGGGATTATAATATACAGGGTGTTCACATTGTCACTGTGCACTCATTTACATCGTTGGTGTTACTACATTTAATGAACTTGAAGTATTTAGTGTGGAACTGTGTGCTGTCAGCGCACATCGACATTATAAATATTCTATATTTTACTTTTCAAATTAACAAAACATCAAGTTATATTTTCATAAAATTAGGGGTAAGGGGGGGGGCGCTGTCCCTCCCTCACCCCTTGACCTAGAGGATCATGAGTTGTTTAGTGGCACTATGATTTGCTAGGGCAGGAAAAAAACGTCTTTTCTTGCGGCATAAGCCACCGACAGTTGCCAAACGTTGTTTTCCTATATTCATCTCTTTCTAATTCAAAATGGACGGTGTGTTGTGCTCGAGTGTTAACAGTAGTACAAGTACAACAATTAGGTCAAACGCTGACCTCGTGAACAATGTGGAACGTTCAAAACTGCTAGACGCTAAATGTGTGTTTAAAATCGGTTTTTGGAATGTAAGAACGATGTTCCAAACTGGAAAAACAGCCCAGATCTGCAATGAAATGAACAACTATGGCATTAACATCTTAGGTATTAGTGAACGTAGATGGCCTGGGTCAGGCAAAGTATTCTTACAAGAGGAAGATAAACACTTAATTTATTCAGGCCGCACAGACGATCACCATTCAGAAGGCGTCGCCATTATTATGTCTAAAAACTCAGAAAGATCACTCATTAACTAGGAACCTATCAGTGAACGCATTATAACGGCCAGATATCAAACTCGCTTCTTTAAAATGTCAATTATCCAATGTTATGCACCTACAAACGACAGCAACGACAACACCAAAGACACTTTCTATAATTCCCTCCTCAATACAATAAATAAAACGCCAAAACACGACATCCTAATTGTGATGGGGGATTTGAATGCAAAAGTCGGCGATAACAACGAAGGAGTAAAAGAACACATGGGAACACATGGATTAGGAAATATAAATCAAAACGGAGAGAGGCTTATAGAAACCTGTGTAATGACCAACCTTGTTTTAGCAAGTACACTATTCAAACATAAAGATATACACAAAACCACTTGGAATTCTCCAGACAAAGTAACAAAAAATCAGATAGACCATATATGCATCAATAGAAAACACCGCACCACGATCCAAGATGTTAGAGCATACAGAGGCGCAGACGTGGGCAGTGATCATAACTTATGTATTGCCAAACTAAAAGTGAAACCAAAAAGGATAACTAAAGCTGAAAAACATAGAAAAATAGATTCTAATCGCCTGTTAGAACAAAACATTCAAAACGCATACAAGCTGGAATTGCAAAATCGTTTCTCCGCTTTGCAAAATCTTTCCACTGACCATTCTGAAGATCTCATAGATAATAGAACTACATCTTGGGACAACATCAAAAAATGCTATGAAAGAAGCAGCCGTCTCAGTTGTGGGTTATACTACTAGTGAGAAAAAGAAATTCTTAAGCGAGACAACATGGAATAAAATCAAATTAAGAAAAGTGGTTAAATTACAACTTTTATCTACTAAAGAACCAGTAAAATATGACATAATTAGAGGGAATTATAATGTGATGGACAAAGAAATAAAAAAGAGCGCACGACAGGACAAAAGAACACATATTATCATTAAAAGCAGAAAATGCCGCAAAGAATGGAAACAGCAAAACATTACATCATATAATCAAGCAATTATGTAACACAACAGTCACTCACAACAAACAACGTACCCATCAAAGATAAAAACGGAAAACTACTATCAACCACCCACGACCAAACAAAGAGGTGGGCAGAACACTTTAATGAACTATAAAATAGACCTCAACCAACAGCTACTCCAGACTTTGTCAATGACACACAAATGCCGGTATCATGTGAAATTTTCTCTATCACCGAATTAAAATATGCTATCCATAAACTAAGAAATAACAAAGCCGCTGGCGTTGACGAAATAACAAGTGAGATGCTTAAAGCTTCTGATGATAACACACTACAAAACTTGCTGTCTCTTATGAATGATGTCTGGTGCAATGAAAATCCGCCTCAACAATGGAAAGACGGTATCATCATCAAACTCCCCAAGAAAGGCGACACCTCAGACTGCAACAACTGGCGGGGTATCACCCTATTATCAGTCACAGGCAAGGTCTTCCTAAGCATCATATTGGAAAGATTAAAGAATGCTGTTTATAAACTAGTCAGAGAAGAACAAGCAGGCTTTAGATCAGCTCGCTCCTGCACAGACAACATATTTTCTCTTCGCATCATCATTGAAGAATCACTCGAATTTCAATCCCCGCTCATAATCAACTTTGTTGACTTTGAAAAAGCATTTGATAGTCTTCATCGGCCTACGTTATGGAATATTCTACAGCAATACGGTTTTCCTACTAAAATAATCAATGTTATAAAGGCATTTTACACCAACTCACATTGCTGTGTTCAAACAAACACTGAGAAGTCAGAATGGTTCCAAGTTGTTACGGGCGTTAAACAGGGACGCATCATGTCCCTATTACTTTTCTGCGTCGCTATTGATTGGGTCATGAGAAAGAGCACTGAAAATGAGCTGACAGGAATAAAATGGATTAATAATACCGTTCTCGAAGATCTTGACTACGCAGATGACCTGGCCCTTTTGAGCGCAAACCACACAGATGCTCAATCTAAGCTTGACAATCTCCAACACTACTCAAATCAGATAGGGTTGAAAATCAACACATCAAAAACTCATATACTAGATTTTACGAGATCCAACGACAACATAGAAATTCTAAATGTTCCATTATTAAAAGTCAACAATTTTACATATTTAGGCACCAATCTAGCATTGGATGGAGACTCATCAAAAGAAATTTTACACCGTATTGCCCTTGCAGCGGGTGCTTTCAATAAACTACGCAACACCTGGACGTCAAACACACTAAGAAACACCACAAAACTCAAGTTGTTTAACTCCAACATCATCCGTATTCTATCATATGGGTGCGAAAGTTGGAAAGCCACAAAAGCCACAGATAAAAGACTCGACTCCTTTGAAAACAAATGCATACGTACCACTCTGAATGTTAAGTGGAGTGACTTTAAATCTAACACTACTATAAGAGAGGAAAGCAAACAAACCTATATATCTTCCTTCATTAGACAAAGGCGTTGGACTTACATCGGCCATGTTCTCAGAATGAACAGCCTAAGAATTCCCCAGCAGTCACTATATTGGGTGCCACCTGGAGTAAGAAGAAGAGGGAGACCTAGAGAAACTCTACGAAGAACCATTAATAGAGAAGGCATGTCAATGAACCTAAACAACACGCAACAATTGAAAGACCTGGCAACACAAAGACAGAAATGGAAGGCTATGGTTTCTGCCCTATGCGCCGCCTATGGTCCCAGAGGAACATAACATAACATAACATAACATAACATAAGCCACCACAGACTTATTGTTGTGATACAACTCGACATAAGTCATCACATACCTATTATTGTGATAGAACTCGCCCTGCGTTATGTTTACACATGTTACACTAACATTTCTCCATGTTAATATTGAGTGCCGTAATGCTAACATATGTAGACCAATTTTCTCGTTGACAGATGAAAGCTGTGTGCCAGATAGCATTGATGTTGGTGATCGGTTGTCTTATTAACGGATACATCGCTCATAAATTTGCTGCACCTTCTAATGATACAGAATCAGATGTTGACTCTAAGAAAAATGAAATGCGATCTAATGTAAACAGAGGGGACGGAAAGAAACGTGGTGATCATCGTCATAGTGGTCCCCATAGCCATCCTGAAGAAAACCATCCAGTACCAAGCGACACAGACAACACGGTACCATCTCCTCCCAATGTCACAAACAACACGGTACCATCTCCTCCCAATGTCACAAACAACACGGTACCATCTCCTCCCAATGTCACAAACAACACGGTACCATCTCCTCCCAATGTCACACAGAGAAAATAAGTTTCCAAACACGATTTTACCACTGTTGATAAAATGTGGAAACCTTGAAGCAGACTTTACTATAATTATTTGATGTCTACAAGTTAAAATTAAATTTCAATCTAATTTTGGCATTTCTAGAACAATATCAACACAATAAACGATCAAGAATAAAATATCAACACAATAAACGATCAATAATGAATTAAACATCACGCTTTTGGTATTGTTTATTGTTTATGTATTATATGTAATACGCGCTCGTATATTGATGATGTTGTTCCTCCTTCGCAAGCGACGATGAGCATGGAATGAAGAACAATAAATGCGATTTAAAAAAAATAATAATAATTAAAATTGGTAATTAACTAATTTGGTTTGTGAGTTCGTAGATGCCCGATGAGTCAGATTCGTGCACGGAAAGTTCAATTGCAGTGCATGCAGGAGTGCTGAAAGATCGGGCGTAGGAGAATTTTCGGATTTGTCCTTCCGCGTCTTGCGCTTGTGGATTGCCCGCAGTGTTCTTTCTTTTTCAAATTTCGTGATGCCAGAAGTGATCTGGGTGTGCCAGGATGAGCGATCAAGTGCTGTAGTCTCCCAGGATCTAGGATCGATGCTGCAGTACTTGAGAGAGCTTTTTAGATGATCCTTGAAGCGCTTTTTCTGCCCCCCCCCACTTGAACCTTTACCTTCGTACAGCTCCCCATAGAATAATCTCTTTGGAAGGCGCTTGTCTGGCATACGGACGATGTGACCAGTCCAGCGGAGTTGGGGCCTAGTCAGCATTGCATGGATGCTTTGCATACGGGACTTCTATGTCTCTGCAGAACGACCACATGACCTGGGCCGCCAACGTGCAGGTTTGTGAATATGGCTACCAGTGTATCCACACTTGCCACTTTCCCATCGCTTCAGGACTTTTTTGATGATTAATGATGATGATGATTAAAGCCATGATTTGCGCTATGAAGATTTGATTAAAGTGAGGGAGAGTAGCGCACTTTCGTCAACCTCACACTCTCGCGCCCCTACACATATTGTCTCAGTGGCAAGATGAGTCAAGATGACTGAGTGTGTCGGGGTGCAGTAGATGACCAGGGTGCCTTACGCATATTACACGCACGACCGCCCGCCCGTTTATAAATCCATTTACAAATTACAAACCCATTCCTCAAGCCTAACAACCTATCAAAAATAGTCACTAATAATTACTGTCCAGCCTATAAGTCTTTCACGGTTCAGTTTTGTCTTGATTGACAGTCAACTCTCGATGAACTTCCAATTGAAATTCAGTAATCGTTGATTGTTTTGAATCTCATTAATTACATGACGAATCATGTCGTTGTTTTCAAATAGAAATAAATAATCCGCAATTGTTTGTGAGTATTATTTTAATTTGGACGAATCACAGCGAATCCCAAATGTATCAGCGATACCGGCTTCTCGAATACGTGAACTTGTTTCTATAGATCAGTTCCCACAGTGTCAGCTCCTCAGCAGGGTAAAACACTGTTAGTAGACACAGTTTGTATTAACTCGATCCAACATGAAAATCTTCTCTCGCACATTACACTAGATAAAAATTATCTCAACAAATGTACTAAGTATTTGGCCTTCTTCAAAGTCTTCAATTTCGTTGAAATTCTATTGATGTTCTGCAAAACGGTTCTCAGAACATCACGTATAAAAATAGGTTTCCTGTTCACTTTCAATTATAGCCTCTCCATAAAGTTCTGTCAACTTAGACACAAGTGTATCTTACTATTAGTTCTGTCAACTTAGACACAAGTGTATCTTACTATTAGTTCGGTCAACTTAGACACAAGTGTATCTTACTATTAGTTCGGTCAACTTAGACACACATGTATCTTACTATTAGTTCACTACAATTTGGAATGATGAATTTCTACATCCAGACGAATAAATTCTGCACTATGGTTCTCTATCAAGCTCTAGATGATGATATCACAAATATCTCACAATTAACAATGATATCCAAGATTGAAATTGACATAACATATTCCTCTTGACAAAATCATAAACAATCCTGTATTCCGACATAATCAGACTCAGTCACACAGGACGCTAAATTAAATTTAGCAATTTAATTATCCAGACAATGGGATTCAGACAATAACAACGTATTTTTTTCTCTATTCACTTTCTTCAACCCAGGTCAGTTTACTTATGCCTAGATTTTTCTCCCGTCTGTTTACGTGCTACTCAGTCGCAACCTGGTAAATTACACCATCTTTCCACGGGTTAGCAACCACTAATCGTCCTTATTTTCCTGTCCGAATATTCTATACCTTCTGGTCCTTTAACTCTACAATCTAACCTGTCCATTCTAGTACTGAGACATGTCCCTTAGTCCATTAAGAAATACAATTCTCCCTAAAATTCAATGTCAGAAGTGTTCTCTTCATTTTGTGATGAAGCTTCTTCATTCACCTTGTAATTCTATTACAATACTGCTGTAACACTGTATGAAAATATTACTTAAGTAGAACACAGGTAATGTAGTCTTACTCGACGACGGCTAACAGACTATTGCTGTCTGGTACTAACGTTAAAAAATGCAAATGACAGTACAAATGACACAATTATACAAATAACAATGCATAGGACATAATCAAACAAAACCAGACAGGTTCTAGTTTCAGCGTGGCCATCTGCCGAAGTCTTTTTTCAAAAATAATTCTTCGCGCGGATCCCAAACATCATGTAATTCAAGTTGTCCCAACTTTCCCGTGCTTTTCATTGGCTGACGCATCAAGTATACGCAAAGTAACCAATGATCAGAGGCCTCAGCCAAGATAAGTGTCGTTGTTTTGATCAGCACACAGAATTAATTATGATAAGGGTTTGCCATCTAAATTCTCCAGAGAAAATATGTATACATGAAAGCTACGAGTTAGTCGCGCTGAGACTTAAATGTAACGTTACGTATAATCTAGATTCTATATAACACAATTTCCGATAACATAATTCAGAAGATTGTGTCCACACAGATAAGTTTAGGGATAAATATCAGACTTTTTAAACGTACTTTTTATATTTTAACATTTAATTAAATACGTTTAATGTAATTAATTGTGTGTGTGTGTGTGTGTTTTATCGAGGGAAAGGGGACGGGGTTAAAATATAGGGTGGAAAAAGACTAGGGGACTAGGAAGACTATGCTCCGAATAATATCAAGGACCGGACGGGGAGTAACGTTTCCACACTCATCTGCATGGTACAGAATATTGCGCAGCATGCTTTGAAAGTCTGTGAGTATTACCGAGTGTGTTGATGTATCATTTATCAACCAATTAAGTGCTGCTGTAGCTCCCTCTATCTCCATCCTCATGCTCGATGTGACAGTGGTTCACATCGGCTTGGAGTATGGAGATAATTTCTCAACCAGCCGTTTCTGTAGGCAACAATACCCCAACCGCTTTTCTTTGTATTTTTGTTGACTGAGCCATCTGTGTATATAATTATGTCTTGTGGTTTCGAGTGTAGCTGGGCGAGCTCATGCACTGTAACCTGGGCCCTAAAACATGTCTATTACTGACATACTTGATCTAGTTGTATTATTACGTTAGTCAGTAATTTTTTTCACCTCCATCCATTCACCGCCCTTTCCTGTTTCTTCAAATTCACACACTCTTCGCCGTGTATTTTCGCCGTGTACCTCTGCCATCCATTATCTGCCGCGATTGATTCGTTTTCCCTTTGACTCATCTAGACGTTGGTGTAATGGGTGGAGGTTGTATTCTGTCACTTTAAGGTACGAATTAACCTGTGCTACCTGATGTCGCACTCTAATGCTGGGGGGGGGGGGAGATCCTGCAGAAATCTCACAGCAGAGATGGGTGTATCCCTAGTACACCCCAATACAGTTCGCATTGCCTCATTTTAGACTTTTTACCAATCTATCGACTTATGTCTGTGACAGTGTTTTGTAAGCCGGGGCCATAATCTATTACATATTGCACCATCACTTGTAAAATCATAAACAGTACCCATTGCTGCATGTCAAAAGTCGCCATAACCTTGATGACACTGATCCCTCTTTTAGCCTTCTCAATCATAATTGTGACGTGTTTGTTGAATGAAAGACGTGTATCAAAGATTATCCCAAGATAGTGAAGGTCCTGTTCTCTTTCAATGAATGAGCCCATGCAACTAACATTTGATAATTTGTCACTGACCAGATTATTATTCAAGGAATACCAGACGACTTACTCTTTCGAGGGATTGATCACAGCTTTGTATGTTCTGCACCATATCGACAATTGATCTAGTCTCCAATGTGTACACCATCAGCGACATCTGTTCTGTACCTGCTCGTGTTGTATAGTAGGATATCGTCAGCGTATGTTAGAACTCTACCATTTCTAGAGGTTTGAAATTGAGCCCTTTTTTTAAACATATACACATTAAACAGCAATGGAGACAGTGGAGATCCTTGTGGCAGACCAGGTACTATTGTTATGACCTCAGACGTCCAGGATCCTCACCCCAGAGCAACTTTTCTACAGATTAGCACACAATGGGTAGATATCGTGCTTCTTTAACATGTCAACAAGTTGATTGTAACTGATTCTATTGTACACATCTTCTAGGCCTATCGCAGCGACAACAGTTTCCACTATATTCTGAAAACCTTCATAAACTTATATCCAAGAACTGCTGTGTTTGTGACTGTCTCTCTTCTGTGTCTGTATCATCATCATCAAGTGCCGTCCCGCAACTAAGGTTGGCTGCAATGGATCTCCAACATCCCCTGTCTCTTGTCTTGGTGGGTCTGTATGCACCTAGATTATTTGGGAGATCACCTTATTACCTTGATCTCTAGTTTCCTGGTTATACGTCTAGCGACAATTCTTTCCAGAATCTTACCATACACATTCTGCAGTGTGATGATGCGATAACCTTTTATGTTAGTAGCACCTTTGTCGTGTTTTAGCAAGGGTGTGAGGTAGCTATGTAGCCACTCCTCTGGTACTACTCATGTTTTCAGACTCACATTATAATTGTCTGTCATCTTAGCTAGCATATTCTCCCAAATATTATTGAGTAGCTGTACCTAATTCTATCCGAGCCTGGAGCGGCATCAGATGTATTCCTAATACGGAGTTTCAGTTCTTCAACATCTGCCACAGCTGGTCTTCATTGGCCCTGATATCTGTGATGGATGTCAGGGTAAGAAACATTGCTTTGCGTTGATCCATGTCACCCTGATTAATTTGTTGAAGATATATATCAAAGAAGGCTCTGCCTTTCATCTCATCCGATGTCAGTGTCTTTCCTCACGATTGTACTGGATTTTGATTCTGCTCTCAACTTCATTGACCTATCCAGAACTTGTGTAATGCTTTGTCTGTCGTGACCTCCTAAGTAAATGTGTTCATATCATTCTCAATTCTGTAGATAATTCTAAATGTTTGGTTTCTTTATTAGTTTATATGTGATTGAATGTGTGGTGTGTGCACATCCATTTTTCTGAAATTCAACACACATAACTTCAAGGCCTAACTACAAGTTTATCAATGACCGAAAGTTGGAAAAAGAGTCAGAAGGAAAATCAGAAACCTGTTTTCGATAGGAAAATAAGGGAATCCTAGCCTAAGTGCAGTGGTTTTTATTTATTACCGTGGCTCAACGTGATAATATAATCTTCTGATGATTATGATTTAGTGCTGTCTTCTCAACGAAGGTTGGCTGCAACAGACCTCCAACATCCCCTGTCTCTTGTCTTGGTAGTGCACTCTGCCAGACTGTAACCTGCCCCTCTCCCACTTGTTTCTCTGCTACCCTCTTGTAATCTCTATGGCCGATCGCATCCAAGTATATGCTATATACTAAACATATAATGTCTGTGACGGAGTGGCTCACTGCGCGCCTGCGACGTCCACGGTACCAAGTTCGATCCCCGTCTCATGCAATTGTGCATCTGAACAGTACAGAAAGTAATTGAAAATTACTGTACGTATTACTGAACATTACCTAGAAAATAACTACAGCCAAAACATGATGGGTTGATGGCTACATCCTGAAATCGATATTCTACCAATTTAATTAATTAAATAACATATGACCTTTGACAATCTTCATTTTTTTGGCGGCCACTTCATGAGACAAGGAGGTTTGGAGAACATAGTCACAACAGACAAGATTGAAGGCAACAGAGACAGAGGGCGACAACGTGAGAAAATACTGTTTGACAGCCTGGCACGGCAGTTAAACAACAGCGAGCTTGATACATAATACTGGAGATAGAGAACTGTGGAGAACCATGATCGCCTACGCTATGGCATGGCACCTGATGATGATGACCTTTGAAACGGAAATTGACGTTTGCGAACCTTTAACCTTGACCTTTGACACACATCAGTGTCGGATTGTCTGATTGTAAACACAGCTGAATATGGCGAACTACTCTGGTCTCCCTGGAGTGTTGGGGAAATGTTTCATGTCTAGAAAAATATATGCCGCAAGAAATGCTGGAAAAAGTATTTTACTGAAAGCACATTGTACTTACTTCGTACAAAGATTAGCTCAAATTTCAACGACGACAGATTTTCCGGAGTTCCAAGACTTGAGACATATAAAAACTCATGCAGATCTGTACAGGTTCAGTATTGAAGAACCGGATAAATTTTGGTCAAGGCTTGCACGTTCGAGATTGTCATGGAGTAAAGATTTTAATACCGTGAGCAAATCCGACTTCAAGACAGGAACTTTCAGTTGGTTTGAAGGAGGGACTCTTAATGCATCTGGTAAGCAAAGTAGAAATAGAGGAAACATAATTATTTATCAATGCCATCAAATATGCCTACGAAAAATGATGCATTCATTTCATTCAGGCATTCAGCCCATTCTTGTGAGACATTTCTCAACTCCTGTCTACTATAGCCTACACTTTTATAGTAGGCCCCTGCTAGGGGGCCTATGCGCATTAGAATGCACACAGAGATAAGCACGAAAAGCTATTTTTTTCTTGTACTCTTTCTGGTGGGGCACTTTATCCAGAGGTTAGGGCGTTACTGTCAAGTCCTTGAGAATATAAAATTGACACCCAATAAAGTATTTCAGTTATGTGAGAGGGTAAATAAAGAACAAAATCCACCCTGCATATGATGCGATAGCAACAACAAGGGCATGCAACCTTTATCACACAAGACACAATTATACCTCCCTCTGTACCCCCCACCCTTTCCCACAGGAAATGTGCCTTAATGACAGTTTCTATATTTGGACAATATTACTCATTAACTAACTCTGGATGCACAAAATTTGAAGCGAATATTTAGATCCAACATCTGTTTAAATTTTTTTCCCTTTTGTTTCTTGTATTTTTTAAAACTGCTTTCTAAATTAGGTAGCCCAAAAGGACTCTTACTGTCAAAAGGTCACATTAAAACCAAGGATGCTTCTTGTGTATGCCTGAAAGTGTCTCACAAAAAGAGACTTAATCAGCTGTGCATTCAACATTTTTTTCTCTCTTCATCATGTAAGGTGATACAATTCTACTCTCTCTCTCTCTCTTTCCTGCAAGGAGATGTATTTCTATGATCTCTTTTTCATATGCACGATGCCCTTGTAGAGATGTGCCATCTAGCCAAGAACCAAGTCTCCAGTTGTAGATGTGTGCCATCTAGCCAAGAACCAAGTCTCCAGTTGTAGATGTGTGCCATCTAGCCAAGAACCAAGTCTCCAGTTTTAGAGATGTACTATCTAGCACAGAACCGTCTCCAGTTGTAGAGATGTACTATCTAGCCAAGAACCAAGTCTCCAGTTGTAGAGATGTACTATCTAGCCAAGAACCAAGTCTCCAGTTGTAGAGATGTACTATCTAGAACAGAACCAAGTCTCCAGTTGTAGAGATGTACTATCTAGAACAGAACCAAGTCTCCAATTCAGTAATCTTCTTCTACATTCATTCTAAAACTCCTGCCAGTTAGCAGGATCTATTCCAGAGAATGGAATTTGTTGTCATGGTTTGTGACTCTGATATCTGTGCCTTTTGATCTGACAGAACCAACTTCAGCATAACTTTTGGGACACACTGACCTATGGGACAACCAACCCCTCCTCCCCTTCCATCATGCATAGAAGGTCATAGTGGTGCTATTCTTTGCTCCCCTTTCATCATCCATGGCAGTTTATAGTGATGCTGTTCTTTACTTCACTTCCATCATGCATGGCAGGTCATAGTTGTGCTGTTCTTTACTCCCCTTGCAGACATCAACTACACATTACTAGGTAATCAAGCCATGGTCATACAAAAAAGAAACAGATTCTTCATATTTTTGACCAGGAGTCTAGTGAATAATGGAGGCCCTGTTTTTTATATAATTCTGAGTTATGGCAATGGAATGAGCTGCATTGTCCTGAGGAGTACAGAATTATCTGTGAACTTGGGGGTAGAGAGGTTATATACCTGCTAATTTCCTGTGAAGGCTTGGGGGTAGAGAGGTTACATACCTGCTAATTACCTGTGAAGGCTTGGGGGTAGAGAGGTTACATACCTGCTAATTACCTGTGAAGGCTTGGGGGTAGAGAGGTTATATACCTGCTAATTTCCTGTGAAGGCTTGGGGGTAGAGAGGTTACATACCTGCTAATTACCTGTGAAGGCTTGGGGGTAAAGAGGTTACATACCTGCTAATTTCCAGAAGAATCATTCTGTATCTATACCCAAAATTCAATCAGTGGACTGGTCACAATTGAAATATCTGAATTTCTCTGGTCACCATTTTATTGACAATCATACTAGCAGCCTACCAGTGCTTTTGTAACATCAGTTGAGACTTGAGCAAATAGTAAAAGATTTTCTTTTGATAAAAACTAGATGTCGCCTTTTACTCACCTAATCTTTATTAATAATTTGTGTGCGAAATTTCATCTTGCTTCAAATTTTAATGTGAGAATTTTGTATTTGCTGTTTTGCATATGAAGCATGAAAAACACCAAAGATACATCACATCAACACAAAAATGGGACTCCATGAATGTCACCACTTTCACGTGTTCTGAGTTGAAAAATCACCAAATCACATAAACATTTTACGTGTGAAAACAAATCATGTTATCTATGTGTTTTTAATTGTTGCTAGTATACCTGGAGTCGCATGCCGAAAATAACCATGGACGCCCTACGAAATACACAAATGGGCATAATCAAACTGGGCCTTTCAGATCATGTGTATTTTTTCTGTGCATGTCTTATACACTGGAGACTGGTCATGGTTCACAGTTGTCTTTGTGTTGCTAGGGACTGAAAGGGGAGCAAAGAATAGCACCACTTTGTTCTGCCATGTATCTGGAAGAAGCTTTGGTTTAATACAAGAAGATGTGCCTATATTTTAATGAAATAAATTTTTTAATTTCAGGACAATAGTCCTACTAGATTTTTAGTAGAGAATGTATTCCAGAGAATGGAAATGCATTATATTGCCATTTTATTTGTGCCCATGGCATGACACATCCATCTTTGGCAGGCTGTAAGAGGAAGTTAAGGAGGTTTTGGAAGATGAGATTGAATATCCCATTCAAGATCAAAATGAAATGAAAATCCATTTCAAGCTGAAAGGCACAGATGTAAGCTAAGCTGTAAACCTCTACATATCACATACAATATATTCCATTATCCGGACTATATCCTATCAAACTGCAGAATTTTGAGAACAAATACTGAAGGTTCACAGTGCTTTATACCCCCCCCCCCCCCGCCAAAGTGCCTGCCTGTCACTACGATCTAAAGTTGGGGTGGAAAAAATATGTCATGTGGGCCAAATAAGGCCCACCAATTCATTTTGACTGGCTCACCAAACCAAATAAAAATTACTATATACACTGGACCCTGAGCTCAGAAATGATCAAATCACTAGCTATCTTAGCCAAACTGAAAAATATGCTAAACATTGAGAAGGAGAAAATTATTACTCAAAACCTGTGTGATGCTACTAGCTGAAAACAAAGTTGCAGGTCACCAACATTTGATGCTTGAAATTGAAGACTTCAAACATGCAAGTCTTATAACATAGAGACAGTATTTGGCAGCTGATGTTGGCTATTTTAGTCATTTGAAACTTCAAAGAACTTTTAAATAAAACTATGTTGGCTGAATCCCAAAAATGCTGCATCTGTCCCACTGACCTAAACAGCTGGCCCACATCTAATCTAAAGACTCGAAATATAGTTTTAACCCTCCATGTCACATTTAAATGGTGGTGTCTTTATGGTTCAATGTATGGTGTACTTTAATGGTTGCATGTCTTAATGGTTTGTGTGAATTGAAACTTTGTGAATTTCATGGCTGAATGCTAAAATAACATATTTGTTGGTGGGCAGGATTAAGAAAGAGATGTGATCTTAACTGTGTTTTAGTATCTGGAAACAGCTTGATAAATTATTCCCATAGATCAAGTTCAAATGATATAGGCTCAATGTAGTTCAGTCCCCAGTAAAATATTAGAGTGAATGGTTGAACAATCTTAGTGTGTTTGTAGTTGATTTTCTTGGTTACTCATGGGAACTTCTCTGCAAAGCAACTTGTGGGGAACACAAGATGACCTAAAACAAACCAATCTAAACATGACCAATATTGGTTTAATGATTTATCGTAGAAGTTGTGTGCTAACAGTATCGAAACATTATCAAGTGTAGTGTGGTAGCAGGAACCCAAGATGATCTCAAACAAACCTCTCTATACATGACCAATATTGGAGTGTGTGTTCAACAATTGATCGCAGAAGAAGTTAAGAAAAATTGAAAAAGTATGCCTAGAGATTACTACAGAAAAATTGTGACATCAAAAATGTATTTATTCAAATGATTTATCTTTGTTTTATCAGTCAACTGTGTTGATCGCCATCTGAAAGACCGTGGAGATGAGATTGCACTCATCTGGGAGAGGGATGAACCCCGTACTCATAAGTTTTACACATACAAGTAAGAGAATGAGAGAGATGAGATGAGAGTTTTACACATACAAGTAAGAGAATGAGAGAGTTTTGCACATACAAGTAAGAGAATGAGAGAGATGAAAGTTTTACACATACAAGTAAGAGAGAAATGAAATGAGAGTTTTAAGAGTGTGATTTACGATTGAAAATTTTTCATGAACTTAACCTATACATGCCAATCTGTTGAAATGGAAATCTGTACACAATGCTCACAAAATCAGGAAAAAAACCTCAAGGAACAATAAATATATCTATAATTATAATCATTCACAACAGGAATCACATATCAATGATTACAAAATATTGATTAAATTCTATTTATTAGTTGTATTGAAATGTTCTTAAGATCTAAAAATTCTTGAGTCTAACGGGAATTGAATCAGTCCGTTCAATGGCACAAAATCGCCTAGCAACTCTCGTACACGAGATTTTCCATACTTGACTAACCGCATCTCCAAAAAAAGATGCGATTTTGTCAAGACATTCAAACTGTGCACTCAAGTCACTGAGAACAGACCAATCGAGACAAGGACTATTACAATAATAACGAACATCCCATACAGGTATTAAAATCTAATACAAGTCATATCTTTAATATCCTTATTATAATAATAATAAAACCCATAAGCCGTCAGTGTCGAAGGGTTGTCACAATGAGACATCCTGATGTAGGGTTGTCACAATGAGACATCCTGATGTAGGGTTGTCACAATGAGACATCCTGATGTAGGGTTGTCACAATGAGACATCCTGATGTAGGGTTGTCACAATGAGACATCCTGATGTAGGGTTGTCACAATGAGACATCCTGATGTAGGGTTGTCACAATGAGACATCCTGATGTAGGGTTGTCACAATGAGACATCCTGATGTAGGGTTGTCACAATGAGACATCCTGATGTAGGGTTGTCACAATGAGACATCCTGATGTAGGGTTGTCACAATGAGACATCCTGATGAGTTTGAAAACTTCCCACCCTGTTTATGAAGTTTCACAATTGTTAACAGTGGGTTCTTGTTGACATTCTACAGTGGGTTCTTGTTGACACTCTACAGTGGGTTCTTGTTGACACTCTACAGTGGGTTCTTGTTGACACTCTACAGTGGGTTCTTGTTGACACTCTACAGTGGGTTCTTGTTGACACTCTACAGTGGGTTCTTGTTGACAGTCTACAGTGGGTTCTTGTTGACACTCTACAGTGGGTTCTTGTTGACACTCTACAGTGGGTTCTTGTTGACACTCTACTACATGAATTCATCATGGACAAACACATTGTTCTTGGTAACAGATACTCAATACACGTCTATAGCGTTTGTTTTCCAAATCCTGTATTCTTCTAAGTTTGCAGCTAGAGTCCAGATCTCACAGCCATAAAGAAATATATATTTAAAAAAAACAATAATTTATATCAGCTAATCTGAACACTGGTAGTGATCTTGCTTTTGCAAATAGCTGACAGCTCATACTTAATATCTCATAATGACAGTTCAGTGGGTGTAATTCTTTTTACTAACTTTAAAAAATGGTTTGTGTGTTAAGTTTTGCAACACAATAAGATTGTGGCTGGAACTTCTAGTTGTAGTGCTGAAAAGGACTTTATTGTATCTTGGTTTTGGTCCTTGGAATGTCTTTATTGTATCTTGGTTTTAGTCCTTGGAATGGCTTTATTGTATCTTGGTTTTGGTCCTTGGAATGACTTTATTGTGTCTTGTTTTGGTCCTTGGAATGACTTTATTGTGTCTTGGTTTTGGTCTGTGGAATGACTTTATTGTGTCTTGTTTTGGTACTTGGAATGACTTTATTGTGTCTTGGTTTTGGTCCTTGGAATGACTTTATTGTGTCTTGTTTTGGTCCTTGGAATGACTTTATTGTGTCTTGTTTTGGTCCTTGGAATGACTTTATTGTGTCTTGTTTTGGTCCTTGGAATGACTTTATTGTGTCTTGGTTTTGGTCCTTGGAATGACTTTATTGTGTCTTGGTTTGGTCCTTGGAATGACTTTATTGTGTCTTGGTTTTGGTCCTTGGAATGACTTTATTGTGTCTTGGTTTTGGTCCTTGGAATGAATTTATTGTGTCTTGGTTTTTGTCTGTGGAATGACTGTATGGTATCACCTGATTGTCTAGTTTTAATCCTAAAAAGTACTGCAATAGCAGACATGCTGTCATCTACCGTAGTTGTAATCTTAGAGGATGTTTATTACAGGTTGTTGATCTGATGATTGTTGATCTGATGATTGTTGATCAGATGATTGTTGATCTGATGATTGTTGATCTGATGTTTGTTGATCTGATGATTGTTGATCTGATGATTGTTGATCTGATGTTTGTTGATCTGATGTTTGTTGATCTGATGATTGTTGAGAGGTTCCTTTTTCTTTTTGCTTTGAATCAATTTATATGGTCGTTGATCTCTGTTGTGATGTTCCTTGGGTGTGGGGGTTCTTATCTTTGAGAATTTTGGTGTATCCTGCTGTCTGAGTGGTTGATATTAGCATAAAATTAATACTTTTCTCTGCCACATTTTAATTATACATTGTGTGGGCCTCGTTTGTTTGTAAGATGTGTGGACCCCACCTGTTCGTAGAATGTGTGGGCCTCACTTGTTTATATGCTATTCTCTTGTTTATAAGTTATCAATTTATATATGTTAATAGATTTTATATTCTGATTCAACGTTATCATTTAGATCATTGTTGATTAGACATTTTAATTCCATTTTAGTAACAATTGGATTCTGGTATTTTTGCGACAGGGACTTGGCAGATAAGGTTGGAAGAATAGGAAATCTTCTGCGAAATAGTGGGGTTAAGCCTGGAGATAGAGTAGCCATCTACCTGCCGAAATCTCCAACAGCTATTGCAACAATGTTGGCCTGTGCCCGTATTGGTGCGATTCATAATGTTGTGTTTGCAGGATTCAGCGCAGATGCTTTGGCTGGAAGAATCAACGATGGTAGGAAGAAGTTTTTCAGTAATATTTGTTTATCTATTAATACATCTTAATTATATTTGTCATAGTAAGTTTGGTTAATAAAATACAATACTTATCTCTCTCTAATTACATGATGGACAGGTTACAGTCTAGCAGAGTGCACCACCAAGACAAGAGACAGGAGATGTTGGAGATACGTTGCAGCCAACCTTCGTTGCGGAGACGGCACTTGATGATGATGATGATCTCTCTCTGAATTTTTCACCTAAATAAAAGTATTTCTTACATTGTGTTATAGCTTACAGCACATCCGTCTCCAGTCAGACCTGTTATCTAGAATTGTCACATGGTCAGATTGGGGGAGGGGGGGGGGGGGGGCTTGTTGGGCTTTCAGTTAACTATTTATATACTTGGAATCACCTTGGCTATTTTTGGAATGTAATTTCAAGTATGTACATAGTGACCAACCAAAAGCCCAATAATCGTCAAAAATGTAATAAATGGTGTTCTAATTTTTATGTTGGATGGTCCTACATACTGCGGACAGTTTATATAAATAACCAAATGATCAGAGGGTGTCAGACAAAGTGGATGGTGCCGCAGTAACCTAATGAACAAATAGTCAAGCAAAATGAATTAAACAGGTTACTAAAACACTTACCTTGCCTATTAATAAAAATATATTTTAAAAAATATATATAAAAAAACATACAATAAAACTAAACAGGACTAGATGCGTTGCCATCCCTGCGCTATGGAGACGTGGCTTGATGAAATCTAGTCATATATTTTGTTTTTTATTTTGTTGTTTTCTGTTGTTTGTCTTTTGAAAAAGGTTCAATTTGAGCCGATACGTGGAGAATTGTCCTGTTTAGTTTTATTGTATGTTTTTTTATATATATTTTTTTAAATATATTTTTATTAATAGGCAAGGTAAGTGTTTTAGTAACCTGTTTAATTCATTTTTCTTGGACAGTTTATAGTAGCGATGAGATAATAATGATAGAATCTCGAAGGAGTTTGAGACTGTCACTCCTGTTTCCCTTCTGGAACTACACACTTTTGTCAACATGCATACAGCTGCTGGAAACATTTACCCATCTGGGGAGATGCAGGAGATTTCCATTCAGAGGACTGACATTTTGTCTGAGGATCATACAACAAATACCAGGTCTCATCTTCTGTGATTATGTTGTTGAGAGAATTCCTATCTTGAACAGCCATAGTGATTAGGTCTCCTACCAGAGTTAATCTTGTTCATTTCTGTATGGGAGAGAACATTTTGGGAACCCTGTGTTGGCAAACACATGAACAGTTAATCATGGAGGAATACTGTGTCAACTTCCAACTGATATTCCAAATTCTGATGCTATTTCCTCGACACTGTCTTCTGTAAGCACAAACTAATGTTCCAAACACACTCAATGTTTTAAATAGTGATCGAGGTCGACAAGGTCATCCACTGCATGCATCATCAGCAGCACATGACCTTCAAGGAAGCAATTGTACAACACAAATATTGGCAATTTCTTTATTTTGGTATCACCATTTGCTTTATTCAGAAATGTTAGTGTCCCTGAGTGTGACTTCTCAAGCAAAACACAGAATTTGACATTTGTACATTGTTTAATCAAGGACATTTTCAACTCTGACGATGCAATTATCATAATACACAAATAAACAAACAAACAAACATCGACATTTTCTCTTTGAGAGTGTATGTGAAGGTCATATCTACTATGTCCTTTCATCAAGGTCATTAACAACTTCTAAACATATAATCTCCATAACATCATCTTTCATTCACACCGTATGTGAGTGTATTTGAGTGAAGCAAACCGTATGTGAGTGTATTTGAGAAAGCAAACCGTATGTGAGTGTATTTGAGTGAAGCAAACCGTATGTGAGTGTATTTGAGTGAAGCAAACCGTATGTGAGTGTATTTGAGAAAGCAAACCGTATGTGAGTGTATTTGAGAAAGCAAACCGTATTTGAGTGTATTTGAGAAAGCAAACCGTATTTGAGTGTATTTGAGAAAGCAAACCGTATTTGAGTGTATTTGAGAAAGCAGAGTGTATTTGAGAAAGCACACCATATGTGAGTGTATTTGAGAAAGCAAACCGTATGTGAGTGTATTTGAGAAAACAAACCGTATGTGAGTGTATTTGAGAAAGCAAACCGTATGTGAGTGTATTTGAGAAAGCAAACCGTATGTGAGTGTATTTGAGAAAGCAAACCATATGTCAGTGTATTTGAGTGGAGTAAACCGTATGTGAGTGTATTTGAGTGGAGCAAACCGTATGTGAGTGTATTTGAGTGGAGCAAACCATATGTAAGTGTATTTGAGAAAGAAAACCGTATGTGAGTGTATTTGAGAAAGAAAACCGTATGTGAGTGTATTTGAGAAAGCAAACCGTATGTGAGTGTATTTGAGAAAGCAAACCATATGTCAGTGTATTTGAGTGGAGCAAACCGTATGTGAGTGTATTTGAGTGGAGCAAACCATATGTGAGTGTATTTGAGAAAGCAAACCGTATGTGAGTGTATTTGAGAAAGCAAACCGTATGTGAGTGTATTTAAGTGAAGCAACCGTATGTGAGTGTATTTGAGTGAAGCAAACCGTATGTGAGTGTATTTGAGAAAGCAAACGTATGTGAGTGTATGTGAGTGAAGCAAACCGTATGTGAGTGTATTTGAGAAAGAAAACCGTATGTGAGTGTATTTGAGAAAGCAAACCGTATGTGAGTGTATTTGAGTGAAGCAAACCGTTTGTGAGTGTATTTGAGAAAGCAAACCATATGTGAGTGTATTTGAGTGAAGTAAACCGTATGTTAGTGTATTTGAGTGAAGCAAACCGTATGTGAGTGTATTTGAGAAAGCAAACCGTATGTGAGTGTATTTGAGTGAAGCAAACCGTTTGTGAGTGTATTTGAGAAAGCAAACCATATGTGAGTGTATTTGAGTGAAGCAAACCGTATGTGAGTGTATTTGAGTGAAGCAAAGCGTATGTGAGTGTATTTGAGTGAAACAAACCGTATGTTAGTGTATTTGAGTAATACAAACCGTATGTGAGTGTATTTGAGTGAAACATGCTAGAAAAAGTAAATAGTCTTGTACATCGACTATATTTTAATGGTCCTGTTCTGTGGTGGCATAGTACAGGGCACTTCTTTGATAGCCAAAGTGCTGGGTTTGAATCCTGCCACAGGAAATTGGGAGGGGGGTGCTCTGCAGATCGAATGATTGGTAGCAGATGCTGCATGTCTTTTATTTCCGCACCAAGGTAGCTGTATTAAATCAAGCCTAATATTAAATAGTTGGAATGTATGGGCACATCTTCCCGTAATGAACCTAATCATTTACACCAACTATATTTAGGACCTTCAAAAATTGTTGTTAATCTATTTTTTTAGCTCAGGCAGAGACTGTAGTTACCGCCAATCAGACAATTCGAGGAGGCAAACTGATAGAATTGAAGAAAACTGTTGACCAAGCAGTCCAGAAATGTCCATGTGTCAAACAGGTCTTAATATACTATAGAACCGAAGTAGATGTACCAATGCACAAAATGGACATTGATATGACCAGGGTAATTTGTTCTGTGTTTGTATTCTCAAAGTTTAGCTGTACATTGTTAAATATTCATCATTAGTGACCCCCAGTCTCTGTTTGACCAACACTCCAACAGTGCTACGAGTATGTTCTCTCATCACTAGTGATCCAGTCTCTGTTTGACCAACACTTCAGCAGTGCTACAATATTTATCAACACAAGGCAATATAGCACTTTCATGAACCATTTTTGGCTGTAGTGGGACAACGTAAGCTTGCTTAGTTTTCACATATAACAATAAATGGTTTACTTTCTTAAAATGATTTTGCAAGGAACAGCTGAGAATAGAAAGAAAAGAAGCCTCCAAACACATTTTTGCATTGATAGTAGAAGAGTTTGATTTGTCGACAATCATTGGAACAGGCCAAGGATAGAGACATTTATCAGCAATCATTGGAACAGGCCAAGGATAGAGACATTTGGAGAGCTTTTTTGGGGCTGTCTTCAATGTGACAACCATACTACCCTGATAGGTAATGAGTCTAATTATTATTATTATAAAGCGATACTTGTTTGTGTCTTCTATAGGCTTTAGAATCTGAGTCACCAGACTGCCCTGTTGAAGAGAGACAGAGCGATGATACCTTGTTTATGTTGTACACTTCAGGCAGTACAGGATCCCCAAAAGGAATCACACATTCAACAGCAGGCTACTTGCTGTACACCAATGTTACTTTCAAGCATGTCTTTGATTACAATATTGGTGAGAGGTTTGGATGTGTGGCCGACATAGGCTGGATTACAGGTCATTCATACGTTCTGTATGGACCACTTTCTAACGGGGGAACCACTCTCCTGTTTGAAAGTACACCGTTATACCCGGACCCAGGTAAGACCTTTCTGTGCACAGCCATGTTGTAGTGTATTGTTATATCCATCATTTCACTTTCAAGCTTCCTTCAGAGTATAGGGTCTAAACAAACCTCTTCCAACTTATGCTGTCTCTTGCTGTTGTTTCCAGTTGTTTCCATGTTCTACCCATAATTTATATATTTGTATCTAAAGCTATTCTCCAGATATTTTGTGGAATTGCATGTTTTCTCTATTCCTGTAGGTTCCATAAAACCATCTATCTTAGAATAGTATATTATTGACTGTAAATTTTTAGTTGGTTTTTATCTTGGTGTCTGAAATATCATTTCCTTTTTAACATGACTTTAGCCACTTGAAAACAGATATTTATTACAGATAGATAATATTATGGTGAAACAAGTTTCAGAGTTCATCTGTTCTTCATGAAAATACTGCCTAGATATTTGAACTCTAAAACCACCATATGTTGCTGGAGCCCAAAAGGGAAGCAAAAAATAGTGATACCATTACCTACCATGTCATAAGAGGTGACTAAGGACGATTTAGGGTGGAGTTGGCTGTCCCACCCCAAAGAGGGTGATGTGACCCAGAAGCTATTCTGAAGATGGATGTCATGTATGGATATTTCAATAGATGGTCTTGCTTGTCATTTTTTTGTTGTGAATGTATTCTTGATAAAGTTCTTTTGGTCGAAACATTGATTTGTGTTATTATGTCTGTTTCCACTGATTATCAAAACTTCATTACCCTATTTTAAGTTTTGTCTATTGGATTTCAGTTTTGCTGCAGTGAGTACCCTAGACCAGAAGTTCCCAAAGTGGGTAATACCCCCAAAGTGATCAGTTGTGAACCTTAAAGTGATGAATTGAGTAATATGTAGTAGTAGTAGTGTGTTATTACTGCAGGTAGAATGTACCTTGAGGACAGATTCTTGTTATCTTCTGATCCCTTATCAGTATTTCAACTGTATACACCCAAGACTAAACAAATATCAGCAGTGACTTTATTCTTGTGCTTGGTGATATCTTTTACTGTTGGAATTCTGATACTCTGTTACATTCACCAGATAAAGTATTAACTTGTCAGCCAAAGAATAGCTACCATAGTGTCACTTGTGCTGTTTACAAGTTTTATTTGTGTTAGTATTTCATTGTTTCATTTCCATAACCCGTCAGGGTTGTACAGGTACCACATTGGATGTGACAAATAACAGTCCTTTGTTTATTTTTATCTTCAATAATGCAGATGAATGAGGAAAAAATCTAGACCTGTCCAGTCTTTGATGTCTGTCCATGATATTCTTTGTCCTCTGCTTCTTCCACCTTCGACTGTTTCCTGTAGTATTGCCTTTAATAAGGAATCATGTTAGTATACATGTCTGAACCATGTAAGTTTTCATTATTTTATTATTGAAGGTAATGGTTTTTGTAGACCTGTGTACATCTCTTTTTATTTCCTACATACACATTTGTCTTATGTTTTCTATAGGAGATGCACAGAATTTGTCTAACATTTGTATTCGAAGGCCTGTAACTACTGGGTACATTAATATGTGAATTTATTAGAACCCAACTTGACCATTGATCTGGAGTCCACAAGGGGTTTACAAAATAGTAACATTGATACACTGAAGTCAGATGTGTTGGGCCACTGTCACAAATAAAATAGAAACAATATATTTCCATTCTCTGGACTACATCCTGCTGGAAATTTAGTGGGACGATGGTCCTGCTATAAGAGAGATCCAGTGGGAGTTTGAGATTGAATGCTGAAGTAACACTGATATACCATGCATGTTGTAAGAGGCTATATCTATCTATAAACCCATAAAAACCCATCAGGGTAGTAGGGGAACCACATTGGATGCATCAACACACAGTCCTCCAGCGATTTCTATCCTCAAATATGTAGACAAGTGAGGACAAATCTTGTCCAGTCCTGTGTGTCCATGTCTTTATTTAACCCCCTCTGCTTCTTGCACCTTCAACCGTTCTCTTTAGTATTGTTTTTTATAAGATCCTGTGCAAATATAAATCTTTAATAATACCTATTTCTTTGTATGGATGTGAGAGTTGGGAAATTACAGCGGACATGGAGAGAAGAATACAGGATTTTGAAAACAAATGTTACAGATGAATATTACACATCCATTGTACAGAACATAAAACCAACATATACCTGAGAAACCAAATACTCCTGCAGGTCAACAAAAACATCTTATGACAGTGGTGAAACATTGCAAACTTGTGCAGTTTGACCACCTGATGAGTCACAATTCCCTTTTCAAAATTGGCCTACAAAGGACATTCGAGGGGGGGGGGGGTGAAAAGGCGTGGAGAAGAGACCAAAAGAAAGTAGGATTGATAATATTAAAGACTGAGAACAATGAGACATGACAGGATTTTTGTTTCCAGAGTGACACCCATACCACATCCTGAGAGTTTATGTGTTTAATGTATTTAAAATGTAGAAGATGCTATAAGTATAGATGGTTGTATATGTTTGATTACTACAATTAGTCAAAAAAATTATATTTTGGTGGTGGTGGTAGAGGAGGAGGAGTAATAATAATAAATTTAGCCGTGAGCAGGTAGCTTTTGATATCCCATAGCCTTTCTGACAAAAGCACAAGTTCTTCTCAGTGTGTGTAACTGAGGTGACACCCAGGCTCATAATAAGGTTGTCAAAAGCATGAATGTGTAAAGGAGGTTCATGTTTAGTCCCCAAAGGGAGGTATTGCAATGCACCAGTTTTTTTCAGGATTACCAAGTCCTGCCAAAGGAGGCATATGTCTGGGCCAATTATCTTATCATTCTTCTGTGAGATTTGTCGACCCATCTGCAGTGGTGGCACATCTAGCATTTCCCGTCACCTAGAAGTCTGCCACAAAAAGACAAAGGTGCAATGTCCACTGGCCTGCATCACTTCATCATCTTGGGTATTTTTTTGATAGAACATAAAAGTGAAAAATTTAGACACGATATGACAATGATTTTTTCACAGGTGACAGGTTGGCTGCCCATCCACCAACTTTCCTTAGTCACCTTCTATGACATATCTGGGAAGAAGACAGCCGACCTATTCTTTGCACCCTGAACTAGAAGTTCAGACCCTGGCACAGGAGCGGCAACTGAAAGACTTTGGTCACTGTAAGCATGTTCCATGTATACAATCTGGAGTATGACCCTAACTCTGCCCTGTGGTCACTGTAAGCATGTTCCATGTATACAATCTGGAGTATGACCCTAACTCTGCCCCTGTGCATAGTTTAAAAAAATAGTTTTTTGTGTTGTAATACTTCACACTACTATAGAAATTGTTTACTGTGTAAAATATGACAAATTGTAAATCTGTGTAGGCCGCTACTGGGAAATGGTTGAGAGGCTCAAGCTGAATCATATTTATCTAGCTCCAACATCCTTGAGAATGCTTCTGAAAGCTGGCGAGGAGTATGTTCAGAAATATGACAGGTCATCTCTTCGGAAGCTTGGATGTGGTCAGTACTCTACTCATATAAACTTGTCTTAGTCTGCATATTTTATTTGGAAAGTGTCATTTTTTTTTTATATACCAGAATACATTATGTTTAGGTGTTATTTTTATATACTTTTTTTATGAAAAAAATGTAGGAATATTTTTGGATATTATTTTCTGGTTATGTTGTCATTGCTTGTTCTGTGTGGGTCAGCAAGTCTAGCTTTATTGATGTCAAAATGATTTCTGAGGATTCATTACTTAGAGACTAGTTGAAAGTAATGTCCCATATAGCATATGTTTCAGTTTGTTAATATTTATTGAGAAGGTTTTGATAGATTGCAGGCTAGAGAATGATAGAAAATTATCCAAACAACTGTATTACAAGTAGATTACAGGTTGTAGAATTATCCAAACAACTGTATTACAAGTAGATTACAGGTTGTAGAATATGAAGGAACTTGAGAGGAATTGATTTCTGTATAATTTATAATTATATCCTAATGAATTGTTATTAAAGTTTGACATGTAAGTTATTAAAACTATGTATTTGATGTTATAGTTGGTGAACCCTTGAACAGTGAAGCTTGGGAGTGGTACTACCATGTTGTGGGAGAGAAACGTTGTGACATTATAGACACCTGGTGGCAGACAGGTATGTTGCTGTTTTTTTAAGTTGTTTTACTATGGTGAGTTGCAAAAGGGCATACATTCTCAAGGTGGCCAAAAGAAGTACTGCAAGCACTCGTTAATGACCTCACTGAAAGCCTTTCTATTTATTATTTTTGTTCATAGTTTAACATTTCTACACAGCAAGTCCAGTTTCCTTAATAAATGCTGTTGTGTTTGAAAGTTCCTCCCATACAGCTTTCTTTGGATAATTGTCTTGCCAGTTAATTGTGGGCCAGTTATCCACCTTTGACTGGTTTAGTTTAATGCAGTCTTGCCGGATATCTTCTGCTGTCTGTGCTGCCTGCCCACATGCACACGAGGTGATGGAACCCTTTTATTCTATTCAAGTCTCTTTTGTGTCCTGTCCTCATGTGGAAGATGACAACGTGCTTTGTCAGTAGTTGTCTTTTGAATGGTCAACTTTGTTAACAGCTTTCTTTAATGGGGGTCCTCTTTTCTTGGTAGGTGATTTCATGGTCGTTTTGTTCCTGCGTTCCTCCATCTTTTGCTATCATATTTGCCTTTTCATTTACTGGTATGCCACAGTGGGATGGTATAATTGTAGGACTATCATTCTTTGGATGCCCACCTCTCGTATGACTTCCTTCAGGTCTGGAAGTTTATCGCTGTCAAGTGCTTACAGAATAGACATTACATTAGTAAGAAACACCACCTGTTGACATTGGCTTGTTGTGTTTTTAATTAATTCAATGCTTAGGGCCCGTACTGAAAACCTTTCAAGTAAACCAAGATACATGGGAAGAACTTGCAGAAAATAGAGCTACATCATGCTCTACAGTTAAAAAAAAGGCACATCATCTTGTGGAAAGAGGAGAAATACAGCAACTCAACAGTGGAGAGTAGATAGAAAGTAACGGGTAGATAAAAAAAAACCATCTACAGTGGTCATCCCATATCCGAACTGTCCAAGGACATTTGCAGCCAGAATAGGGCTTATTAGCCATCTTTGAACTCATAGTCAAAACCATAAATCTAACTGAATTTCAAAAGTGGATGTAACAAATAGTCCTCATCACTTGTGATGGATAAACAGTATAACAACATAACACAAGTATGCATACAGGAAAGTGCAAAAAATATCACGATGAATAGGATAAACATTTGAAATAAAAGTAATATAAAACATAGTGATGTCTACATGATAGTGATGTCTTCATGATAGTGCTGTCTACATGATAGTGCTGTCTACACAATAGTACTGTCTACATGATAGTGCTGTCTACATAATAGTACTGTCTACATGATTTTTACTTTCATAAAATGATCCTGAACTTTACTAACATTTTGATCCATGTCTGTGACTATGTCGAATGGATGCAAGACAGTGGGAAAAAAGGTCAAGAATGTTTGACTGGTTAGTTTTGAGATTAGCGACCAGCATTTGAGTAGGAGAAACAGTTCTCTCATATGGTTGGTCTACTAGCGATATTGTTACAGAAATAAACAGTCACGTGGGAGTGCTGGTCTAATAGTGATATTTTATAGAAATAAACTGTTGAGTGAAAGTGGTTTAAATCCTTAATGTTGTATTTTCCACTATCAAATTCGGATGTGTCGGGTCATTGGCACAGATAAAATGAATACACAGTGCATTTCTATTCTTTGAACTACATCCTGCTAGAAATCTAGTAGAACTATTGTCCTGCTTGCTACAAGAGAGATATAGTGGGACCATTGTCCTGCTACAAGAGAGATATAGTGGGACCATTGTCCTGCTACAAGAGAGATATAGTGGGACCATTGTCCTGCTACAAGAGAGATATAGTGGGACCATTGTCCTGCTACAAGAGAGATATAGTGGGACCATTGTCCTGCTTCAAGAGAGGTCCAGTAGAACCATTGTCCTGCTACAAGAGAGATATAGTGGGACCATTGTCCTGCTACAAGAGAGATATAGTGGGACCATTGTCCTGCTACAAGAGAGATATAGTGGGACCATTGTCCTGCTACAAGAGAGATATAGTGGAACTATTGTCCTGCTACAAGAGAGATATAGTGGGACCATTGTCCTGCTTCAAGAGAGGTCCAGTAGAACCATTGTCCTGCTTCAAGAGAGGTCCAGTAGAACCATTGTCCTGCTTCAAGAGAGGTCCAGTAGAACTATTGTCCTGCTACAAGAGAGATATAGTGGGACCATTGTCCTGCTACAAGAGAGATATAGTGGGACCATTGTCCTGCTACAAGAGAGATATAGTGGGACCATTGTCCTGCTACAAGAGAGATATAGTGGGACCATTGTCCTGCTTCAAGAGAGGTCCAGTAGAACCATTGTCCTGCTTCAAGAGAGGTCCAGTAGAACCATTGTCCTGCTTCAAGAGAGGTCCAGTAGAACTATTGTCCTGCTTGCTACAAGAGAGATATAGTGGGACCATTGTCCTGCTACAAGAGAGATATAGTGGGACCATTGTCCTGCTACAAGAGAGATATAGTGGGACCATTGTCCTGCTACAAGAGAGATCTAGTGGGACCATTGTCCTGCTACAAGAGAGATATAGTGGGACCATTGTCCTGCTACAAGAGAGATATAGTGGGACCATTGTCCTGCTACAAGAGAGATATAGTGGGACCATTGTCCTGCTACAAGAGAGATATAGTGGGACCATTGTCCTGCTACAAGAGAGATCTATTGGAAGTGTGAGAGCAAAACACACACAAAAACTAACATTGTATTTTTTAGCTAAATCTAAACAAATTTATCTGTTCATATTCTTATCTGTTCATATTCTTATCTGTTCATATTATTTTTATCTGTTCGTGCTATTTTTATCTGGTCTAGTCATATTAATATATGTTTACATTATTATCTGTTCATATTATTCTTATCTGTTCATGTTATGAGGGCTTACAATATGAGCACAGAATAATAAACAAATACAAGAGAAAACATGAGATGACAAATTTGATCTGATTTCTTTTTTTTTTTGCTTCTATTTATTTACAATATTGCCTGTGTGTTTCTGGGACCTAAAAGTGGAGTGAAAGTATAGTGTTACTGTTACCTGCCATGCATGTTGTATGAGACAACTAAACAAGTATAGGAGTGAAGACATTCCCATCCCATAAAGGGTCAAAGTGACCTAGAAGCCATGCTTTGAGTTGGTTGTATCAGGTCAAAAAGTGCAGATATCTCAGCAAAGCTGTAAACCATGATACAACACATTCCATTCTCCGGACTGCATCCTGATAGTCTGCAGGAGTTTCAGAACAAACGCAGAAGAAGAATTTACCTCATGGGGGCTCAGTTTTACAGTAGTCCCTTTTCATAGATTTAAATAAACAGTTAATTATTCATTTATTATTAATTATTATAATTAATTAATTACATTGATATAAAAACAAATTTATTTATGATCAGAAACTGGTGGTATCTGTCTCAGCCCCCGTCCATCTGAAATCGGTGCTGAGATTGTGCCTGGCATGCCGATGAGACCAATGTTTGGAATAGACTTTGCACTGATGGACACTCAGGTTAGCACAATATAGGATTTGGTGCATTTTTGTGCAATTGTTTCCAAATGTGAACATCCACATCTGCTTTCAAATATTCAAACTTTGTGACAGTTCTACAATCTATCTTAGGTTCTTAGGGGAACATGTCACAGAATTTCAATGTTGACCACATCATCTCTGGTTCTTGTATCATGCATGTTTGTGCAACAGTGTCCACAAGGGGAGCAAATAATAGCACATTGTGGCCTGCATACATGTTGTAAGATTGTTAGAGGCAATTAGAGAGTTTTTGGGGGTGATGATGAGGAAGATTCAATCCCTTTTGCTATGAGTAGGAAGCTCTTGACAGGTCATAGCCTTTTTAACGAATGTTCTCCTCAGCTGTGGCACAATTGTGTATAGTTGGAAGTGGTGGTAGTAGTTCTTGTAGGATCTCTGTTAGTTTTGGGCACTGCAGTAGTATGTGTTTGACAGTCTCCTCTTGTACGTTGCAGTGTCTGCAATTTAGTTCGTGTAATGGATTTATTTTGATCAGGTGTTCATTAACAGAAACGTGGCCTGTTCTTAGTTGAAATTGAGACTGGTATGCTCTATCGAGTTGTTTTAGAGGTTCCATTGAGTTGGGTTTCATTGGTGTTCATATAGTGAGTGTCTAGTCTTTGAGCTGGCCCACTATTGTAGCCATTCTTCTCTGTAGTTGTTTCATAGGATTTGTTTGCATGTTTGTAGGGAGATTTTTTGGGGGAAACTGAGGGGCGGTAACACCTCTTTTAGATAATTTATCAGCCGTTTCTTTTCTAGGGACCCCTATATGACCAGGTTATCCATTTGAGTGTAACTTGTGCACCATAGTAGGTGAATAGTTGGTCCATTTATCTGTTGACAAATAGCAAAGAATAACACACTGTGACCTGCATACATGTTGTACAAGGCAACTAAAGAGTTTTTGTGGGTAGAGTTGGCTGTCACATCGCATATGTCAAATGACCCAGAAGTCATGCTGAAATTGAATGTGTTAAACTGAAAGTTGCAAATATCACAGACAAGCTATGCACCATAATGCATTGCATGACAAGCTATGTCAGAGGGCATGAGCCCATGGACCGCTGGATCAGTAACCGACAAGCTATGTCAAAGGGCATGAGCCCATGGACCGCTGGATCAGTAACCGACAAGCTTTGTCAAAGGGTATGAGCCCATGGACCGCTGGATCAGCAACCGACACGCTATGTTAAAGGGTATGAGCCCATGGACCGCTGGATCAGTAACCGACAAGCTATGTCAAAGGGCATGAGCCCATGGACCGCTGGATCAGCAACTGACAAGCTATGTCAAAGGGCATGAGCCCATGGACCGCTGGATCAGCAACCGACAAGCTATGTCAAAGGGTATGAGCCCATGGACCGCTGGATCAGCAACCGACAAGCTATGTCAAAGGGCATGAGCCCATGGACCGCTGGACCAGCAACCGACAAGCTATGTCAAAGGGCATGAGCCCATGGACTGCTGGATCAGCAACCGACAAGCTATGTCAAAGGGCATGAGCCCATGGACCGCTGGATCAGCAACCGACAAGCTATGTCAAAGGGCATGAGCCCATGGACCGCTGGACCAGCAACTGACAAGCTATGCACCATAACGCATCACTAGTTATATCTATTAAGGGATCACGCGATGGACATTAAAACAAAATGTTTGTTTTTAATCGATTGCTTGATCTCTGAATAGTTATAGCATCTAATGATAATAATATAATTATTTTGTTATCAAGAAAGAAATGGATAAAAAGTTGAATTATTTATACTACTAACATATATAAAAAAATTATTCATATTTAAAATGAGTAAAACATTTTCAATGTGTTTTATTAATGAATCTCTTCATTTCTTTGCTAAAGAAGAAACATGTTCTGATGGTAACTTATATAATAGAAAAAATAGGAACACATATAAATATTTATTTTAATAAAATATATAAGTCTTGTAAGGAGAATTCTCGACAATTATACATCAATTAAGTTTCAATTCACTACTGATTGTATTTTCACTCACCCAATAACTAATAGTCACATACTGGTATATTTTAATTCGGGTTATAATAATTTAAATTCAATGAATCAATTTGATGAAAAATTTAAAACAATAGAAAACAATTTTATTGCTTGGGTAGATAGTTTTCAACAAAAACCAAGTGAATATATTTTTATCACATTAATCTAACAGAATTAACCAAAGTAAAAGTAAAACCATTAGCAAGATCCTCTTATTGTAAACTTCCTGTGACAAATGATTGCATTCTAAATATACAGAACAAGGATAACAAATGTTTTCTATGCTGCATTATTGCTGATGTCTTAAAAATTAAATATCATCCAGACAGGGTATCAATTTATGAAAAAATATGACGAAAATGTTGATATGAAAGCAACTGAATATCCAGTAAAAATAGAAGATATTCCAAAGTTTGAAAAACAGAATAAATGTTTCAGCTTTTCAGGACTAAAAATAATTTTTACATCCCTGTAGACATTTTAAAATCCTTCATGTTTAAAAGATTCTAAACATGCTTTAACTATATTTTCTTCTGTTCTGTTGCCTTCTGACCGCACTTATCTTCTGTTCTGTTGCCTTCTGACCGCACTTATCTTCTGTTCTGTTGCCTTCTGACCGCACTTATCTTCTTACTTGATGTTTGTTCTTTATATACTTCTATACCCTATTCTGATGTTCTTAGAGCTTTGTAGTGTTTTTTTTTATTGATAAGAACCCCCCTCCCCATTCCTCTGTATCCACTCCCACTCTTATCCGCCTTGCTGAGTTGGTGCTTACACTCAACTCTTTTAAAATTCAATAGGCACTCATTTGATCAGATCAGTGGTGTTGCTATGGGCAGTAAAATGGGACAGTTATGCATATCTTTTCATGGGACATCTTGAACAGCAGGATTGGGAGACTTATGAAGGTCATTTTCCATTCATAAACTTTATCAACAATTTTAACCCTGCTATTCAATTCACATCTAACATCTCTACTACTTCTGTCAACTTTCTTGACATTGTCACCATTCATCCCCCTTACCTCAGCACATCTGTTTACTACAAATCTATGATGCACATGGTTTTCTGCTCCACACTTCCTCTCATCATCCTGCTTGTCGCAACTCTCTGCCATTCTTCCAGCTTCTTCTTCTTTGTCGCTTATGTAGTGATGATCATGACTTTCTTGGTAAATCCTCTGACATGATTGATTTCTTGGTAAATCCTCTGATATGATTGATTTCTTGGTAAATCCTCTGAGATGATTGATTTCTTTTGTAGATGTTCATTACTTGATAGGGTCCTTTCATCGGCATGGCTTCGTGTCCATAAGTTATCTCGACTTAGTACCTTGACTAATACTCATGGTACTTCATCCTCTGAAAAAGTTAAACTTCTCCTTACTTTTCATCCCCATAACTCTACTGTCCGTCGAATCTTGTTCTAGCATTATTCCCTTCTCCAGTCTGATTCTAAAACTTGTGCTGCTTTCCAGGACTTTCCTTTGGTTGCCTATAGGCGTGACAAAAATCTTAATGACATCTTGGTCCACAGTCACCTCAGGTCTTATGTTCCTGCTCACTTTGGCACTATTCATTGCAAATTGTGACACTGCCATGCTAATTTGAACTATGCTGCACTCCTACTCCAAATGAATGCCTGGGTTTCTGAGAGGAAATAAAATATAAGAAATAAAGGAAAGAAAGCACCAACCAGGCAATTACACACCAGGAAACATAGCGCCCCCCCCCCTCCCCATGCTCTGATATAGGTCTAACTTAAAAGGAATTCATTCTTAGGTTGAAAGGTACATGCCTCCGCCAAATAAAAATGAATCCACTACTTGAGCAAACAATAAATTTAAAGAAAGTCAAATTCTCTCCAGAATATAAGACTATTAACCTCAGAACATTGCACCCTACAGCCAGACTACACCCTACAGCCAGACTACACCCTACAGCCAGACTACACCCTACAGCCAGACTACACCCTACAGCCAGACTACACCCTACAGCCACTATAAGTAAAATAATTTATATCTTTCTTCTTTCTTTCATCTATTCTGAATGGTGAAACTTATTGAACAACTCAAATGCCCAGAGCATTACATGGATATACTGCCCTGGTCATACTGGGGTCAGAGGAAACAAGAGAGCCAACTTATTGGCAGGCAATGCAGCGATAGACGGTACATTGCTGAGAAGAGATAAAGCAGACTATACATAGAGAGAATGTCAGAAGTGGGAGTATCTAGAGATGAGGGAAGGAAAAGTATTTTTTAAGGTCATGCAATCAACAAAGATGGAACTCTGAGTCTACATACATTGCGATGACTGTGAAGGGTAGAGCACTTATGGGAGTGCCACACATGCTGTGAAGCCAGTTTCTAATCAATAATTTATATCTAGGATTTATAAAAACTTTGGAAAGCCTCTCCAGTAAAAGGAAATGCTAGAGAAACACCAATCCGGCATAGGGAACTAGAGTGACAAACTCGTTCTCTCCCTGGCACTGCATACATTTGTCACAGATGATGCCACATATGTCTATTTAATATGCTTCAATGGCAGTGAAGAAGGGCTTTATATCTTGTACTATTGCAGTATATGGCAAGCTGCTGAATGTAGTGCTGGGCACATTACTAGAAGTCTGCCACAAGCTGTCACACTGGTGAGGTAAACAATTACATTTCATATTTATTTGATCCTTGTTGTAGGGGAAGGAAATAAAGGAAGATGATGCAGAAGGAAGTTTATGCATACGTAAGTCATGGCCAGGTATAGCAAGAACTGTCTACGGAGATCACACAAGATACTTCAATACCTATTTTAGTACTGTGCCAGGTAAGCTGATGTACTTCATTTGCAAATTGAGTAGCTGTTATATTTATTAGAGGGCTAGTAATTAAATTTATATATGTAAGTTTCTATTTCCTGTGATCACAATAATAATAGGACCCATAACCGTCAGTCCTGTTGGAGTGCTCACTAGTGATGTCAGCACAAAAATCTCTCCAAGCATATCTTTTCTTAGCTATTCGGTGAAATGTAGAATAATCATGCCCAGATGATTCCTTGATGTTATCAATCCAGGATTTCTTTTCCACCTCTTCTCCTTCCACCCTTGACTGTTCCTTACAAAATAATTGTATAAAGTGAGTTGTGTCTTGCTACATGTCTGAACCAAACAAGTTTACGCCTGTTCACAACTGCCAAAAGTAGCTCTGGACAACCTGCCAGTTTGTTTATTTTCTGCTGTATGAATATATTTGTTTTTTGTTCTATATAACTCATTCTTGACAGATGTCTTAACACTTGCACAAAAAAGTATTGATCTCTATAAATAACAAGTCATCCTTTTTATAATGAGAAGGTTTCACCAGAGTTTTATTTTATACCCAGAACACACCCAACACTCAGTGCTGTGCAGTGCTTCGAGAATGCTTCCTACTCTGAGAAGTAAAAAAAAAATTGTATATATGAGATACTGTTCTTTAAGATTGTATATATAAGATGCTGTGGGACATGTATAGACAAAGTTGGGACATGTATAGACAAAGTTGGGACATGTATAGACAAAGTTGGGACATGTATAGACAAAGTTGGGACATGTATAGACAAAGTTGGGACATGTATAGACAAAGTTGGGACATGTATAGACAAAGTTGTGCACTGTAATATTATTAGGTATACATTGGTGTGAATATTCTATTCATAATCCAACTTTCAATTTGCAGGTATATCTGCTTTGTTTCTTGATATGCAGGTATATCTGCTTTGTTTCTTGATATGCAGGTATATCTGCTTTGTTTCTTGATATGCAGGTATATCTGCTTTGTTTCTTGATATGCAGGTATATCTGCTTTGTTTCTTGATATGCAGGTATATCTGCTTTGTTTCTTGATATGCAGGTATATCTGCTTTGTTTCTTGATATGCAGGTATATCTGCTTTGTTTCTTGATATGCAGGTATATCTGCTTTGTATCTTGATATGCAGGTATATCTGCTTTGTTTCTCGATATGCAGGTATATCTGCTTTGTTTCTCGATATGCAGGTATATCTGCTTTGTTTCTCGATATGCAGGTATATCTGCTTTGTTTCTCGATATGCAGGTATATCTGCTTTGTTTCTCGATATGCAGGTATATCTGCTTTGTTTCTCGATATGCAGGTATATCTGCTTTGTTTCTCGATATGCAGGTATATCTGCTTTGTTTCTCGATATGCAGGTATATCTGCTTTGTTTCTCGATATGCAGGTATATCTGCTTTGTTTCTCGATATGCAGGTATATCTGCTTTGTTTCTCGATATGCAGGTATATCTGCTTTGTTTCTCGATATGCAGGTATATCTGCTTTGTTTCTCGATATGCAGGTATATCTGCTTTGTTTCTCGATATGCAGGTATATCTGCTTTGTTTCTTGATATGCAGGTATATCTGCTTTGTTTCTTGATATGCAGGTATATCTGCTTTGTTTCTCGATATGCAGGTATATCTGCTTTGTTTCTCGATATGCAGGTATATCTGCTTTGTTTCTTGATATGCAGGTATATCTGCTTTGTTTCTCGATATGCAGGTATATCTGCTTTGTTTCTCGATATGCAGGTATATCTGCTTTGTTTCTCAATATGCAGGTATATCTGCTTTCTTTCATTTGTTCACTACTTGCTTTCTACACTATCAGACAAGTCTTATAAAATCGACCATTGTCTGGAGCTATTGTTTGGTTCCACATATCTTTATTTGGTTTCACATATCTTGTTTGGTTCCACATATCTTTGTTTGCATTGTTCAACAGATGGGCCACTACATCTTTCTATTGTTCATACTGGGGACAGTTTTGCAGAATATGTTCAGAGATATGTTGTTCTGTTCCACAACTGCACAGTGGTGTTGCACTCGCATCCTGTGCGTTTGTTTGTTCATCCTATTGTGTCCTGTCCTCATGTGTCTGCTAAAATATGTTCATTATATACTCATTCATATTTCTACCTTTCTTTCTACAACTAAAGTGGTTTTCATTAACATCGGGAGTTAGACAGAGATGTGTATCTTATCACCATTATTGTTTATCATTTATATGGATAATATTACAAAAGCAGTAGAAACACCACCAGAAGCTTACCATCCAAATGACTGAACTGAACTACTCTTTGCTGACAATCAGTGCCTGCTCCACAAGTGAAGTGCTGCAAGATCACATAATTCTACTCAGCAAAAGCTTCCTCAATCACAACTTGAAGATCAATACAGAAAAACAGAAGTAATGTCTATAGGCAGAGGACCCAATACAATCAGCATAAACATAAATGATCAACTACTGAAACATGTGCAGGAATTTAAATATCTTGGGGACATTTTTATAGCTGATTTAAGAATACGCAGAGAGCTCGAGACAAGAATTCAAAAAGACAACTATATAAATTACGAACTTACACTAATTTTGAAACACACATCTATCTTGAAGGAAACCAAAAGAAAAGTCATAAATTCAATAATCATTCCAACATTATGTTTTCAATGTCAGACATGGACACTAACTAAAGAACAAGAGAGAAAGATTACTATATGTAAAATGAAATGTCTAAGAAAAGCAGCAAACAGAACAAGAAAAGATCATGTGAGGAATGAAGAGATTACAAGAACTGTTGGAACAACATCAGTGGTCAAATACAGGGTGACACAAAAAAACGGTCATCGCCTAAGCTTGAATAACTTTTGAAATAAATAATCAATTCCTTTTATTTTTCAGATTTATTAAGAAAAATTTTATGTTTTAAGAGTCTACCAAATTCAACCTTCGAGATGCCATGGACTACTGAGGAAAAGACATTTATAGTTGAGGCATATTTTCAGTTGAAGTCTATCCAAACAGCTCAATTGCAATTCAAAGAACGGTTCAGATGTCGAGAATTTCCTATCAATGATCTACAGATGGGTCAACAAGTTCAGAACCCATGGGACTGTGCATAACCTCAATTGTAAAGACACTAACAGACAATCACACTCTGGATGACCGAAATCATCAAGGACACCACACAGCATTGCTGCAGTCAGAGACTCTGTTGTCCGCAGCCCAAGCAAGTCTGTGCAATGACGAAGTCAGGAGCTTGGAATCAATCAGGAGTCCGTGCGGAGAATTTTGAACGCAGATCTCCACCTGTATCCTTACAGTATATAGATTAAACACAAGCGAGGTCATCAAGAACATTGCCCGCCGGATCCAGATGTGCCTGCATCGCCGGGGAGCACATTTTGGAGCGCCAGTGAAACAAGTAGTTTTTGTTTTACAGACTTGAAACTTTGGAGATGTCTGCTACACAGGCTTGACCTAATGTAGCTAAAGTTTTGTGTCGATCTAAATAAAATTTTGGAAGTTATTAATTTTTTGGTAATGACAGTGTTTTTTTGTGTCACTCTGTATATTAAATGCCAAATAGAAATTAAAATGGTTCGACCATCTAATAAGAATGAACTTTTATTGGACAGCAGCAAGAGCATACAACATGAAAATGGAAAAAAAGTAAGATACAAGAAGAAGACCAAGAAGATGGTGGATTGAAGGAGTTGCCTACGCATGTGGTTGTGTCTGTGGGTCTCACCAATGGCCCACTAGACATACCATCCATGCAACAGAAAACCTTAGTGGATGACATGCCGTTATATTGAGGTTATCTTCTTATAGAAGCTTCATGGCACGTCATCTATACAATTATGATTTTGTTTTGTTGTTGAAATGTTTTACATGTTTGCCAGAATATATATATATGCACCCTCTGTGGTTGGGAGGGAGCCAGAGATGTACTGTGCAGCACTGAGGAGGAGGAAGAAACTGACATCACTGTTTTTCCTATGGCTGAGGCCCATCATAGAGGCACAGTGACTCAGGACGTGACAATCCTTTTGACTTGAACATTTGGTTGCATGCCTGGAGCAATAGAGAAGTTTGGCATAACCAGTAGTCAACTGGTGGCGGGGAATGAGCACAGTGAACCCTATCTTGGCTACAGTGGCTAGGAGCAGTGCATAGGTTTAAACCTACCTTCCTGGAGGTGTGATAGTTATTCTCTGGCTCTGTCCCGGGGTGGACCGAAAATCCACAGACTTCCAAGCAATATAATGCCATCTAATGGCATTAGGTCAAAGGGCATGAGCCTATGGACCGCTGGATCAGCAACCAACCAACCAACCAAGGAGTTGCCAACATTCTGACATGGCACACTATTACTGAATATCAAGTGACCAAATGTGCAATAGTCTGAAAACCAATTGTCATTCAATCCTGCAATCATCACAGCATAAGCAGAGAAAAAAACAATAGATAGATAGATATACCCATTATAAATATATTCTGTTTTGTGTCTGCTAAGTTTATGTCATAAAATATTTATGCTCTTGTCATCAAAAAGGTGTGTATTATACCGGAGATGGTGCTTATCGTAATCCGGAAGGATACTACCAGATAACCGGGCGTATGGATGATGTTTTGAATGTCAGCGGCCACAGACTTGGAACAGCAGAGATAGAGGATGTGATGGTAGGCACAAATTAGACAAAATAAAGTAGTACATTGAGTAAAGTAGTACATTGAGTAAAGTTGCAACTTTGAGTAAAGTAGTACATTGAGTAAAGTAGTACGTTGAGTAAAGTAGTACGTTGAGTAAAGTAGTATGTTGAGTAAAATAGTACGTTGAGTAAAGTAGTACGTTGAATAAAGTAGTACGTTGAGTAAAGTAGTACGTTGAGTAAAATGTGTAATTTGTCGCTTGTTATTTTCATTAAAATGAGTAGCAGATTTTGCAGCAGAGTTATTGCACTTTTTGAACATCGGCAGATGGAGATATCGAAGAGGCATGGCAAAAGAGCAATAACAGCTATTATAGTTTTGTTATGACTTCATAGTTTTGTTATCACTATCATAGTTGGTGAACATTTAGTAATTGATGTGATGGTGGTAATATAGTAAATGATGTATGAACAAGTGTACATATTAAAATCATTATATGAATATTTCTTAAATGACAATACAAGACTAGAAAGATAAATGATTTTGTGAGTCAATGAAGATGGCATTACATCAAACATCAGCACAGTGGTTAACTTGATGAGATGGTTAAGAGAACTTGAGATGGTTACAGGAGGAACTTGATAGATGGTTAAGGGATCTTAATGAAATGGTTAAGAGATGGTTACAGGAATGTGAGGATATGCTAAAGAGGAAAACTTGATGTTTAAGGGAAGAACTTGATGAGATGTTTACGGGAACTTGATTTGATGGTTAAGGGAGAAACTCGATGACATGGTTAAGCAATATATAAAATAAACAAGCTGTGGAACTACCAACATACTTCATCTGCATGGAGTGACCAGCACTAATGGTATTATATGAAAAGATTAGTATGCCATCCCAATGTCAATATTCGTAAATGAGCAAGAGGACGTACTACCTATGGCAAGCAATGTTCATAAGCGGCATAATGTGCCATACTATCAGAAGAAGAAATATCTTGTCAATCAAGAGTCATAATTAAGCAAGACAAATACCTAACTTAGAAGACATAGCTAACTCTGCCGCCATATGCATAAAATAATTCAATATTGGTAACACGGCCATGTGGACAGGCAGTAACACAGCTATCTGGACAGGCAGTAACCCAGCCATGTGTACAGTCAGTAACACAACCATGTGTACAGTCAGTAACACAACCATGTGTACAGTCAGTAACACAACCTTGTGTACAGGCAGTAACACAACCATGTGTACATACAGACAGGAACTAACACAGCCATGTGTACATGCAGATAGGCAGTAACACAGCCATGTGTACATGTGGACAGGCAGTAACACAGCCATGTGGACAGGCAGTAACACAGCCATGTGTACATGCATACAGGCAGTAACACAACCATGTGTACATACAGACAGGAACTAACACAGCCATGTGTACATACAGACAGGAACTAACACAGCCATGTGTACATGCAGATAGGCAGTAACACAGCCATGTGGACAGGCAGTAACACAGCTATGTGGACAGGCAGTAACACAGCCATGTGTACAGGCAGTAACACAGCCATGTGGACATGCAGACAGGCATCTTTGACTGCAGAGTATATACTTCAAGATTATCCTGAAAATGAATATTTCAACAAACTCATTGGACCAGATAAACAATATTGGAAGCAAAGCACTTGTGTGTGAACGTTGCCCAAAAAGGAGCAAAGAATAGCAACACTGATTATCTTCCATGCATGCCATAAGAGGCAACTAACTAGGTATGGGATGGGGTTGGCTTTCCCATCCCATATAGGATTAAAGTAACCCAGAAGCCATACTGAAGTCAGATGTGTCAGGTCAAAAGAAACAGATAATGCAGTCAAGCTGTAAATCAAGGCACAACACATTCCATTCTCCGGACTATATTCTCCTAATCTGCAGGGATTTGAGAATGAACGCAGAAGAAGAAGGAAGCAGATGACATTTGTAATGATTTTGTATGATGTCTTCCCCATAGGATGATCACCCAGATGTTGCTGAGACTGCGGTCGTTGGCTTCCCACATGAAATCAAAGGAGAAGGTAATTTCACAATTTTTATCTTTCTTTCTGTTTGCTTTAACTCATTATGCCTTGCAACATCAGGGACAGAAGAATTCTCTGGAGATGGTCTTTTTCTATACTTCATATATGTCTGTTTATTTGGTCTCTTTTATTTCTGCAATCCATCTTTTTCATGGTCTGCCTCAAGCTTTGTATCCATCATGCCTGTATAGCAATGCTTTTTGAGGGGGCACTGTCTGATGGTAGTCTGGAAGCATGTGAAAATCACAACCTGTTGTCTCCATCGAGACCAGCACCGTGCAGAGGTGATGGGGCTTAGTTCAGCCATCAGGGGCTGGAAACTAAGACTGGTCGGGCAGTCCCACTCAAGCAGGACCATAGTCCTGCCCTAGTAAGCAGAGTGCTGAAGACGGAGGCATCCAGCCAAAAGGCGCACAGATAATCAGGATGCCACGCACAAAACACAATGGAAACATGTCTACATCTATAAATAGTTATGGTGCCTGCCCTGTGGCGGACGTTCAGGCAGGGACGGTGCCGGGCCCTATACCTCGAAAGGGCCCAACCTCAGTTACTGGAAGTCCTTCTCAATTGCCCCGAGGAGCCAGGAGGCAAGGGAATAGAGCTACTGGCCAAACAAACGGCCAATAAAAATAATGCACTGGAATGCTGAGGGTGTCAACAGTAAAAGAGATGGATACAGCAAAAAATTGGAACTTGAAAATGTCCTCAGTGAAGAACAAGTTAACATATGCTGTATCCAAGAAACACACCTCAGCAGCGACATAGCCTTCAAAATCAGAGGCTACCAGTGCTACCGATGTGACAGAAAGGACAGGCGAAAGGGTGGAATTCTGACACTTGTTAAAAACAATATCAGCACATGTCAGCTGGAAGTATATATGGAAGGGGCAGAATACCAGATGCTCCACCTAAAAACAGACAGTGCAGAATTCCATCTCCTGAACTACTACTGCCCAAATGATAAACCATTGGCACTAGACACAATTCCAGACAAAGAGAGACTTATGGTGTGTGGTGACTTCAACAGCCACTCTCAGAGCTGGGGCTACGATCATATCGACAAGAGAGGTGAGGAACTTGAAAGCTGGCAGGATGAAAATAATCTCATCCTTATTAACCAGCCAGCAGACTCGCCAACCTTCTACTCGAGAGCATGGCTCACCACCTCTACACCAGACCTAGCATTCCACTCACCAGGCTTGGAATGGAACATCACACGTGTTGTTGGAAAGCAGCTTGGAGGTAGTGACCACAGACCAGTATTTCTGGAAATCCACAATGAATTTACCACGGACAGCAGCACGCTCACTAGGTGGAACTATAAAAGGGCAGACTGGAAAATGTACCAGCATTTAACCAGTGTTCTAGCTAAGGACATGAACTTGGACAAAGACATCAATAGAGCAGTGAGTGAATTTAATAGATGTATACTACATGCTGCTAGTAAAACCATACCCAGGGGAGCACGCAAAAACTACAAACCCTACTGGAATGATGAACTGGAAAAGCTGCAAAATGAGATGGAAACATCTAGACAGCAGGCTGAGAACAGACCTAGCCAAGAACATCACAACAAATATCAGCAAACAAAGGCTAAATTTCAAAGAGCCAAGTTATAAGCCAGACGGAGCAGCTGGAAAGAAAAAAACAGAGTCGCTGAACCTAGAAAGAGATACTAGGAAATTATGGAAACTTGTAAAACAACTAAATGATGAAGGTACAGGGAGAAATACCAGGATCACACTTTATAAAGATAGAAACATTTTAACAGGTAAACATGCAGCTGATTACTTTGCAGAAGACAATAACGTCAAAGTCAGCCCAGACAAACAACAGGAGGTTCGAGAGAAACAGCAAAACATTGGACAAGGTGAACCTATACCTGAAGTCATGGAGGCACCAATCACAATGAGAGAACTGGAGCATGCAATAGCCAAATTGAAAATGAAAAAGTCCCCTGGAGCTGATGGAGTGTCCAATGAAATGATTAGAAACCTGGGAAGTGCAGCAAGAGCAAAGCTACTGCAGATCTTTAACACAAGCTGGTCCACAGGTAATGTACCACAGGCGTGGAGAGAAGCAATAATGATACCACTCCTCAAATCAGGAAAAGATGGCAACACAGTCTCCAACTACAGGCCCATCAGCCTCACAAGCTGTCTATGTAAAACAATGGAACGCATTATCAATCTTAGGATGCAGTGGTACCTTGAAAGTGAAAACCTTCTGGTATCACAGCAAGCAGGTTTCAGACAGTGCTACTCTACTGAAGATCAGGCAACCTACCTCTCCCAAGAGATTGAGGATGCCTTCCAAGAAAAGAAACTGGTACTAGCAGCATGGATAGACCTCAGGAAAGCATTTGATAAGGTCTGGAAAGAAGGGCTCCTAAAGAAATTGCGAAATTGCAGGGTTAGCTCAAGAATGTACAAATGGGTAAAAGCATACCTGCATAATAGAAGAGCCAGGGTACAATTAGATGGTCGCAAGAGCAAGAAAGTTCTACTGCGTCATGGAGTCCCCCAGGGAGGAGTCCTGTCACCCACACTTTTCTTGGTTTACATCAATGACCTAGTTGCTGAACTACCACACGGGATCAAAGTGGCAATGTATGCTGACGACCTGGTGATCTGGTGCACGGAAGAACATGCAACAGTGGCCACTAAACAAATACAAAGAGCTATCGATGCCCTAACCTTATGGGCTAATAGATGGTGCGTCAGCATTAACACAGATAAGTGCAGCACTACACTCTTTACCCTCTCACCAAAACAAAAAGCTGGTCATATCAAGATAGATGGAGAGCTCTTGAAAGAAGACAAACAACCCACATACCTCGGAGTTACTTTTGATGATAAGCTGACATGGAAGCAGCACATAAACAAAGCAACAACAAAAGCCAGGAGGAAGCTAGCTATCCTGAGAAAACTAAGTGGAACCACATGGGGAGCCAGTGGAAATATACTCAGTAAAGTTTACCAGCAAGGCATAAGACCACACCTGGAATACGGTTCAGCTGCGTGGTGTCCTGCATCAAACACCACATTACAAGATCTAGATAAAGTGCAAAACCAGGCACTTAGAATAATGTTGGGAGCAATGAAATCAACACCCATAGCAGAGATGCAGAAAATGGGAAGAATGCAAACACTTGGCGAACGCAGAGACACAAAAGTACTAATTCAAGCAGAAAAGTTTCAGTGTATGCCAAGTCATCCAATGAAGGAAAGATTCCAAAATCTAGCAATGGGACGACTGAAAAGGAGCAGCTTTATCCATCAAGCTAAACGACTCCGTAGACAACTTACAGACCTACCTGAAGTTGGCAGCCCCTTAAGGTCTGTACCAGAGCAAACCCCGTGGAGTGAAAGCCATGGAATGCCAATATACATTCAGACCCATGTGAAAGGAATACTAAGCGAGGACGAACAGAACAGTGTGCAGCGAATGACAGTCACCCTCAGTTTCCTGGATGAGGAATATCCACAAGATATATGGGTCAGAGTGTACACAGATGGGTCAGCACAGAATGCCGTGAGGAATGGAGGTGCAGGTGTATATATAGAATATCCACACAAGCCTAGAGATACAATCAGAACACCGACAGGAAAATTCTGCAATAATTATGATGCAGAAATCCAGGCAATTAGTGTGGCAGCTAAAAAACTGCTGAACTCCAACTCTGACCTACAGCCTGTGGTATTCCTGACAGATGCAAGGTCAGTGCTTCAAGCTCTCCAGTCTGGAAAACTAACAGACTTAAAAAAACTACTTAGCGAATTGTCTTACCAGTATAGGGTAACCATGCAGTGGATACCCTCTCACTGTGGAATACCAGGAAATGAAAAAGCAGACCAACTGGCTAAGGAAGGTGCTGCCGAAGACCAACCAGATATACCAATCACCTACCATCAGAAAAAACAGATGATAAAGTCAATAAGAAACCCACAAACACCAACACAAGATGACTATCACAATATGAACAGATCAGAACAAGTTATAATTCTACGTCTCAGAACAGGACACAACCGACTCCGCAGTCACATGTATACAAAGTTCAAGATTGGCAACACGGCCATGTGTACATGTGGACAGGCAGCACAGAGTGCCAAACATATACTTCAAGAGTGTTCTGAGCATGAAACGCTGAGGCAGACATATTGGCCAGAGGAAACAACACTGGAATCAAAACTCTATGGGACACTGTATGAACTACAAAAGACAGTGAGTTTTATTAAGGAGACAGAATTACAGATATAGACATGTTTCACGTGAACGAAAGAAGAAGAAGAAGAACAACCTGTTGTCTTCTGATGTAATCCAGGATTGGCATTGTGTTTGTTAGTCTTCTCATGTTTTCATTTCTAATTCTATCTGTTATTGTTACTCTGAGAATTCTATGTAGACAAGTCATTTGTCAGATGTTTTATAACAATCAATAAGAATACTGCAGAGATTGTTTCAATCAATTTTTGAATAGATGGACATTCCCCTTCTTCTGCAAATCATTCGCAAATCAATTCCTACCAGTTAGCAAAATGTAGTTCAGGGAACAGAATATTGGGTCATGGTTTACAGTTTGGTTGCAATATCTGTACCCTTTGGCCTGATAAATCTGACTTCAGCTTGGCTTTTGGTAACTTTGATTTATATGATATTCATGGCAGATCACAGTGTGGTTGTTCTTCTGATTTCATTCTCAAACTCCTGCAGATTAGCAGGATGTAGTCTGGAGAATGGAATACATTATGCCATTGTTTACAGCTTAGCTGTGATATCTACACCTTTCAGCCTGACATATCAAACTTCAGAATGACTTCTGGGATTACTTTGACCCTATATAGGATGTGACAGTAAACACCACCCCAAAACCTCCTTAGTAACCTCTTACAACATGCATGGAAAGTAAACAGTGTTGCTCCTTATTTTGCTCCTCTTTCTGGCCTAGTTACACCTGAGTGAAGGCTGACATTCTAATGTTATTGTAGCATAAAGTTGCCAGACATTGTAGCTAGTTATATCTTTAACATCCTAGGTCTACACAACAAGGGGTGTCACTCTTGTGTTTTTGGATTCTGATTTTGATATCTTCCTAACAAGGTCATGGATTTGTTTCATTCATGAGGTGATTCAGGGAAAACATACTTCCAAAGTGACCTTTGACCTTAAGTAGTTGTGGGTCAAGTCATTAGGGTCATTGATACACCCCCTCCCACCCCACCTTAATGATGATTGCTGCTGCAGAAACGTCCTAGGCCTACTCAAAGAATGGTGTCATTGCTGCTACAGAAACACCCAAGGCGTACTCAAAGAATGGTGTCATTGCTGCTACAGAAACACCCAAGGCGTACTCAAAGAATGGTGTCATTGCTGCTACAGAAACACCCAAGGCGTACTCAAAGAATGGTGTCATTGCTGCTGCTGTGATCCCCAGGAATTATGTGTGATTAGCTCTTACTTCCTATTTGCATTAGCATAGTACCTGCAGAGATGAAACATTTTTGCAAACCCCTGTACTCTGGCTTGTAACTGAAGCAAACCCCTGTACTCCGGCTTGTAACTGTGAAGCATGCTCTTTGGCATTTGTATGAAGCATACACATTTGTTTGAGAAACTGTCTATTGTCTTTCCCAAGGTGAATGATGGATGTTTGTATCTACACTTGCCATTAACTGTAAGGGTAGGAGCCTCAGTTGTCATTCCAAAGTCAGATATGTCGCCTTTTTGCACTGAGTTCATATTTAATCCCGGATATTCTTTTGTGATATGCTCTTATTGGTATTTGGTTTGGGTTCATTCTCATAAGGTGACTGAACCATTTTACTTGCTGTCTTTTGATATACTCAATACTATGTGATGTTATACCAACTCTTTTCACAATTTCTTCATTTCTTATTTTATCTAGTTTAGTAATCATTGCAGCTTTTCTTAGACACTTCATTTCACATGCAACAATTTTCCTCTGCTGTGAGGCTGTTAAAGTCCAAATTTTCCTCTGCTGTGAGGCTGTTAAAGACCATATTTTCCTCTGCTGCAGGCTGTTAAAGACCATATTTTCCTCTGCTGCAGGCTGTTAAAGACCATATTTTCCTCTGCTGTGAGGCTGTTAAAGTCCATATTTTCTTCTGCTGTGAGGCTGTTAAAGACCATATTTTCCTCTGCTGTGAGGCTGTTAAAGTCCATATTTTCTTCTGCTGTGAGGCTGTTAAAGTCCATATTTTCCTCTGCTGTGAGGCTGTTAAAGACCATATTTTCCTCTGCTGCAGGCTGTTAAAGACCATATTTTCCTCTGCTGCAGGCTGTTAAAGACCATATTTTCCTCTGCTGTGAGGCTGTTAAAGTCCATATTTTCTTCTGCTGTGAGGCTGTTAAAGACCATATTTTCCTCTGCTGTGAGGCTGTTAAAGTCCATATTTTCCTCTGCTGTGAGGCTGTTAAAGACCATATTTTCCTCTGCTGCAGGCTGTTAAAGACCATATTTTCCTCTGCTGCAGGCTGTTAAAGACCATATTTTCCTCTGCTGTGAGGCTGTTAAAGACCATATTTTCCTCTGCTGCAGGCTGTTAAAGACCATATTTTCATCTGCTGCAGGCTGTTAAAGACCACATTTTCCTCTGCTGTGAGGCTGTTAAAGTCCATATTTTCTTCTGCTGTGAGACTGTTAAAGACCATATTTTCTTCTGCTGTGAAGCTGTTAAAGTCCATATTTTCCTCTGCTGTGAGGCTGTTAAAGTCCATATTTTCCTCTGCTGTGAGGCTGTTAAAGTCCATATTTTCCTCTGCTGTGAGGCTGTTAAAGACCATATTTTCCTCTGCTGTGAGGCTGTTAAAGACCATATTTTCCTTTGCTGTGAGGCTGTTAAAGTCCATGTTTGACATCGGTAACAGAGTGTTGGTATAAAAATTATAGATATTATCTGTTTTTTTAATTTCCATTTTGAAATTTGGATCAAGAAGTAATTTGAGAGCTGTACAACTTATTATAATTGTTATGAATCTCATGTTCACAACTTTACATGAGAAGTTTTTTCTGATGCTTATTGGATTATTTGAATATTTACTTGTGTAACTCCACAGGGATATATGCATATGTTGTCTTGAAAGACAGCAGAAAGGCAACCAAAAAGGAACTGGAAGCACAGCTCAGGAAGGCAATTAAAGAGCGGATTGGAGGACTAGCTTTACCTGAAGTTATTTTGGTAATGACAAATATCATAAATCACTATTATAATAAATTTCTTTATGATGTGACATCAGTTCAGTTAATTTCGATCCCTACTGTAACTGGTCAAACAAACTAGCGATCCCTACTGTAACTGGTCAAGTAAACTAGCGATCCCCATCCATTTTTGTTATATTTAAAGACATATTGAAGTTCATTTTGAAATGACATATACAACCCATTTTTTGTTTTAATAGAAATATCAAGAGTTAGTCTAACTTTCATTAATTAATCGCAGCTATTCTTCAAACCTGATCGCTGCACATGAAAATTCACATACAGTTGAGAACACAATTTGAGATATACCAACGACTGATCTAGAAAACTGTTGATGTATCACTAATACTATCCTGACTTATTTATATACAATTATGGGTTGGCTCATCATTCACACTCATCATCCACACTCATCATCCACACTCATCATCCACACTCATCATCCACACTCATCATCCACACTCATCATCCACACTCATCATCAACACTCATCATCAACACTCATCATTCACACTCATCATTCACACTCATCATCCACACTCATCATTCACACTCATCATCCACACTCATCATTCACACTCATCATCCACACTCATCATCAACACTCATCATTCACACTCATCATTCACACTCATCATTCACACTCATCATCAACACTCATCATTCACACTCATCATTCACATCATTCACACTCATCATCCACACTCATCATCCACACTCATCATCCACACTCATCATTCACACTCATCATCCACACACCCAATAGACAACACTATGACACCTTTGTATAAAATGCAGTACTTATTAGGGGAATAGCCTTCTTGAGGATAGCCCCCCCCCCCCCCCATGTTGAAACACTGTGTCAAATTACATTGAAATGGAAGTTTCACTTTTAACTAGATCTATAGTTCTTCTGTAACAACTCAGGTCAATAAACTTTACAATTAGCACACAGACTATATGGTATATGTATACAAAAAATACAAATAACAGTATACAAGACAGTTTCAACCTTAAGACCTTTTTCAAGAAATGACTAGGTTAATGGCACCATTAAAAAAGGCATTAGGCATTTAACAGCAGAGACACCCAAAGTAACAATAGCGTATGCATACTGAAGTAATGCCATAGAGAGATGTGCATACAAAATATGGGGAATGAGAATGAAATAAAACAGCATACATGACAACGCAACAAAGGCCCACTCCCCCCCCTCCACCAATCTAAATAAATAAAGTATTAAGACCAACTGGCTAGAGAGTACCAAATTGCAATAGTGATTTTCAAGGGTATACCTAGTTTTGTCGTGTGTGGTGCTAGATCTTAAGGCAGTGACCTGAATATCATGGCACCACGATGATCAGCACCATTGAAATGAATCATGTCAGGAGTAGGTATTCTGTAGTTAATGGCATGAAGATATCAGCAGAAGTAATCACTGAGTCTTTTGCCAGTTTTACCTGTATATTTCCTGTCACAACATTTACAAATGATAACGTTACAGGATTCGATAATCGATAAAGGCATCATCGATAGTGAAAATTGCTTTAGAAAATGAAACAGAGCAAATCTGCACTACATAGGGACATGTGTAACAAAGCCGGCATCTGCAACAAATTATGCCAAAATGGTCACGAACATTAGTCCAGAGTGACTGTACCAAGATGTCATTAAGATTTATGTCACATTCATAAGCAATCAGAGAAAAGTCACGGGAAATGTTACCCGTTTGAGGATACAACTGAAGGGAATAATATTCTGAACAAAATTCTACGGACAGTACAGATATGGGGATGAAAATTGAGGATAAGTTAAACTCTATCAGAAGAGAACGTACCCTGAGTATTAGTCAAATATCTTGGCAAAATAATTTACAGACAATCCATTATCCTCATCTTCTTCCACCCTCAACTGTTCCCTGCAAGATAGTTTTGGAAAGGAAACCGTATCTGATCATGTGGTCAAATGAAACAAGTTTGTGATGTATAACCACTGCCATGAGATGTTTTTGTTGACCTGCAAGTATTGATTTTCTTGTACTGGTTTGCAATTAGTGCCTGCCTAAGTATTTTAGGCTAATTAATCTAAATATTATATCAGTAATTAATCTAAATATTATATCAATAATTAATCTAAATATCTTCTTCTGCGTTCGTTCTCAAACTCCTGCAGATTAGCAGGATGTAGTCTGGAGAACGGAATGCGTTGTGTCATGGTTTACAGCATTGCTGTGATATCTGCGCCTTTCGGCCTGACACATCCGACTTCAGCATGGCTTTGGGTCACTGACCCTATATGGGATGGGACAGCCAACTCCATCCCATAACCTCCTTAGTCGCCTTTTACGACATGCATGGAAGGTAAACAGTGTTGCTATTCTTTGCTCCCTTTTTGGGCCTGGCAATTCGCGGGCGAATCTAAATATTATACCAATAATTAATTTTTAAAATCGTTTTTAGGTGTTAGGATTAGTTATGTATTACATAACTAACCTTAACCATAAATATAATTATATTGACATTAATAAATGATAAACATAGCCAAGGGAAATAATCAAATATGTTGGCACTAATTCCAAACCAGTTCTGATTTTATTTCTCACATATGTTGGTTTTAGGTTCTGTATAATGGACGTGTTTTGAAATTATATTATGTGATATAATATAATTGAACCAGTGCTACTCTATGGAATTGAAGCATGGACAATAAATAAAACATCACAAAAATCATTGGAGGCAGCTGAAATATGGTTTATTCGAAGAATTTTACGCATTCCTTGGACAGCAAAGATTACTAACGAAGAATGTCATAGAAGGATGGATGTAAAAAGATGCATTATTGATAATATAAGAAAAAGACATTCAACATTTATTGAGCACATAATGAGAAGAGGAGGCATTGAGAATATAGTGACAACAGGAAAGATAGAAGGGAAAAGATCAAAGGGAAGACACAGAGAAAAGATATTGGACAGTTTGACTAAATGGCTTCGATTTAATACAGCAACAGAAATGATGACATATATATAGGAGATTGACGTACATGGATCTCCTATATATGTCATCATCTCTATTGCTGTTTCTCCATGTACATGGAGAAATATGATCGCCGTCATTCGACACAGCACTTGCTGATGATGATAATAGAGGAGTGAAACTCATCTGTTTTCAACATTTGTTATTCAAATTGAGGAATAGTACTGTTTATTGTTCACTTTTAATTTTAATGCTTGTATGTGCTATGAAAAATAAATTTATGAGATCATTGGGACTAGGCTAGTTGTTCTAGTTCTATGGATGCTTGCCACTGATTACCAACTATATATGAGTAGATAATTGTAATGACTTGTTTGTGTCCACAGTTTACTCCAGGACTTCCAAGAACAAGATCAGGAAAGATCATGAGACGAATTCTTCGAAAAGTTGCTTCCGGGAAATTTGATGAATTAGGAGACATAACAACACTAAGTGAACCAGAGATTGTTGACTATTTAATCAAAAAACATATTATACTTACAGCAGATGAAGAGAAAAAATAAATAATAGTACAGTACATGTTTACAGACAACATAAATTGGCTTCGGCAACATTAAGCTATTTTACCATTTATTCTTAAGATGAGTTTGTGTAGATTTTGCTATCATAAAGTATAAATGTATTTTAGAAACATAATGAACGAGCTGGTTACCATCAAATAATTCAATAACATAACCAACAATACTGTTTTCGTCTTTTTATTTACTATTGTTAATTTGATATATTAATTTGTTTACTGTTAATTTATTTTCATGTTAATGTTTCTCCTATTTATTTATAATTATTAACTTATTTTAGGTGTATTGAGAAGAGGATGAATATAAATCACTAGCCTGATGGATTGTAGTCAGAATTCTTTAAGTTTAACAGTAGCTGTCTGACTCATACAGTTGGGAAAGTTCAAGATAGCAATGAAGAGCACTGACTCCATGACCTCCAAGAAAACTAAGGCTTAGCGCAAAAATTAATTTGGTTATGCTATTAATAATTAACATGTCTAAGAAAAGCAACAAAGTGAATAAGAAAAGATCATTTGAAATGAAGAGATTACAAGAAACTGTTGGAACAATGTTTGTTTATTGAAAAACAGAGACTGATATGGTTCGGCTACTTGAATGAGAATAAACCCTTATTAGACAGCGGCAAAAGCATACAACATTAAAATGGAAACAGCAAGATGCAGAGGAAGACCACGAAACAGGTAAATTGAAAGTTACATTCTGAGATGTCACAATATTACTGCAGATCAAGCAATCAATCGTGCCATAACCTAAAAACTGATCGTCATTCAATCCTGTGACAACTTACAACTCAAGCAGAGAAACAACAATAAAAATAAATTAACAATTCAGTCTACTTCTTGCTATTAATTTTTTTACAATTAATTTGATTCGTGTTAATAATTTAGTATACTAGTGTATCATTAATTTGTTTACAATTAATTTGTTTCTTGTTAATAATCTAGTATACTAGCATACCATTAATTTGTTTACAATTAATTTGGTTCTTGTTAATAATTTAGTATACTAACATACTTTCAACTTATTTACAGTTAATTTGATTTCTGTCAATAATTTAGTATGCTAGACTGCAATATTAATGTGTTTATATTGTTAATAATGTAATGTATATTTCCAATGTTCATTTGATTACTATTAATAACTTTATATAGAGTATATAATGTTCTTTTGATTTCTATAAATAACCCAGCGTACTGTACTAGCATTTATACACTAGACATTACTTGAGTCAATTACTAATATAATAATCGAGAATATTGTTCAATTGTTTAAAATAGTGAACATGATCCATAAGCCTATTCTTGATTTGTTCCTTTTCTGTAGGCAATATGTTTTTCACTGGTTAACCTTTACCATAATAAATTATCATTGGCTTAACACTTTACTAACCAGAATTCCAGAGCATGCTTATCTCCCATTACCAATTGATAAGTGAAACTGATATAAAATGCAAGGTCAATTATCTTGGAAATGAATTGCACAGTCAGATATTCTAAAAAGCAGGATGCAGATATTATAAAAATTAAATGTCTCTGTTGTCTAATGCTGCAGCTGTGATAGGGCCATTATATTTACTGTTTTTGCTGTTTATTCACTGTTTTTCTTATGTTTTCTTGAAAAAAAACTTGAGGTTGAAACTGCCTTGTATACTGTTATATGTATTTTTTATACCCATACTCTATAGTCAAATAGTCTCTGCATTCATTATAAAGCTAATTAATCGACCTTCACATTTACGTAAGCACCATTACCAAGAGTGTTTACAAATTTTTGAAAAAAGTACCTCGGTCTTGAAAAATTTAGAAAATCGATATTGCGACATAGCACTTTAATATTTTCAACTGATCATCAACAAATTCATGTCGTCAACTTTATATCTTTGAAACAGTATATGTTGTGTTTAGATGGTGCTTTATTCTTTCCTCAAAAGAGAGAAGTTATTTGGTCATTGAAGTATAAGGTCTGGTCATTTATCTATATCTAGTCTCAATGTGCACTTCATAATTTAGCCTCTTCAATCAGATGTGTTTGTTAATTTTTTAATCTAGTAATCTCTAAAACTGCCACTTAGACCCAGTAGCTGTGTCTGTAAGCTTATAAATCCACCATATCTATAGTGACTTTTCGAAATATGCTGCGGCAGGACAAGAAATATTTTGGTAGATAGTTACGCTAATTGAACTCAGAGCTTGAAATACTATTTGCAGATGCATTATGATAATCTGAAAACTTCAACCAGTTTGATCATACTTTTTCCAATTTAACAATGTTAATGTTAATTAATAGCCAATCTTTGGACTTTAATGCTAGTCATTGGACTTTAATGCTGGTCATTGGAATTTAATGCTGGTCATTGGACTTCAGTTGTCCAGAGCATTACATGGATATACTGCCCTGGTCATGCTGGGATAAGAGGAAACGAGAGAGCTGACTTATTGGCAGGCAATGCAGCGATAGATGGCACATTGCTGAGAAGAAATAAAGCAGACTTAATGAAGGCAGTAATAAATTCATTTCAAGATGCAGATATGATATCAATGAGGCTGAGAACGTACACATACAGAGAATGTTAGAAATAGGAGTATCTAGGGGTGAGGGAAGAAAAAAGTAAATATTTTGGAAAGTTCCGAAGATCACACAATCAATACTTGACTGGGACTCTTGAGTCTACATACACTGCGATGACTGCTGGAGCCAAGGGCAGAGCACATATGGGAATGTCCCACATGCTGTGAAGCCAGTTTCTAATCAAGAATCAAGAAGACTACTTCAACATCAGTATTTGGACTGACTAATGTGATGATGAATGTAGGACAGATTTTTTGTTATGATCTGATGCCATTACACTCTGGACAAACACACAGGAATTCTCATTCTCTCCCAGAAAATATAGAAATGTATGCACAGTCATGGCCCTCATGACTCAATGATTAAGCAAATTCCTCATTCAATCCCTCCGATGTCCTACTTTTGCTATGCTTAATACCAAATTCTTCCAGTCACATCCATGGTGCATAATTAATTGCAGTGTCTATGGTTCAAAGGGCATGAATCCATGGACCACTGGATCAGCAACCATTGTAATGTCTACATCTAACAGGAGCTCAATTAGCAACTTCAGAGTGCCAACTTATCCATTCTCTATTTCCTGACTATTGGTACATTTAACCCCTGTCTATCTACACTATTGGTACATTTAACCCCTGTCTATCTACACTATTGGTACATTTAACCCCTGTCTATCTACACTATTGGTACATTTAACCCCTGTCTATCTACACTATTGGTACATTTAACCCCTGTCTATCTACACTATTGGTACATTTAACCCCTGTCTATTTGCTCTATTTCCATGAAAGCTAGCATGTTCATACAGTAACTCTATGTGACACCAAGAATGTTGGAACACGCTCTAGATGCTGTTCACTCATTCCAACACTAACCATTTTGAATCTTTCGAAGCATAGACTGAGAATGTATGAATAAATTATACCAAAGTGCCTCGAATCTTTCCTGGTGATTCTACTCTGTAGTGGCAGCTAAATTCTAAAACAAAATGTTTTTGTTTTAAAAAATGAAAATAAAAACAAGAGAAGATACTTGACAACCTAGTGGCATGAGAGAACACTAAAATGATTGACAGTACATGAAATAAAAGTTAGTGGAAAGATATGATAACCAACGACACACAGGATGTACCAGAACAACCAGCATATCGGTTTAATGTTAATGTTGTAGATAGTTTTCTCAGTTTATTTACTCGGTCAAGTTCACTTCTGCTTCAATAGCTGATTATCCACATTAAACTGATGTTATGATTGGATGTGTTCACATTGTACTGACAATATGATTGTATGTGTCCACATTGTACTGACAATATGATTGTATGTGTCCACATTGTACTGACAATATGATTGTATGTGTCCACATTGTACTGACAATATGATTGTATGTGTCCACATTGTACTGACAATATGATTGTATGTGTTCACATTGTACTGACAATATGATTGTATGTGTCCACATTGTACTGACAATATGATTGTATGTGTCCACATTGTACTGACAATATGATTGTATGTGTCCACATTGTACTGACAATATGATTGTATGTGTCCACATTGTACTGACAATATGATTGGATGTGTCCACATTGTACTGACAATATGATTGTATGTGTCCACATTGTACTGACAATATGATTGGATGTGTCCACATTGTACTGACAATATGATTGGATGTATTAGCGGTGCCTAACAATTTCAACAACAGTTGATTAGAAATGTCCCGTACAGGATACACTTCAATTATTATTTACCGGTATTAAGGCTCATTTACGGGGAGCAGTGGTCAGATTTCAACTTTTTAATATTAAGCATAGTTTCATTCAGGTTTCGTGACCTCAATGATTTCTGATTAAAAAGTCAATAGGTCTGCATTGATCTGCACGCTATGCACTGAGAGTCCCCCTGCCCCCTAGGGTTATCCAAGGTGGATGGGGGACTCTCAGTGTGTAGCGGACAGATCGATAGATTCACCAGTAGTCTTAGCTACTGTGAAATGCGCCTATATTGATATTTTGTTATTTTTGTTAAATAATGTACATATTTTTTGGTTAAAAATGTAACCACTGCTTCCCATACTTTTATTAGTATATGTTATTGTTGTAACTAATGTGCCATATAACTCTGTCAGATTCTCCATGCTATCACAAATTGGACATGTTTCTAATGTTATCTAATGTTATTGACTAAATTTACAAACCATCGCAACCAGCTAGATTCTATAACTAATAACCAAACTGTCAGAGGATATCTGACACGCTGGAGAGTTCTGCAGTAACAAACTGTCAGAGGATATCTGACAAACTGGAGAGTTCTGCAGTAACAAACTGTCAGAGGATATCTGACAAGCTGGAGAGTTCCGCAGTAATAAACTGTCAGAGGATATCTGACAAGCTGGAGAGTGCTGCAGTAACAAACTGTCAGAGGATATCTGACAAGCTGGAGAGTTCTGCAGTAACAAACTGTCAGAGGATATCTGACAAGCTGGAGAGTTCTGCAGTAATAAACTGTCAGAGGATATCAGACAAGCTGGAGAGTTCTGCAGTAACAAACTGTCAGAGGATATCAGACAAGCTGGAGAGTTCTGCAGTAACAAACTGTCAGAGGATATCTGACAAGCTGGAGAGTTCTGCAGGTAACAAACTGTCAGAGGATATCAGACAAGCTGGAGAGTTCTGCAGTAACAAACTGTCAGAGGATATCCGACAAGCTGGAGAGTTCTGCAGGTAACAAACTGTCAGAGGATATCCGACAAGCTGGAGAGTTCTGCAGTAACAAAATTGATAACACCCATTATAAAGTATTATTGTACTGATTACCAATGTAACTAACGCATAGCAAAAATAATGTTCATGAGAAATAAGTTAATATTGTTAATCAGTGACACCATAATATTTTGTCATAGAAGCCGAAGTCACAATATAGACCAACAGTCACAGTATAGGTTCTATGACCAAATTCTATAACTAAAAGTGCACAAAATATATTATGTTTACAGTTCACTTACATACATGTCAAATATGTCAGACTTTATGTATTTTATACAAAATCTGATCAGGTTCTTTGAATACATGCATAATGACCTTTATGATAAAAGCAAAGTTATTCAATTTTGACAGAAATTAGATTCAAAATTCAGAGTTAAGAAGTTATTTTGGACTTAATTATAGAATGATCCACCTAGAAGTTGACATTACTTTATCACTTCGCTCATAAACTAAAATTGCACAAAACATTAAATTTTTCAATTTTTTTTTTAGTATGAAATGTATCAATACTTACTTATATATGACATGTTTCTATTTCAGTATTTCTCAAATATATTTGCTTTCAATAGGCCCTATTACTAAATGAGAAATCTAATTTGCAATATTAAGTATTTACAAAATAATGTATTTACCCGTTATATAACTTGTTCTTTCTAATTGTATTTTTTGTGTGTGTGTTACTTTTATTTTTTTTGTTACTGTCAAGGAAATAAAAAGAAATAGATTGTTGGTCTAATATGTATGGATAATTCTGCTTCCAGTTACAACCTTTAACATAAATTGACAAACGTTTTTGATTTTTTAACTTTGGCCAGGTACATAGCAAAATTGTTGTTTCTCTCCCAGATAGCATGCCTACCAGCGCTCAGTTTTTAAATAATTGTCAGATCTTGATTTTTTAGTAGCTTGTGACATCACTCTGTATAAATAACCAAATGGTCAGAGGGATCCGACAAAGTGGATGGTGCCGCAGTAACCTAATGAACAAATAGTCAAGCAAAATGAATTAAACAGGTTACTAAAACACTTACCTTGCCTATTAATAAAAATATATAAAAAAGTATATATAAAAAAACATACAATAAAACTAAACAGGACAATTCTCCACGTATCGGCTCAAATTGAACCTTTTTCAAGAGACAAACAACAGAAAACAACAAAATAAAAAACAAAATAGATGACTAGATTTCATCAAGCCCCGTCTCCATAGCGCAGGGATGGCAATGCATCTAGTAAAAGAGAAAATGCGTGCATTCATTATAAACAAACCGAAAGTGGGAAATTAGAGGCACTATAGATGTAGTTGGGATGTTTATAATGAGTGCAAGAATAATAAAAGAAAACGATAAGAAAATTACACATTTTGTCACTTTATCAGACAGGCAGGTTTTAAGAACATAGTCACAACAGGCAAGACTGAAGGGAACAGAGACAGATGGGGACGTGAGAAAGTATTCGTGTGACAACCTAGCAAGGCTTGGAAACAACGATCCTGATAACAATACTGTGAACAGAGAACCATGGTCACCTACGCCAACCAGAATGGCATATGATAATGATAGATGAGTAATGATGAGGTTGTGGGGTGAGTGGGTTTGGGGAAGGAAGGATACAAGAAGAATCATCATTTGAAAACGCATGGAATGAATGTGAAACCAAATATAAACATAAACATATATATAAAACCAAACCTAAACATACATAGAAATGTATACACACACCAAGAGTTAAGAAATAAATATATAACAAAATGGACACAGATGTGTGAAGGATACCCACACAAAATGCACAGGCATGTAAATGTATCCACACATAGGAAAGGGCTCACACCAGAATAGGTATACATATTGACACAGAATGGAGATACGTGCATTAACATAAACAAGCTCTCACATAAATATATATATATATATATATATATATATATACATAAATATGAACATGCATCCACATAAACACTTTCTCACATAAATATAAAAACAATAACATGAACATTCGTACACATAGAAACATATACATATATTAATGTAAATATAAACGTTCGTTCACATAAAGATAATGCTATAACAACTGCATATGTATACATACAAATGTGTGGCCCAAAGTAATTGTGTGGATACATAGAACCATGTAAAACAAAATGAATATACAAATAACTATACATGTGTGGGCACCCATCGAAGAGACAACTGTAATAACAACGAGGAAATCAAAATCTAAATATGTAAATGATTTAACAATAACAAAATGGCAGAGTACAAAATAATCACATATTGACATACAGCAAACGAAAGAAGACAAAGGAATTATATAGAAGTACGGCAAACACAAAAATAATTACTCACGAAAGTGTACAAAGACAAATAATTACAAGAATCAGTGCAATACGGGAGTAGAGCGTATAAAGAAAAGGAGGGTAACTCAAACAAAACGGTGATTAATGTTCATTCCGTGTGGTTGCAAGACTCCCATATGACAAATGAGACGATATTCCAAGGACTGACGTTGCCGGTCATCTGTGTCCATTTTGTTATATATTTATTTATTAACTCTTGGTGTGTGTATACATTTCTATGTATGTTTAGGTTTGGTTTTATATATATGTTTATGTCTATATTTGGTTTCACATTCATTCCATGCGTTTTCAAATGATGATTCTTCTTGTATCCTTCCTTCCCCAAACCCACTCACCCCACCACCACACAACCTCATCATTACTCATCTATCATTATCATATGCCATTCTGGTTGGCGTAGGTGACCATGGTTCTCTGTTCACAGTATTGTTATCAGGATCGTTGTTTCCAAGCCTTGCTAGGTTGTCACACATATATTTTCTCACGTCCCCATCTGTCTCTGTTCCCTTCAGTCTTGCCTGTTGTGACTATGTTCTTAAAACCTGCCTGTCTGATAAAGTGACAAAAGGGGTATTTTTCTTATCTTTTTCTTTTATTATTCTTGCACTCATTATAAACATCCCAACTACATCTATAGTGCCTCTAATTTCCCACTTTTGGTTTGTTTATAATGAATGCACGCATTTTAACTTTTACTAGATGCGTTGCCATCCCTGCGCTATGGAGACGGGGCTTGATGAAATCTAGTCATCTATTTTGTTTTTTATTTTGTTGTTTTCTGTTGTTTGTCTCTTGAAAAAGGTTCAATTTGAGCCGATACGTGGAGAATTGTCCTGTTTAGTTTTATTGTATGTTTTTTTATATATACTTTTAAATATATTTTTATTAATAGGCAAGGTAAGTGTTTTAGTAACCTGTTTAATTAATTTTGCTTGACTATTATGACATCACTCTGCCAGTTCATTTCTATTATTATTTTTCATTAAAATGGCTACAGTATCGATGCTGATACAGTACTGAACCTTCGATACTGAACCTTCGATACTGAACCTTCGATACTGAACCTTCGATACTGAACCTTCGATACTGAACCTTCGATACTGAACCTTGGATACTGAACCTTCGATACTGAACCTTGGATACTGAACCTTGGATACTGAACCTTGGATACTGAACCTTCGATACTGAACCTTCGATACTGAACCTTCGATACTGAACCTTCGATACTGAACCTTCGATACTGAACCTTCGATACTGAACCTTCGAGTGATAATGACCTATCTAACCAGACAATACTAGCCTGGGAGACAGGGAGGAGGGGACTCTCAATGCAGAGCGAATCATCAGGCAACAGTCCCTAATGTCTATGAACATTCCCTTCTCACGCATACATGAACATTCCCTTCTCACGCATACATGAATATTCATGACATTAAATTGTTGCATAATGTAATCTCTCCTAACAAAGATGTATGAAGTGTAGGAGTGGGTGGATGGGTTTTAGGATTAGAATGAGGTCCAAACCTACTCCTAACTTCCCCCCTCCCCCTAAACTCTAGGATCTTCCCTTCTACTCTGATGCGCATTTATGGCATTAAATCGTGGTATAATATAGTCTCCTCCAAAATGAGCCATTTTGTATTTTTGGTGACATGATCTACTAATGACATAATTTCATTGATGGCATGACTTAAGTGCGCACTATAACACACTGGGAATGAGCATGTGCATAATATCTAAGTTCATTCACAATCCGTAAACAGGCGACATATGGTAGGTTTCGTGATCAGACAACTCAATTCCCCATCCCACAGCGCTGAATGGCACAAGTGAAAATGACAATAGATATACTGTATTTGTTCTCAAACTCCTGCAGATCAACGGGATGAAATCCGGAGAAAGGAATGCATTGTCATAATTTACAGCTTATCTTTAATATATGTGCCTTTTGACCTGACACATCTGACTTCAGCATGGCTTCTAGGTCACCTGTGGCAGCATATGGACATTTCTAGTTCTATTTTACAAGTACAGTGTGTCACAATTTGTGTTGATTTTCACTGGACTATGCACAATTTGTGTTGATTTTCACTGGACTATGCACAATTTATCTGGCTCTAATTCAACAATATATCTGGCAGCAAGAAGTTGTCCTAATCTTCCCTGGACAACACGGGCGATCCAGGCTCAAAATGGGGATGTTATTATAATTATTATACAAATTTATGTTTGGAGTTCTCTATATTATAATTTATGGAGCAATATTTCTATTTTTATGCAGAAAATATGTATAAATATTAAGTAGTGGATGCTTTTTTGAAATCATAAATTTGAAATGTTGCATTTATTAAACAGGCATATAGAACAACTTGCCAGATACATCAAATACTGACTGCCATATGAAGTTATTTGTATTTGTTTTATATTTTTGTTTCGTTACAAGAGAGAGAGAGAGAGAGAGAGAGAGAGAGAGAGAAGAAAAATGAATTAAGATTAAATTTATAGATTTTAACTTTGTTACTTTTTTATGAAACAATATTTTTTCAGTAGTAACGTATAGTTGTGAGACTTGGGCAATGACATCCGCAATGGAAAATAAAATATCGGCATTTGAAATGAAATTCTACAGAACAGTCCTAAGAATATCGTCTACTGAAAGACAATCCAACACAGACATGCTAAAAACACACAACATAGAAGACTGACTCCTCAGAATGATAAAAAAAATGCAAGCTAACATATTTTGGACATAGAAAAGATAAATGGTTTAGATTAATAATGGAGGGAAGATTCCAAGAAAAATAACAAGATACAGGTCAATACTGTTAGTTTGGACATAGGATATCAAAGATCATTTGAACATGACACTAGAAAAGGCTGGATAGCTTACACAGAATAAGGAGGTTTACAGAGTGGCAGTCAGTCTGTCGTTATGCAAAGGACTGATAATATCGAAGAAACTTGGAAAAAATTAATTTTATCCCTTTTTTTTCATTGATTTAACTTAAAGCATAGAGTTTACACTGAAGTTTACTAATTACAGCACCAGTATAGCTTCAATAAACTGTATGATTCACTTTTTCCATCAGTCCACCTAGCATTACTGAACTAAAGGGAGACCTCCTAAGTTTCCAGCATGAACAAAGAAAAGGCTACCGGGTAAGTATTTGAAATAAAGTAACATCCATATTGTTTCTTTGTCTCTCATATTGTTCCTTTGTCTCTGACATTTGTACATACCATGGGAGAATTCTACTGGTATGTTGGTGTTTTTGGTTTCATCTTTACTTTTACCAGTTCTTCTTGTTTCATACATTCTTGACTATTATTGGTTTCTGGTAAAATAGCACTGGATGACCGTTGTATTATTTATTCTTGCAGATTAGAGAAATTTCATAGAGAAGATGGACGCCACCAAGAAAAACACAATCTACTGAAATGTGATCGTTTGGGGTATTGGCATAATATAGATCATGATTTTCTGTGCCGTCTCCAATGGGGTATTCATAGGACTCTGATGGGTTATGGTCTTACTATTGTTCAACTCTAGTTTATAGTTCTATCTTTATGTATAAATCTAATGAGGCTCGTTTGACATCACTGGCTGAAGCAGAAAAGCCAGTCCTTCTTTTTCTTCGATCAAGTGTTCAATATCCAGTCCAATATTTTACATTTTCTTCTTCTTTCGTTCACTTGAAACATGTCTATATCTGTAATTCTGTCTCCTTAATAAAACTCACTGTCTTTTGTAGTTCATACAGCGTCCCATAGAGCTTTGATTCCAGTGTTGTTTCCTCTGGCCAATATGTCTGCCTCAGCGTTTCATGCTCAGAACACTCTTGAAGTATATGTTTGGTACTCTGTGCTGCCTGTCCACATGTACACAAGGCTGTGTTGCCAATCTTGAATATTGTGTACATGTGATTGCAAAGTCGGTTGTGTCCCGTCCTGAGACATAGAATTATAACTTGTTCTGATCTGTTCATAATGTGATAGTCATTTGTGTTGGTGTTTGTGGCTTTCTTATTGATTTGATCATCTGTTTTTTCTGATGGTAGGTGATTGGTACATCTGGTTGGTCTTTGGCAGCACCTTCCTTAGCCAGTTGGTCTGTTTTTTTACATGTATAGAGCGGTTTGTTGTAGGTCATTTGGGTTCCCCACAACTTACTGTGCAGAGAAATTCCTGTGGGTCAGATTGTCGTTATGTTAACAGCGAACTTGGGACAATTCTGTAGTATGTGTTATGGTTGCACAGATACAGGCAGCAGAATCACTGTTACAGATTTGGTATAAGTGTGCATTAGATGACAGTGTTCTGTTCTCAGTTGAAATATCATGACTTGTTCACGTCTGTTTCAATTTATTAATGTTGTCTTGCTCGGAGCTATAGTTTCTTGCCAAAAATATAGAGAAAGAGGAGACAGAGGCAAGACAAAATAAGAAAAAAACAGTTCAAATCACATGTTAAAACATAGCATATCACATGACCACAGTTTGGTTAATAACAAACACATTTTTGGGGGAAGATTTTTATTTTTTATATGGCCTACAAAAGCAGATAGATACAGAAATAGCAACAAGAAATTCCTAACAATTATAAATAGTAAAAGCCAAGGTCAGAGTGTCCTATATTTTTAGGATTCAGACTGAAGATCTAAATTAAAACTGGTGGAAAAAGCAGATGAATGAAAGGAGTAAATAAAATGACTGACACACAATGAACAGATGAAGAGTCCTTAATCAAGGTCACAAATAAACAGCAACAAATACTAATTCTCTTGTTTGCAGCAATATTTCAACCACTTGGAATTTCTTGAGTCAACCATCAACAGCACAGGCCCTCTGGTGCTGTTCTGCCCTTTCATTGTATTCAGTATGATATCTATTCGTCTCTCGCCATGCATCTACCTTTTCGTGCCTTTTTCATTGGCTGCCCCTCTAATGTTCGGACTGGACTGACTAGCGTCACTGTGTGTTGACAGTGCCGCTGTATGTGTTGGTGCTGGTGGTGTCGGAGATATTGTCTGTCTCTTATGCAGTCAAATTTCTTTCCATCTGCAACCTCAACATTGTCAGACACGATTCCCAAATGATTTAGCCAGAATCAGCACGAGTCATTGTATTCCTGTTTCCAGGGTTCACCGCGGGGAGATACATTTGGGATCTTGGTTATCTGCTAACCCCAAGTTCCCTTTGCACCCTGAGCCCCTGTTTCAAATAAATCGATTTTACTGTGCATCGATGGATCTCGCTGTTCAGCAATAACAAGAAATCTAACTGAATCTCTGTTTTACAAGGCAGTGTAAGAAAAACTAGAAGCTACAAAAATACATTCACTCAATATTTCCAACTGAATCTGTGCTTTACAATGCAGAACAATGAAAAATAAGAACTCACAAAAATGCACTCACTCAATCTCTCCAATTAAAACATTTGCACTGGATTTGTATGAAATGTCATGAAGCTGTCAGCAGCTCAGTGTGGTTAGTGCATTGGCTTCCTAGTTGGGTGGTCCAGATTAGTGCACTGGTTTCTTAATTGGGTGGTTCAGATTAGTGCACTGGCTTCCTAGTTGGGTGGTCCAGATTAGTGCACAGACTTCCTAGTTGGGTGGTTTAGATTAGTGCACTGGCTTCCTAGTTGGGTGGTCCAGATTAGTGCACTGGTTTCTTAATTGGGTGGTTCAGATTAGTGCACTGGCTTCCTAGTTGGGTGGTCCAGATTAGTGCACTGGTTTCCTAGTTGGGTGGTCCAGATTAGTGCACTGGCTTCCTATGTGGGTGATCACGTAACTTTCAGATTTGTGATCACGTAACTTGTAACACTGACATCTGCTTCTTTCTTTATAGATGAGATTTAATTTATGCATGTCGGTACACCCGTACTTGTGCATAATTTATGCATGTCGGTACACCCGTACTTGTGCATAAAGCCAAACACTAAATCATGAATATCATCATAGGTGATCATTTTTTTCTGGAAAACTTGTGACCACAAACTTCTTATTTATTCTAACGAGGGTAAAAAAATTAGATCTTCTCATACAGAGATTTGACATGTAGATTTCATAAAGAAATTTGACAATCAGTACATCTAGCAAAGTTTCATATCAATTTTAACACATTCAAACATATGGCACATGTGTAGTCACATACGCAAATATATGGCACATGTGTAGTCACGCACACAAACATATGGCACATGTGTATCACATACACAAACATATGGCACATGTGTAGTCATGTACACAAACATATGGCACATGTGTAGTCACGTACACAAACATATGGCACATGTGTAGTCACATACATGGAAGAACAAGAATTTCAACACTGCAAGAATATTAATACAAAAACATTTCACATGTGAACAAGTTATAACAATTTATATACAAGAACATTACCAAAGATCAAATACTCAAGAAATGAGTATGTCTGGACCATTTAGTATATAAGTCTGTGTAGCTACATACTATGTGATTATTAACCAACATCATTGTACTCCTGGCAGACCTAATAGTGCCCAGTCTCCCCTAACAGATGACGAAGGTTATGCTATGGATCTGCAATTCTAATTTGAATTACCTTTATGGATGAGATTATTACTTAAATAGAACACACATTCGATTAGATTTATAATGAACTCCCAGACTATCAGACTATAGGGTACTGGTGCACAAAATTACACATAAAAGTATGCAAGACATTTTATTTGTATTTTTTCGTACCATATAGTCTGTGCCTTCATTGTAAAGCTACTCAAACTTGTGTTCCGTGTAAGTATAATTATTATACAGATTTACTCCACCGAAACGGATGTGTCGGGCCATTGGCGCAAATAAAACGGCGACAACGCATTCCAATCTCTGGACTACATCCTGCTGAAAGAGCGATTGTCCTGCTACAAGAGAGATCCAGCAGGAGTTTGAGAATGAACGTTGAAGAAGAAGAAGATACAGATTTACAGCAGTTTCACGATTATTGATTATAGATCAGCGACTCTCAGATGAATGAAACCGTTGAACACTTTCCCTGCCATACCTTTATCAGTTGAGTCTTGACCTACTATCATGAAATTTTTGTTTAGCAACAGGTAGGTAGGAATACAAGAGGAAGGGAAACATCAGGAGATGGGTAGGATACAGTCGATGAGATTAAACCACTAAGTCAAGAGACAGAAGATGTATTAGGTCCGTTGCAACCAACCTTCGTTGCGGAGGCTGATCTTGATAATGGAAACACTTTGTAAAATACACAAAAAATTGAGATTTCTACCCAAAAATCTGTAACAAGATCATAAAATAGCACATGCCGAGGAATGAATGCTGACGTTATTGATCATAAGCTTTGTCGGCATAAACTTTCTAAATAACTGCCAAAATATTCATGCTTTTCTTGGTATGAAATGGTAACAATTTCGTTGATAGTTTTATGTTCACATTGAATCTCTGATAAGAAATTTTCCTATTGTGTTTTCTAAATGGTCCCAAAATATCTAAATATTTCATACAAGAAGTCTTGCTATACATGAAATGCAATCCTAGAAATAATCTGTTTTATAAGTATAAGAGTTATGATAATAATAATAGAGTTCACAAACTGTACACAATAATGTTGAAATAGAAAACAACTCAACAGTTTCGCTGACATAAAATTCAATGAAATATAATCTGTTTGTTAGTGTGCCTTCACAAACTCCATGTGGATCTCTCTTGTAGCAAGACAATAGTTCTACTATATTCTCAGCAGGATGGCATGTAGTCCAGAAAATGAAGATGAGTTGTCATCATTTTAATTGTTAATGGCCAGAAACATCCAAATTCAGCAGTTAGAAATTTAATGATCTATATATTCAGCTGTAGTTGGATCTCCTTATATGGCACGTGAGAACAAATGTTATCTACCTGTATGGACATGCTGAAGTCAGATATGTCAAGCCTAAAGGTGCATACATTACAGCAAAACTAAATCACAAAACTCATTCCACTCTCCTGAATATGACCTGGTATTCTGAAGGAGTTTGAAAATTACTGCAGAAAAAGCGAAACTAATTCTATAGCACAGAATTGTTATAAATAACACCAGTGTTATCTACTTTTATTCTAAAATGAAAGAAAGCAACAATATGGCACAAAATGAAAGAAAGCAACAATATGGCACAAAATGAAAGAAAGCAACAATATGGCACAAAATGAAAGAAAGCAACAATATGGCACAAAATGAAAGAAAGCAACAATATGGCACAAAATGAAAGAAAGCAACAATATGGCACAAAATGAAAGAAAGCAACAATATGGCACAAAATGAAAGAAAGCAACAATATGGCACAAAATGAAAGAAAGCAACAATATGGCACAAAATGAACTCACTGTGAATAGATTATAAAGCTGGCACAATTAGAACACAAAACTTGCAGTTAAAACATCAATTCAGTCCATTCTTTAAACAATTTCTATAACTATGAAATCAGAGTACTGATGACTATTGTCCGTCCATGCAATAATGTGTACATAAATCTCAGCTACACCGGGCAACCACATATTATTTTGGTTGAGATACAGACAAAGTTATGGCACAATATCAGCAAATCATGAATTATTTGTTGGATTCATTCATCAAGAATTTATATAACAAGACACGACTTACTTTCTACAATTATTTTACAAGAAACAGTCGAGGATGGAAGGAGAAGAGACGGTCAAGAAAATCCAGGATTGATAACATCAAGGAATGGTCTGTGCATGATTTTTTCAATACACCTTCGAATGTCTGAGGTATAGGTGCTTGAAGAGCTTTTTGTGCCGATGCCCTCAGTGTGGCACCCCTACGACCCTGATGGGTTATAGAGTATTATTATTATTATTATCATATAGAAGAACAGAGAAATCTCCTCTAGAGATTTCTTTCATACCAAGAAGATTTCTACTTCCTGTGGTATGGATATGCTTTCATACCAAGAAGATTTCTACTTCCTGTGATGCAGAAAGGCTGTGAGAAGAGACCTCCTACTAGAAGAGCTCTTTGTGTGTATGTAGAATGAACAATCACCGGGCCCAAAAGAAGAGCAAATAATAGCAATACTGTTTAATTTCCATGCATGTCATAAGAGGTGACTAAGGAGTTTATGGGGTGGAGTTGGCAGGCCGTAAGGTGCAAATATCACAGTACAGCTGTAAACTATGACACTCCTATCTGCAGGAGTTTTAGAACAAACACAGAAGTAGAAGAACGTTATTATCTCTCTATACCTGCTGCTCGTTGATTAAACACACAACTCCCTTTGTCCTGTGACCCTAGACCAAATCATGCTACACATAATACAAATAAGACAATAAGAAATGCATATATAAGAAACATATTAGACATAACATATCCATATATTATATATAATATTTGTCTGGTGTTCCAGGTCTGGCAGATGTATTATCTTCTGTAGAAAGTTGGCTAGCCCTACTCCTCCGCACACCTTTAATCTTGGCTAGCCCTGCTCCTCCGCACACCTTTAATCTTGGCTAGCCCTGCTCCTCCGCACACCTTTAATCTTGGCTAGCCCTGCTCCTCCGCACACCTTTAATCTTTGGCCTAACTCGCTCATCAGATGTCTGAATAAGAGCATCAATGTCTGGGATGTTTTCATAAACTCCACCAGGAGAAAGATTGCCTACACCCCGTTCCTCCACGACTTTCAGCAAACGCCCAGAAAAACCCTGAATAGGATAATCCCCATTAGGTATGAACTGTTCATCTTGGGGGAACCCACTGCAGACACTCTCTTGGCCAATATAAGTGTTTGCAGTCTGTGGAATCTTAGGAGGAGCTGGCTGCAATATGTGTTGTTCAAACTGCTTGTGTGACAGACTCACAAAATGATGATCCGACTGAACTGTTTGATTTCGCTGAGATATTGATGGAGTCAGCTTCACATTGAACGACTGGACAAGATCATTATAATCTTTGACCTCTTGAGCTTCCAACGAAATATCTAGAAAATTGTGTTGCATCTTTTGTCTGGGATACAGCTGAGATCCAGTTTCTTGCGGTGACAAAATTGCACCTAGTTGACGAGGTTTGGCAATGTAAGAGACTGCTGCCATCTGTTCTTGCTGTGACAAAATTGCACCTAGTTGACGAGGTTTGGCAATGGAAGAGACTGCTGCCATCTGTTCTTGCTGTGACAAAATTGCACCTAGTTGACGAGGTTTTGCAATGGAAGAGACTGCCGTCATCTGTCCTTGCTGCATAGTAACATTAAACTTCGCAGGTACAAGAATACCTTCATACTTAGAGGATGCTGAAAAAGAAAATAATAAACCAAGCGTCAAGTTTATTCGAATATAAATATCACATAATTAGCAAATGGAACAGATTTGAAGGACTCGGGTAAGATAAAGTATGTTATCATATTGTCAATAAATTTATCATATATTTATCATAAATTTATCATATTAACCTTGTTACAATTAAACATTCAGCGCTGCTATTTATTCATTATAACATATTCTTCCCAGAAATGTGGTCTTCTTATGGATCTTCTGACTCATCAAGATTCTGGGCGAGTTCACTTGCCGTAGCCCGGGGTAAATGTTCAACTATCTGAGATGACTTACCCGTCGCCGTCTTGGGCAGCCATTACCAGCAGCACTCCCTCCATTATTAATTTTTAGATGAATACTTTGTTATAGAGATACAGTGGTATCATATAATAACAACTTATGTATGTAATAACAGACATTCACTATATACAGTACAAATAATATAGAATAAATATAATTGGGGATTTTGAAAATTGTTGTTGTACAGGAAAATTTGTTATAAAAGAATGCGCTATAGGGGTATTCCACTGTTACTGGTTATGAATCACAATCATTGCACTCCGGGTAAACCTATTGGTGATCAGTCTGCACTAGCAGTTTATGAGGGTACCCAAACTGATGGCTTCTGTGGCTCATTAGATTCAATTCTATAGCTCACTGGATGACCATAATTCTGTAGCTCACTGGATGACCACAATTCTATAAAAGGGTGACATTTAGCAAAGAGAGAAAATTATTGACCACAATTCTATAGCTCGATGGCCACAATTCTATAGCTTGAAGTAAAGAATACTTCAAGGTCGCCAATAATGATCATCACCTCTTACACCGATTTCTAGACAGCACAAAACGGAAAGCGATTCAAGAGAGGAAGGTCCTGGATGGCAGAAGCAGAAGCTGTAAACATTGTTGACATATATTTTATCTATTGACCGTGTTCAGATTCTTGTGGTGTTTTCTTGTGTCTTTGATATGCATTCTATTATCTCAACTATGGTAGCTTACACAATTGTCTTGTCCGTTTGTACCACCCTACTCAGAGTTTGTGAGCTGGAGGAAGTGGGATGAGGCTGTGAATGGGTGACATTTGGCAAAGAGAGAAAATTATTGACAACAGTTATGATACAGATGGGAAGAAAGTGTCGTGACTAGGCTGCCAACAGAACAGAGGGAATCATCAAAGAACCCATACTGCAGCACTCAAAGTCACACGATACAATAATTTACAATACGCAAGATAGAAAAGTGTATGATCAGAACTGAATGGGTCACCCTTTTAAAAAAAAGCACAGAGCATTACATGGATCTACTTTCCAGGTCATGCTGGGGTCAGGGGAAACGAAAGAGCCAATGTGTTGGCTGGTAAAGCCTTGGTGAACGACACAGAGATAAGAAGAGACAGGACTGAATTGATTAGAGCAGTCATGGATACCCTACAAGAGTACGAGGAGTAAGTCGAACGTGACAATGTACATATTCAGAGAATAGTAGAAATGGGAGTGACTAGAGGTGATGGGAGAAAGTGCTCCCTCTCCAGAAAGATCAGAAGAACGTGTAATCAGCAACTGACTGGGACACTGAGCTTATACACTTTTATATGGCTGATGGAATGGCAAGCAGAGCATATATGGGAATGCCAGTGTTGTGTCCACATATCTCATCAACCTCTGTGTCCACACATCTCACCAACCTCTGTGTCCACACATCTCATCAACCTCTGTGTCCACATATCTCATCAACCTGTGTCCACACATCTCATCAACCTCTGTGTCCACATATCTCACCAACCTCTGTGTCCACATATCTCACCAACCTCTGTGTCCACACATCTCATCAACCTCTGTGTCCACATATCTCATCAATCTGTGCGCACACATCTCACCAACATCTGTGTCCACACATCTCACCAACCTCTGTGTCCACATATCTCACCAACCTCTGTGTCCACATATCTCATCAATCTGTGCCCACACATCTCACCAACCTCTGTGTCCACACATTTCATCAACCTCTGTGTCCACATATCTCATCAACCTCTGTGTCCACACATCTCATCAACCTCTGTGTCCACATATCTCACCAACCTCTGTGTCCACATATCTCACCAACCTCTGTGTCCACACATCTCATCAACCTCTGTGTCCACATATCTCATCAATCTGTGCCCACACATCTCACCAACCTCTGTGTCCACATATCTCACCAACCTCTGTGTCCACACATCTCATCAACCTCTGTGTCCACATATCTCACCAACCTCTGTGTCCACATATCTCATCAACCTCTGTGTCCACATATCTCACCAACCTCTGTGTCCACATATCTCATCAACCTCTGTGTCCACATATCTCACCAACCTCTGTGTCCACATATCTCATCAACCTCTGTGTCCACATATCTCATCAACCTCTGTGTCCACATATCTCACCAACCTCTGTGTCCACATATCTCATCAACCTCTGTGTCCACACATCTCATCAACCTCTGTGTCCACATATCTCACCAACCTCTGTGTCCACATATCTCATCAACCTCTGTGTCCACATATCTCACCAACCTCTGTGTCCACATATCTCATCAACCTCTGTGTCCACATATCTCATCAACCTCTGTGTCACATATCTCACCAACCTCTGTGTCCACATATCTCATCAACCTCTGTGTCCACATATCTCATCAACCTCTGTGTCCACATATCTCACCAACCTCTGTGTCCACATATCTCATCAACCTCTGTGTCCACACATCTCATCAACCTCTGTGCCCACACATCTCATCAACCTCTGTGCCCACACATCTCATCAACCTCTGTGTCCACACATCTCATCAACCTCTGTGCCCACACATCTCATCAACCTCTGTGCCCACACATCTCATCAACCTCTGTGCCCACACATCTCATCAACCTCTGTGTCCACATATCTCATCAACCTATGTGCCCACACATCTCATCAACCTCTGTGCCCACACATCTCATCAACCTCTGTGCCCACACATCTCATCAACCTCTGTGTCCACACATCTCACCAACCTCTGTGTCCACATATCTCACCAACCTGTGTCCACATATCTCATCAACCTCTGTGTCCACATATCTCACCAACCTCTGTGTCTACATATCTCACCAACCTCTGTGTCCACATATCTCATCAACCTCTGTGTCCACACATCTCACCAACCTCTGTGTCCACATATCTCATCAACCTCTGTGTCCACATATCTCACCAACCTCTGTGTCCACACATCTCACCAACCTCTGTGTCCACATATCTCACCAACCTCTGTGTCTACACATAAAGTTATGCACTAAAATGATCACTGTATATACATATTTTGTTAGCCCGGACCAAGTTGATATAAGGGATTCTATTATATTTATATGTCATATATCACAAGGACAACTGAGACAGCAGTTTGTGTGCTACAAGGATTAACAGTGTGATCATCATCATCATCAGGTGCCATGCCGGCTGGCATAGGCGATCATGGCTCTACACAGCTATCTATCTCCAGAATTATTTATCAAGAGGCCTTCAATTGACTACTACATTAATTAATTCATGAAGGTCTTCCTCACTTTTAGCAATCAGAACAGTGTCATCCGCATATCTCAAATTATTTAAGTTATGTCCTCCCACTGATATTCCTGGGATATCTACTATTGCCCACATTACATTTGCACAGAATAAAGAGAACAGGTCTGGTAATAGTAAACATCCCTGTCTAACTCCTTGTTTTATTTGTTGAACAGTGTGATAGTTAATAGAGTGTAGTGTATTTGAAATTAAATGTTATAGGAAGGTCCTAATAATATCATGGACAGAAAGACGGATCAATGCAGATGTTTGAAAAGAACTGAACATAGAAAAAGACTGCTCCTCCAAACTATCCACACACAAAACAAGTTAACATATTTCGGACATATAAAAAGACACTTGTTTAGAAAGAATAATCATGGAAACATTTCAGGCAATAGAACAAGAGGCAGATCAAGACTAAATGGACACAAAATATTGAAGACTTTCTGAACATAAGACTGGCCAGATTGCACAGAACTGAGAGGCTTACAGATTGGCAGCGAGGACAACTTCCTGACAGGACAAGTCACATTGATGATGATATAGTACAAACTTTGAAAAATTTAACAAGCTTTGTTTAGGCTCGAGGGGAGGGGGGGATGTTACTGAAGGCCCAATAGTGAGTACTGAAGTCCCTACAGGGGGGGGGGGCACCAAAGGCCCCTCAGGTGAGAATAAATTCTTATTTAAGAACCACTGATCTATAATATACCAAAATATATAAAATAATATACTAACAAATTGTTAATGTATTAACCTTTAGCACGCTGTGTTTACAATTCGGGCGGTGCATACCGCTGGAATTGTGTCATGTCTTGATTTCGGACGGCTGCATCCACCGCCCAGTTCTCTAAACCTGAAACCAAACTAAAAAATCGAGATGGCGGGGATATGATGTCTAGTGAATTTTAAATTGAAATTTGAGGAATTTGTAGTCATCAGCATTGCGGCAAAGCGACATGACAGTGAATTTAGTTTATTATACTTTTCTATCATCGTTTATTCAGTGAAATCATCATTTTTTCAGCTGGAAAAGTGAACAACTTGAGAGGTAAGTTCTTCATTCATTATTTAAATATGCCACGAGATTTCCATTATGTAAAATATATAATAGTCAACAGATTTCACAGCTGTTTATCGATCAAAAATATAGTATGCCTGGATCTAGATAGGTCTAAATCTGTCTTTATCACTTTCTCACACGTCTCGTATCACACACATACAAACAACACTTACACCAATATATGCAGAATTTAATTCTTTATTTATATGTGCAAATATTATTTAAATATCTGTAACAACAAAAAATTTATCTCGATTTCAAAACATCCACCGACGATTGTGTAACATTTCCGAAAACCAATTCCGCGGCTGATGAGAAATTGCGTAATTGTAAACACAGCATGCCTAATGTTTATATGCACAGGCAGTTGCAACGTATGTTCTAGATACTTACTGGCAGGCTCTTTGAAAGCAATACCCAATCTCTGTTCCGTTTCTGTGCACTGATAAATATTACATGATTCTGGAACTGCAGATGTAGCTGCTTGTTGTCTGCCTCCTTGAGTCAATTCTATGTTATTATTCTTCTTTCTCAAGTCAACAAAATTGGACTGATCTCCATAGACCTGCCAAGAAATAATAAATATAAATTATTATTAATTAATTAAAGGATAAATCCTCAGTGTCTGAGACCAGCCCAATGCACTAAAGAGGAGAGCTGGTGCAACACAGAGCAATAAGGGGAAAAGGACAGAAATAAGTAAGGAGTGTTGCAACATAGTACATAACACACTAACAACATCAACAAAGACAGATAATGTTTCGATTAAAAAGGCTTCTTCAGGACAGAAACATAAATAATTAACTGTTTCAATCTTCAGGCATTAGGAACAATATACAGTCAGTTATTCCTCAGTTATCACGGTTAATAGTGACCAGAACCGGCCGCAATAAGTGAAAAACCGTGAAGTAGTGTCATCCTCTCATTTTTAACAAACGTACATTTTTTGTGTGTGTATAATATCAATAAGTGTATATGAAACCATATAAGTGCATATGTTATCATTAGAACATTAAAGAATAGTTTTGAACATGTAAATAAAATATTAATAGTATAAATAACATGCATAAAATAATGTATAAATAATATAAATTTGATACATGTGTGTAACATATGTAGATGTAACTAAAGTGTGCATACTGTAAATATATTTTTAGAAATCCGTGATGCATTGAGGCCGTGAAAAATGAGCCGCGAAGTAGCGAGGGATGACTGTATTCTTTGTATGTGTAATGGAATTTTTCCAGAGCTTTATTTCATACCCAGAAGGCTCCAACTCTTAAGAAAAACTTCCTATTCAGTCCGGGGTAAGACTGAGCATTTATAACTGAGGCAAATTTCAGGTTAAATGAAATTAAAATTTCAAGTTCTAGTACAGATGAAATGAATTTTATTTTTAAAATTTCAAGTTTTAGTACAGATGAGCTTTTTTATAAATCTGTAGTATATTCTATCTTCGTTTTCTTCTTCAGCGTTCATTCTCACACTCCCACTGGATCTCTCTTGTAATGGGACAATGGTCCTACTAGATTTCCAGCAGGTTGTAGTCCATGGATCTCTCTTGTAGCAGGACAATGGGTCTACTAGATTTCCAGCAGGATGTAGTCCAGAGAACAGAAAAACATTATGTTTCTGTTGTATTTGCACCAATGGCCCAACACATCTGTTTTCGGCAGTGTATATCATATTCAGGATGTAACCATCAACTCAGCATTGTTTTCTCTGTAGTGATTTTCTAAGCTGTATCAGTATTTATGTTCCGTAGTTTGTTATTGCTTTTCTCTTAGGTCTCAGCACTGGCAAGACATGAGTTTTAAGCATAATAAAAAGCCAATGTTCTAGAAGGCCAATGTAAGCACACTAAAACTTACATATAGTTATACCTGAAATGTGCAGATATCACAGCCAACAACAAAATTATTTTCATACTTTAACTTTTTTTTCTGAGATTCATGCCAACATTGCTTACCTCAGAGCTGTAAAACTGTGGCTCTTGTTTTGATAACTTATTTAAAGGCTGTTGCACCATATATAGTCTTTCTGTTAGAAAAACAAAGTTCAACCAGTTACAACTTGTGGCAGAAATGGATAAATAAAACCAAATACAATTATTATAACCTGAGATTTAAAATATCCTGGCAATAAAATGATGAAATCAAATTTGATTCGATTCCAGGACATTACAATATTTCTCTTCTTTTTCTTAAGTACAATGAGGGAGGAATATATGTTCCAAGTACATGGAGGGAGGCATATACTTTCCAAGTTCCAAGGTGTTTGTCGCAAACCTCAGACAATCCTGTCCATACCAGCATCGACTAGAGAACAAGGAAGCAGATGAAAAGGAACAGACACTCCATTGCTACCTTTAAAATTGAACCTTGGCACTAACTGCTGAGTAGAATTACCACTTGACTTCTGTGGATGCCTATAAAAAGATATAAATAAAAATAGACATGACGATTTAATCCCTTCCATTAGCCATGAGCAGGTAGCTTTTCACAATTGATATATTTTCTGACAAAAACACAGGTTGTGGTGTAGATGTGTAGAGCGCATTGTGGATGGGTGGAAGTGTTGGAAGCAGGTTTTGTCGGATGTTAATAAGTTCTGAACACGTTCTGTAGCTGCAGAGTTATTTAGCTGCTTCTTGACTGTTTGCAGTGTCTACAGTTTGGTTTATGTGGTGCATTTATTCTGTTCAGATGTTGATTGACAGGATCATAAACCTGTTCTCAATTGGAACATCAGAATCTGATTTGTTCTCCATATGATAAAAATACCAGAATACTGACATTTACCAGAATATTGATATTTACCTTGTAAAAATGCAACTATCTTTTCGGATGCCCATCTCTCGTTCCTGTTGAGTGTAAGAGTACCATTTAGGAATACTTTCATGTTATCTGACATTGGTACATCCAACAGTTTCTGAATAGTTTCTTCCTTGAGTTCAATAATCTGATGAGACAAGAACATATATTTTATTTGTAGGTGAGTGAAATAATAAGGAAGGTTAACAACAAGTGAATTGTCTGGAGTGTTGTCTATAGGTGAATTGTCTGGAGGGTGGTCAACAGGTGACATGTCTGGAGTGTTGTCTATAGGTGAATTGTCTGGAGGGTGGTCAACATTTGAAATGTCTAGAGGGTGGTCAACAGTTGAATTTTCTGGAGTGTTGTCTATAGGTAATTGTCTGAAAGGTGGTCAACAGGTGAATTGAGTGGAGGGGGTGTCTTCTTTATTCTTCTGTTTGCTTTATACCCCTTTGTGCCTTGCAGCATCAGTGGTAGAAGAATTTTCTAGAATATTTTTTTGCGTGGTTCATATATGTTTGTTTTCATTGACTCCTAAATTTCTGTGATCCATCATTTGCATGGTCTGCCCCCGACTTTGTAATCATCATGCCTGTATAGTAATGTTTTTTGAAAGGGGCACTGTCTGATTATAGTCTGGAAGCATGTGAAAACCACTTAATCTGTTGTCTTCTGATGTAATCCAGAATTGGAATTATGTTTGTTAGTCTTCTGATGTTTTCGTTTCTGATTTTATCTTTTATTATTACTCCGAGGATTCTACGTAGACAAGACATTTCTGTTGTAACAATTTCTGATCTCACATTTCAGAGGCTCTGAAAATGAGGACGTTAGCTATCTCCTCTCCCTCGCAGTCTTTACTTCCCAGATGAATCCGGTACCCATTTAAGGCTGGGTCGACCTGGGAGCCGTTGCGATCTGAAAAACATTTTCGCCTCAACTGGGGAATGAACCCAGCACCACTCATATGTGAAGCCAGTGCGCTAACCACTGCGCTACGCGGCTCCCATGTTCACATACTTGTTTCTGAAAATAGGGAATGTCTTCCTTAAGATCTGATATGCTATGTTTCATTTATGTTTGATTTCTTTTATGTTTTTTTCCCTTTGATGATATGATCCTTCCAAAATAAGTGAATTCTTTCACCTGTTTAATTTGTTGGTCATCAATGAGAATAGTGGTGTTTCTTTTTGTTTTTGCGATTGACATTACCTCGGTTTCTTCTGTTTATGTTCATGTTAAAGGCCCTACATGTTGTATGCAGTCTATTTATATGTTTGTTGTAGTTGTTTTTCTGATGATGGTATTATTTCTTGATCATCTGGAAAAAGGAGTTCACTCAGGAGGTTGTCTTCTTCATTGGTGTTGGCAATTTTACATATACAATTGATATATGTGACGAATAACAAGGGAAATAGAACACATCCTTGTCACACACCAGAATGTATGTGCAATTTGTCTTAAAGCCCTACACTCGTTCTAACTGCACATTGACTACCTGTGTATTTACTCCAGCACAAGTTGATTAGGTGTTGTGTTCTAACTGCACATTGACTACCTGTGTATTTACTACTGCACAAGTTGATTAGGTGTTGTGTTCTAACTGCACATTGACTACCTGTGTATTTACTACTGCACAAGTTGATTAGGTGTTGTGGAACCCCATATTTTGATAGTATTTTTTAAAGTTGTTGTTTGTCTATTCTGTCAAAAGTTTTTTTTTGTCAACAAACGCGATATACAATTCTTTGTTGTTTTCAGTTGTTTTTTTCTACTAATTGTCTAAGTGTAAAAATGGCATCTGTACAGCTCTTGTTTTTACAGAACCCATTTGAGTGTTGTTAAGCATAGTTTGATGAATGCTAGCAGTCTTCTTTTTAGAATTTTGTTGATAATTTCTCCAGTGTAGCTTAGAAATGAAATACCTCTGTGCTTAGTACAATCTCTTTTTCTGTCTTTTTTCTTCCAGATAGATATTATTTACCACATTTTTCTAATCCTCTGGTGTTTCTTGTGTATTCTGTATTATATACAGTTTATGTAACCATTTTGTCCCTATATCTGCTGCTGCTTTGATTAATTTGACTTGTATGTTATTGGGTCCCGAGTGTAGTCAACAAGTGAATTGTGTGTAGGATAGTCAGAAAGTGAATTGTGTGTAGACTGCTCAACAAGTGAATTGTGTGTAGACTGCTCAACAAGTGAATTGTGTGGAGGGTGATCAACAAGTGAATTGTGTAAAGAATAATTGACTAATCAAGTATGTGACAAGTAACTGATGTGAATTGTTAAGGGTGGTGTATATGAGAATGGTGGTTTATGGCTGAAGAGGTGTCTTATGGGTGTGTGGTGATTTACAAGATGGTGGTTTATAAGAGGGGTTGTCTATGAGTGATAAGTACTGAGAGTGGTTTAAGAGTGATTGAGAACTGAGTTACTTTGAATGAAAGCTTATTTATGAGTAAAGAGAGTGCAGGATTGTTGTTAATTACATGGTCGCTGGAGTACCTCCCCTCTCTTTCTATTAATATTCTCTCCGTACCTTCTGTATTATAGAGATCCGATTAAAATTTCTTGGATACTCTGAAGCCCCTGTGAAGTATTTGATCATCGGATGAGCCTTCATGATCATAAAGAGGCTAGTCACCCCACCAGACCATATATCAATACTCGCCTCAAAGCTGTTGGCTAATGAGTTGTCAGTCTTCCTCTGTTGATCAAAAACAATCATTTGATTACACTGTGTGTATGTGTGTGTATGTGTGAGAGAGAGACAGAAGACAAATATGGCAAAGAAGACAGAGAGAAGCAAGTGACAGAATGAGAGAATAAATATGAACAACAGAAGAATAAAAAAACTGAGAAAAATGTTAAGTATATCCTAAGGTATAAGTTTCCTACTGTTTTTGGATCATGAGTTGGGGTGGGAATGTGTGCTCTAGGCAACAGCTTGAGAACTGCTAAACAATAACATATAATAATAATAAGACCGTCATATACTGCCAGGGTCATTGGGGGGGGGGGTGTGTTTGCACAATGGAGATCAGCACAACATCAGGCTTGTAGGGGTGCCACAGTGGAGACATCAGCACAAAGAGCCCGCCAAACCACTCTGTCGTTAGCAGTTTGGAGGAGTGTAGAAAAATCTGTCCGAGACCACTGCTTGATATAAATCCAGGATTTTTTTGTAGGCCTCTTCTCCTTCCAATCTTAACTATTCCCTGCTAAATAATTGTAGGCAGTGAGTCGTGTCTCATTACATGTTCAAACCAAACAAGTTTACGCCATTTCACCACTGTTAAAAGTGGTTCTTGATAAACCTGCAATATTGTTTATTTGCTGCCTGACGGATATATTTATCTTTTGTTCTACATAACTAATTCTTAACAAACATCTGTAGCACTTGTACATAAAAATCTGAATCCTTTCTGTGTCTGCACTGAGTATCTAGTTTTCACATTCGTATAAAGGTTTACTTAACACTAGGGATCAGAAATCATCTTTATTGTTATACTGATCTTATTTTTTCAAAATATTCAACCCTGCCATGACAGACATCGCCATCTCAAGTCTTAACTTGATCTCAAATTCTTAACTTGATCTCAAAGTCTTAACTTAATCTCAAATTCTTAACTTGGTCTCAAATTCTTAACTTGATCTCAAAGTCTTAACTTGATCTCAAATTCTTAACTTGATCTCAAAGTCTTAACTTGATCTCAAATTCTTAACTTGATCTCAAAGTCTTAACTTGGTCTCAAATTCTTAACTTGGTCTCAAATTCTTAACTTGATCTCAAAGTCTTAACTTGGTCTCAAATTCTTAACTTGATCTCAAAGTCTTAACTTGGTCTCAAACTCTTAACTTGATCTCAAAGTCTTAACTTGATCTGATTTCCTGTCATCAAAGGTTTTGGATCTTAGATAAAGGTGGTAATATATAAGGCATGACAAGGACAAAACTTTTAACTGAATTTTAAAAAAGTGGATGTAACAAATGGTCATCCTCACTTGTGATGAATGAACAATATAATATGTAGTTAAAAAACACACAAAATATGTAAATAATGCATGTTTCCCAATACAGAGTTGCAGGGAAGTTGCAAGTGGCTTGTGTAATAAAGGCTGCATGGCCTTGCAGTCACCACATCATGTACAGGGTGAGTTTTACATCAGACAGAAAACAACCCAAACCTTACCAAGAGTTGAACCCTGAACCTCAGTAGATGTGAAATGCTCTAACCACTCGGCCATGGGCGACACAAACAAGAGGCAGAAGCCTAGGATATTGATATAAAAATGGCAGTAGCCTATGCTATTGATATACAAATGGCAACCTAGGATATTGATATACAAATGGTAGCCTGTAGTCTGGAATAATAATAATAAAAACCCCATATCCCGTCAGGCTCGTAGGTGTGCCTCACTGGAGACATCAGACTCATGGGTATGCCACACTGGAGACAGCACAAAAAGCTCTCCAAACATATCTATCCTCAGCCACTGAGAGAGTGTAGAAAAATCATGCCTAGAGACTGTTCCTAGATGGAACATAACATAGAACATACAAAGAAGTACACTTGGTTTTGATGTGGAATCTCTGTGGCATGGGAGATCCAGAGCAGCATGAAGACTAACAAGATAGAGAAAGAACAGAGTAAGGAGTGAACTGGAATAAATACAACCGGTTTGTTTAAGACTTATCTGGATGGAAGAAATTTTTGCAGGTATCAAACACATATTCTCCATACGTGAGTACCTGATCGTAGGTTCAATTTCCAGCATAGATCATACTGGGCCACATATTATCTATCTAATCATATCTAATCAAACATATCTATCTATCTAATCTAATCTATCTATCTATCGTCATTTCTCTGCTTTTGTTGTAAGGTGTCATGGGATTGAATGACGATCGATTTTTTTACTATGTCACGTTTGGCTGCTTGATATTGTGACGTCTCAGAATGTTGGTAACTCCTTTAATCCACCTTCTTGGTCTTCCTCTGCCTCTTGCTGTTTCTATTTTCATGTTATATGCTCTTGCTGCTGACCAATAGGGTTCATCCTCATTAAGTGGCCAAACAATTTCAATCTGTGTTTCAATATATTTAACCATAGACATTGTTTCAACGGCTCAAACATACGCTATCTCAAAACTCAACAACAGTTGAACAACGATACCATATACAGAACATGCTTCACCTATTCTGAGATTATTGTGCCACAAAAGGGGTAAATGAATAAAACAGTGTTTGTAAAATCTCACTACACTTTGTAAGTAGAACAAATTTGAAAAACGATGTCACATAACATCACCAGAGAATGTGCTTTAAAAAAAGTCATGAATATAGTTACAATAGTTACTACTATGGTTCAGTGCTATTTTGAGGAAAGTACCAATGATATTTCATTATAACAGGTGTTGAAATGTCCATCACAGGTTCCAAGACATGACTGCACACGTCTCAACCATCCGTGTGTATCAACAGCCATTTCGATACATTTATTTGACACCAAAAAATATTTCTTCCACTAATAACACCATTCTGTTTTGAGTGCAAAGAATTACTTCAGCAGATGACAGCCATTCACTGCATATTGCTTGACGATGGACTGTGGAGCACATTTTGTGATTATCATGTACACCGTTTTCATATGTTTTCTTCATACAAAGTGTAGTGAGACTTTACGAGCACTCCGTATAATCTAGAAGCATCGAGGATTTATTAAATTGATAATGCAGCAGACAAGATTTGAACTGTGTCTGCTCAGATGGCAACACTCGCCTTGCCACTTTAGTCAACAAGTTCTCTGTCTTTGACCGCATTACACAAGGGGTAAGAGAAGAAGGCCATGAACAAAGTAATAATACGTACAATATGATAATCAAGCAGTCCTTTATTGGCAAGTGGATCGAGATATTCTGGAGTGACACCCTTGTAATCAGTCAAATTCTGAGGGGTCTTGCTGGAACCAAAGTCTATCAGCTGTGCATTACCCGTTATCATGTTATAGCAAACATTCTCAGCTGTAGAAAATACAATTGTTATCATTAGCTATGTGTTATTATAAGTTCATTAATTATGTGTTACTATGAGTTATAATTAATTATGTGTTACTATGAGTTATAATTATGTGTTACTATAAGTTATCATTAATTAATTATGTGTTACTATGTGTTATAATTAATTATATGTTACTATAAGTTATGATTAATTAATTATGTGTTACTATGAGACAAAACATGCTTTCTTACAAATTTGCTAACTAATAGTAATATAATATAGATATTAATGAATCAATATATCCAAATATACCATCAATATTTAGTTCTGTCTTGAGAACATGGACAATGCCATTCTTACTCATATTATGTTGTGAATGTGTTCTTAAAAAAGTATTTCTGGTGGAAATTTAGATTGTCGTGTTTCCAGGGATTAGCAAAACTTTATTCGTTTACTAATTTTTACTATGTGGATATTAGTATGACAAAATCTCATTCATACTTTATGAATGTATGAATTGCTCATGTATTGCTGGGCTTGAGAGGGGAGGAAAGAAGAGCAAAACTGTGCACCTTCCATGCATGTTGTAAAAGGTGACTAAGTAGGTTATGGGATGGAGTTGGCTGTCCCATCCCATATAGGGTCAAAGTGACCAAAAGCCATGCCGTAGTCAGATGTTTCAAACCAAAAGGCGCATATATCGCAACAATGCTGTAAACCATGACACAACACATTCCGTTATTCAGACTACATCCTGTTAATCTGCAGGAATTTGAGAAGGAACAAGAAGACGAATGTGTGAATATATTGGCATAACAGAATGTGAAGTAGTCTGACAGATGACAAATATTTAATGAAAGCAAACAATTACATCTAGTACATTTGAAACAAATGAGAGAACATATGATGGACTGTGGGAACATATGGAGGACCGTGGAAACATATGATGGACTGTGGGAACATATGGGGGATGTAGGAACATATTGAGGACCGTGAGAACATATGAAGGACCTTGGAAACATATGGAGGATCATGGGAACATATGATGGACTGTGGGAACATATGGAGGACTATGGCAACATATGATGGACTGTGGAACATATGGAGGACCGTGGGAACATATCGAGGACCGTGGGAACATATGGGGGACCGTGGGAACATATGTGGGACCGTGGGAACACATCGAGGACCGTGGGAACATATGGAGGACCGTGGGAACATATGGAGGACCGTGGGAACATATGGGGGACCATGGGAACATATGGAGGACTAAGGCAACATATGGAGGACTGTGGCAACATATGGAGGACTGTGGCAACATATGGAGGACTGTGGCAACATATGGAGGACTGTGGGAAAATATGACTGACTGGGAATATAAATATAATCACAATTACTGTGACTACAAATATGTTCAGTCACTTGAAACATGAGTAACTGTGGGAACATATGGAAGGCCATGGGAACATATGGAGAACTATGAGAAAATATGAAGGACATTTTGAACATGTGAAGGACCATGGGAACATATAACGGAGCACTAAAATGTATGAAGGATGGCTGGAATATACAACTTACGTTTGATGTCCCAATGTGTGATTCCATGCTTCGCCAAATGAGAAATCCCAGTAAAGAAACTCAGCGTGATTTTCTCAATTCCATTTGATTCATTCAGAAATGTGCAGAATTTTGGATCAGCTATCAGCTGGCGTAAGGATATGCCTGATAGGACAAATATATAAATAAAAAATTGAAGCATATACCGTATAAGATATTTCTATTAAAATATTGTCGCTGGCAGAAGACGGAAATGTCAGGATATTGACGTAAATATAACGGTGACACAACGCATTTCCATTTTCTGGACTACATCCTGCTGTAAATCTAGTAGGACCATTGTCCTGTTACAAGAGAGGTCCAGCGGGAGTTTGATAATGAAATCAAGTAGGACCATGCTCCTGCTACAAAAGAGATCCAGCGGGAGTATCCTGCACATATCCTGGAAGACTACATAACCCAAACCCAGTTGAGGGAGGAGCACTGGCCAACAGAGATAAGACATCAACAGAAAGATGTATGGGAGCATTGAGGAGCTTTCAAGTACAGCAGCATTTATTAATAAAATTGGACTTGCTGTGTAGACATGTTAACCTTTAGGACTTTGAATTAAAATTATGCAATTTCCCCCTGGTCCTGGCTTCTATTTTTGACATTGTGCATAATTTGTTGGTAAGTGTTTGGTAAACACAATAACTTTTTTGTTTGTAAAGACATTAAAATAATTTTTTCACATGTGAATAAAGGAATGAATAATGTATATAATTGTGTTTTTATTGTTGTTGTATGCATGATATGACAGTTGTGAAGTTGAAAATTGGGGGGGAAATCTCAAAACACCATTTACAAAATTATAAATATAATTTCTTGACTATCCTAATACTTGAGCAATGTGTGGCAACATTGATAAAATCCTCCTAAATACCTGTTCCTGTTGTATATATATGTTATTTCATATCCAAACTAATATAATATGGACTGAAAAACTAATAAAACATGAAGAAATCACATACAATGTCATTCGTTCACGACTGGGCCTAGCTGGACATACAACATTTTTATTTTAAAAACTAACACTAAAACCATGATACATATAGTTTTTGTGTGCTTTTCAATGGATAAATGAACATTCTAAATGATTATTATAATATAACAACTAAAACATATAGATATTGCTTACCATGACAATCATTAACCACGCCATGCGGTACAACATTTTATAGTAAAATATGGCGACAGAAATCAACAGTCGTTGTTCTAGAAATTAGTTGACAAAATCAGCCGGCTTTCTCCCTTCTTAAAATCATAATGTGTAAGGGAATTTGACCTTTAGGCTGTGATGTGTTCCTAGCTTAATGTGGCAGGAATTCTATGCCATATGAGCTTAACTTTGTGTGATTCGTACTGATGAATCGGGGCATAGCAACGGGGGTGAATGTAGTGGCCTACAAGCCCTAGGTACGTAATGATGTCTGGGGCTAGAGTTGTCTATAGAGCCCGTAAGGTTAAACTGTGAACAAGAAAATAATATTTAATTTCTGACCAGACTTACCTGCATCTTCCATTATAAAAATTAACTCTTTGTCACTCCAAGCCAAACCTAGAAATGAAGCTATATTTTTTGCATCTGGAAACTGAAGGGGAACTTCAATCTCGTTACTCTCAAACTCAAGTTTTCCTGCAGTGTTTTTCTTCACCTGGAAACAATCAGACAGAAAATAAATCATTCAAGAACATACTCTACAAAATAACTGACTCTCTGGAAGCAATAGTGTGATAGTCAAATTATTCAAATATACCCCTTTGAGTGAACAAGACAAACAATATTTTTTTCTTTCTTTCTTTTCGCTTTATATCCCTTTATGTCTTCCAGCATCAGGGGTAGAAGAGTTCTCTGGAGATGGCCTTTTTGTGTGCTTCATATATGTTTGCTTTCAGTGACTCTTTTATTTATGTGATCCATTGTTTGCATGGTCTGCCCAAAAATGGTTTTGTAAACATTGTGTCTATATAGTAATGCTTTTTGAAGTGCAGTATCTGATAGTAGTATGGAAGCATGTGAAAACCAGTGAATCTGTTGCCTTCTGATGTAATACAGAATTGGCATTGTATTTGTTAGCCTTCTGTTTTCATTTCTGATTCTGTCTCTTATTGTTACTCTGAAAATTCTACGTAGACAAGTCATTTCTGCTACAGCAAGTTTTCTTTTGACTTGTGTTGTTAGTGTCCACATTTTACATTGGTAACATAGTGATGGTATGACGATCGTTTATGTAGTGCAGTTTTATATAGTGCAATTTTGTATAGTAAAGTTTTGTACAGTGAAGTTTTGGATAAGTGAAGTTATGCTGTTAGTGTTCACATATTTGTTTTAGAATATAGGAGACATCTGTCCTATGATCTGGTAATGTTACATCCATGTTGGATTTACAATATGTTCATAAAAATATCTGTTCTCCTCAATGTTATTGTAACAAGATTATAACTATAAGAATTCAACCAATAGTTCAACAGGGTTGTGACATGCTGCAGATATCAGCAAAACAAGTCTTCAATACACACCTATCCTCTGCAATCAGAATACCTGACGGCTGTTTAAGTATAGAAAACCGTTGGTGACACTGTTCTCCAGCAGGATGCTAAATGTTAAGTAGTGAGGGAGTTTGCAATTGCTCATGGAGATAGTACAGGAAGAGGATGGGTAGGACTAGAAAAATATACAATCAACATGTCATGGTAACTATCAGCATGCATACCTTTCGCTATCTACTGAAAGAGACGGAACTATTGTGGTCCATAGTCCTAGGGTCTATTATATATCATCATCTAGAATTTCCCACAGTGTACCACTATTGTTTCAGATAATCAGTACCATTATTCATCTGTCTTACTTTTGACTAACTTACTCCTCTCTAGACCTTTCATACCTAACACAAAATAAAGACTTTTTTCCATTACCTTTTTCTGAATGTGAATTTTCCCAGTCTGTCTATCCCTGACCCTCAAAACATCTCCGAAGGTCCCACTAGTAACCTTGTCACCTGGTATAGTCTCCAGTTTTGAAATGTCAGAAAACTGTTAACAAAAAACATGCATACACATATTTATGCTTGTATAGACTCATATGTTAAATATCTGGTCAACTCATCAAATATTATGTGAACTTCTATCATCATCATGTGCTCCATCAAGCCACTGGCATTTAGCATACAACATAAGCAAAGATTCCTTTCTATTTTTTTAACTATTTTCTATATAATTTTCAAGATTGTTCTATTGCTCTCAAGATGTACATCTCTCATTATCATCATCAGGTGCCATGCCGGCTGGCGTAGGCAGTCATGGCTCTCCACAGCTCTCTGTCCACAGTATTATGTATCAAGCTTGTTGTTTCCCTGCTGTGCCAGGCTGTCAAACTGTCTAATATTTTCTTATGTTGTCACCCTCTGTCTCTGTTGCCTTCAATTTTGCCTGTTGTGACTATGTTCTCTAAACCTGCCTGTCTCATGAAATGGCCAAAAAAAGATTGCCTTTTTCTTATATTATTGATTGTCTGTTTTGCATTTGACTCTTTCAACACCGCTACATTAGTTTTTCTGGCAGTCCATGGTATTCTCAGCATTCTTCTATAGAACCACTTCTGTATTGCCTCCAATCTCCCACTTTCCAGTTTGTTTATTGTCCAAGATTCACATCCATATGTTAGTATAGAGGTTATATAGCACTGCAGAACTCTCTCACCTCTAATGACAAGGTCATATTACACAATTTTCATTTTTCTAAATGTTGTTTTTACCTGCCCTATTCTGCTTCTTATTTCTGTTGAACATCTTCCATCTGCTGTACCATCATTGCACCTAAATATTTGAATTGGTGGACCTGTTTTAATACTATATCATTCACTTTGATCTTGCAAGGTGTGTTATTTTGTTTCTTTGAAATAACTATTACTTCTGTTTTCTTGTGTACATCTCAATCATGTTATATTCCACTGCTATGTTCTCTTTCATGTTGTCTAGGGTGTCCCAGCCTTTCTCCTACCCTCTGGTATCAATCTTGATGAAATTCTAATACACACAGTTTTGGAGCTGCCCCAAACACCATCCTATCCACTCATGCAGGAAAAAAATTAGAGGGAACGTCGGTTATGGGAAAAAAACATAATAATATTATTGAATATGGAAAATAAAAACAAGTATTTGAAACGAAAAAAAAAATACAGTAGAATTCCTCTATAACACATTCTTTTATAACAAATTTCCTTTTATAATAGCACTTTTGAAAATTCCTAATTATATGTATTCTATATAGTTTGTACTGTATATAGCAAATTTCTGTTATTACATACATATTTTGTTGGTCTGGATCAAGATGTTATAACAGGATTCCACTATAGTATTATTGAATATGGAGACTAAAATCACAAACATGAAACTGAACAACTCACATCTTGACTGTATGAGATGCAAACATCCTTCTCTGGTGCTCTGCCAGTCTTAATCTGTTGTATCAGGTCTGAAGTAGCCTTGAGCTTGATAGGATCCCTAGGCAAACACAAGTCACAAAAATATGAAAGTCTGATGAGAATTGTATAAACAGAAAAGTCTTTATCTTTAGAAAATAACAGAACTAAGACATAAGCATGGATCAGACAAGATAATAGAACAGAACTACAAAACAAACATGGATCAGACAGATGATAGAACAGAACTAACACAAAAGCATGGATCAGACAGAAGATAATAGAACAGAACTACAACATAAGCATGGATCAGACAGAAGATGATATTTAGATCTCTAATAACAAAGAAGTTGTTTTCCAAACACTTACCAAAAATAATGCACATTGTCAAAAAAATAGCCAGACCCAGGGAAAAAAATGCATAATTTTAATCCAGGGTCTGAAGGTTAATTAATTCATGTTCAAGTGGTTAGAGCTTTGGTCTCACACCCATGAGGTCCAGGGTTCGATCCCTGGTAAGAACTGGATTTTTTTTCTGTCAAAGTGTAAATTAAAGAACCTACCCTGCACATGACGTGATTAAAGTAAGAGCATGCTGCCTTTATCATACAAGCCCCTAAAAATCTCCCTGCAACTCTCAAATGGGAAAAATGCAGTATTAACAGTTTTCAGTTTAACGTGTTTGTGTAATTTTATTTTCAAAATAAAACCATAAAAACTTACATAATACAAGAAACATTCTGCTCATCTGTGATTTGTGTTATTGCTCGCTTCTGAGGTCGTCTTTTATGCTGAAAACCCAGAAGATGGTCCAGCATTGTGGTGCTTTCATCACTGGTCTCTGCTGAGACAAACACCTTCCTAGAAGCATGTCTTTTGCTTATGTCTACCACAAGACAAGAAAAATCAAATATATTTAGTGACTTTCTTTTTAAATTCACTTTTAAAACAAAATTAAAATAAATAAAAGCAAAGAATGAAATAAGAATTCTTTAATCAAACATCGTACTCATCTTGTCATTCTTTTTAGTCCCATGCAGTGAGGCATTGGTTACCATGTCTGTCTACAATCTCCAGCACTGTTGATCATGTGCTAATGCTATCCTTCCTATATTCCAAAACATCATAATTCAGGAAAACCTGGATTTGAACAAGGTCTGCTCAGATGACACTCATTCGCCTCGCAACTTGAATCAACCCCTAGTGGTGCCCGCACCATAGCTCTATCATCCTCAAGATAGAGGTGCCCCCACCATAGCTCTATCATCCTCAAGATAGAGGTGCCCCCACCATAGTTCTATCATCCTCAAGATAGAGGTGCCCCCACCATAGTTCTATCATCCTCAAGATAGAGGTGGTCCCACCATAGCTCTATCATCCTCTTTTGACACTGTGATAAAGTAGAGAATGAGCTTTGTAGTTGATACAAAGTTGGGTCTCTCAGAGCACGGATTTGGACTCATTAGCCATCTGACTTACTAACCATTATACCCAACTTGACTTTCTTCTTCTTCAATACTATGCCCATATTTGGCTTGCACAGGAAGAACATCACCATGATACAATGTACAGTGGATAGAATATTGTGGAAATAAATAATCACCTATCCTACCCATGACAGCAAATAATGATGATGATGACTCAACAAACAATAAACAAAGAAATAAAAATATGAAGACCAACCATTTTCCAATGAAATATTCTGATTTATCATTGGTGGCTGCACTTCCACTGTACCAATTTCCAGCTTAAGTCTCAAGTTGTTACTCGTCAATTTACCAGCGGCAATGGAAACATCCATTGGGCTGCAATTCTCAGAGTAGTCCATATCTTGTTCTTCAGACATGTCCACTGAAAAATATTGCAAGATATAATGTTGAAGTCACCAAAGATTATCTTCTTATATTTGTCTTTATTTTCACTTTATTACCCCCTTGCAGCATCAGAGATAGAAGTTCTCAGGAGGCTGCCTTTTTGTGTGCTTCATATATGTAGAATATAGAAACCAGAGAGAATAACGGTTAAATGTGAGTAAATAATGGTTAAATGTGAGTAAATAATGGTTAAATGTGAGTAAATAATGGTTAAATGTGAGTAAATAATGGTTAAATGTGAGTAAATAATGGTTAAATGTGAGTAAATAATGGTTAAATGTGAGTAAATAATGGTTAAATGTGAGTAAATAATGGTTAAATGTGAGTAAATAACAGTTAAATGTGAGTAAATAATGGTTAAATGTGAGTAAATAATGGTTAAATGTGAGTAAATAATGGTTAAATGTGAGTAAATAATGGTTAAATGTGAGTAAATAATGGTTAAATGTGAGTAAATAACGGTTAAATGTGAGTAAATAATGGTTAAATGTGAGTAAATAACGGTTAAATGTGAGTAAATAACGGTTAAATGTGAGTAAATAACGGTTAAATGTGAGTAAATAATGGTTAAATGTGAGTAAATAACGGTTAAATGTGAGTAAATAATGGTTAAATGTGAGTAAATAACGGTTAAATGTGAGTAAACTATCAAGACAGAAAGTTTATTTACCTGACACAACGGTTTCAAGAATCAATTCAGCGTGACAAATATTTCAACAATGGTATACTTTGGAATCTCCTGGAGTGTCAGTGTGTTGCCAGGGTCCATATGGAGAATGGAGAGCAAGGAACAGAAGCTCTGTAACCTGCCATGCATGTTCTAAAAGGTTACTAAAGAAGTTTGGGTGTGGAGTTGGTTATCCCATCATATAAGTCAAGGTGATCCAAAATTCTGCTGCCGTTGGATGCGTCAGTAGAAGAAGTTAAGAAACTAGGTCATAGTATATGGCTTAACTAGACCTGCAAACTGGAGGAACTAGGTTATAACAGATTATAACTAGACCTACAGTAGGCAACCTGTCTGTGTTAGATTGAGTTCTATGGTATTTCCATAACCTCTTGTTTCTTCAACGTTCATTCTCAAACTCCCGCTGGATCTCTCTTGTAGCAGGATAATGGTCCTACTAGATTTTCAGCAGGATGTAGTCCAGAGAATGGAAATGTGTTGTTTTGCTGTTTTATTCATGCCAATGGCAAGACACATCCATCTTCAGCAAGAAAACATGTTATTTTAAGTCTTGTACATCTCCAATTAGTGTATTCTGAACTCTGGGGCCAGCAAATACAGTATATTTTGATAATGCTGGAGTGCAAGAAACAATGCATGAAAGGTCAGATTTGGCCATTGTGTCCATCACTGCACTTAACAAACAATAAGGAAGCAGAAACAGTTTTTATAAAGTTCCCACAAGGGTGCTAACACTATAGCTGTCAACTTATTTTTTTCATAATTTTTTCATACATTTATCTAACCCTAAGATAATATTAATAACCTAAAACTCAATCAATTCAGTCTGTTGAAGTAATTCTGCAGCTACACACAATTTTTATAAACATAAATTGCACAGAACATAAAAATAATGCATATGTGAGGAACAAAATTATGGTTCTTGCAAGTCAACAAGAAAATCTCATGGCAAAGGTAAAATGTTGTAAACTTCTGCAGTTTTGACATGTGATGAGCTATGATTCCCTTTCCAAGATTGTCTTACAGGATACAGTTGAAGGTGGAAGAACAAGAAGACGTCATACAGGATACAGTTGAGGGTGGTAGAAAAAAAGGACACATGAAAGTATGAATTGATGATAATAATAATATAATAATAACAATAATAAGATCCATAACTTGTCAGAGTTGTAGTGGTACCACAATGGAGACATCAGCACAAGGTCAGGGTCGTAGGGGTGCCACAATGGAGACATCAGCACAAGGTCAGGGTCGTAGGGGTGCCACAATGGAGACATCAGCACAAGGTCAGGGTCATAAGGGTGCCACAATGGAGACATCAGCACAAGGTCAGGGTCATAAGGGTGCCACAATGGAGACATCAGCACAAGGTCAGGGTCGTAGGGGTGCCACAATGGAGACATCAGCACAAGGTCAGGGCCGTAGGGGTGCCACAATGGAGACATCAGCACAAGGTCAGGGTCATAAGGGTGCCACAATGGAGACATCAGCACAAGGTCAGGGTCGTAGGGGTGCCACAATGGAGACATCAGCACAAGGTCAGGGCCGTAGGGGTGCCACAATGGAGACATCAGCACAAGGTCAGGGTCATAAGGGTGCCACAATGGAGACATCAGCACAAGGTCAGGGTCGTAGAGGTGCCACAATGGAGACATCAGCACAAGGTCAGGGTCGTAGGGGTGCCACAATGGAGACATCAGCATACGGTCAGGGTCGTAGGGGTGGCACACTGAAGACATTAGCACAAAAAGCTCTTCAAGCATCTCTATCCATAATCATTCGGAGAAGTCTAGAAAAATCATGCACAGACCATTCCTTATGTTAACAATCCAGAATTGTCTTTGTCCATCTCTTCTCGTTCCACCCATGAATGTTCTTTGCAAAACAATGCTAGAAAGTGATTCGTGCCTTGTTACATGTTCAAACCAAACAAGTTTATGCCATTTCACCACAACCAAAAGTGATTCTTGACAACTTACAAGTTTGTTTATTTGCTGCGGGACAAATATATTTATCTTGTGTTCTATGTTGAGGAGCGCGGTTGCCTAGTGGATAGTGAGCTTGCTTGCTATCATCTGGTTACAGATGCCAGGTTCGAAACCACATCCAGACATTTAAAAAAATCCGGGTTGTGATTTCTCACTTGACACGACCACTCCTTCAGTCGACTCAGCTGTAAATGAGTACCTGACGCATGAGTTAGGGAAGGTAAAAAACAACAAGGAAGGGAACTGGCCACCCCACCTAATAGTTGCTGCGGCTTAGTACATGAAGAGTTATCTTCATCCCAGACAGCAGATGCCATGGGACCTACCTTTACCTGTGTTCTATATAGCTAATTCTTAACAAACGTCTTTATTCAAAAGCATGAATCCATCTTTCTGTGTCCTCATTGAGTGTCCAACTTTCACATCTATATAAAAGTAAACTTAGCTCTAGTGATCTGAATAGATTGATCTTTACTGTAATACTGATCTTACTTTTTTCATATAATATTCAACCATGAATTGGCAGCTATCATCATCTCGAGGCTTAACTTAATCTCATTTCCTGAGTTGCCATCATCACATATTTAGGACCCAAGTAACTCAATGTGGTAATGTCTTCACACTTGCAACCATTTAACCGGATTTTCCTTGGTATCACTAAATGATGCAATACACTTTTCATGGAAGTATCTCGGTATACAGACTATGGTTATAAGCTGTTGTTTTCTATACAAAAGAAATACAGACATTCTAACTTTGGATGAAAGCTGTCTTTTATTTATATATATTTATATACAGAATATTATATATATATAATACAGACATTCCAACTGTGGCCAAAAATTGTCTTCCATATAAATATTACAGATATTCCAAAATGTATACAGAAGAATTCAAATAGTAGTAATCTTTTTACCTTTTCCTTTCCAATCCGTCTTTAAGACCTTGGAACACTGCATAATCCTCCCATGATGGTATGCTGATGAACTCAAATCAACAGCTGATTTTCCAAGTGCAGGACCAGGCTCAGAACACATCTGTATTCTGCCACTGTCCATCTTTTCTCTAAAAATATCATCCATTAAAAATTGAAAATAAAATGTCATGGAATAAATAATAAATATAGGCCTACACCAAATTTAAATGTCACAGCACAATTAAGGAATCTATATATCTATCTATCTATCGATGTTCCTTCAGCACTGCATATGGTGCATAGGGCACCCATCACTCTTATGTTTGAATGGTATGATACTGCTGTTTGTAGTTCCTGAGACCCATAGTTGTAAGCATGGCAGTGGTACTTCCAGTGCTGTTATACGCTAGTGAAACATGGACTGTGTATAGATGTCATGTGATTTAATCACTTACACACAACTTTCAGTTATGAAAATCAGATGGCAAGACAAGATTCCGGGCAGGATTTGATAATTGTTTTCCTTTTCAACAATTTGTACGCCGTGTTTATTATTTCTGTGCGCTATACACAACGAGAGGGGCACACAATTGATCAGCTAAGATAAAATTTGTCTTAAATCTAAATATTATTTGTAGTTATCCTAACCATAGCACACCTAAAGGGTAGGAAATACCTCGAAACTAGAGCAAATGTCACAATGAAGACTTATATTTTACTTGTGCCAATAAATCACTACATGAATCTACTAAGTCTAGGCATCAACAATTTATAAGAATGATAATAAAAAATATATGTACAAATAAGAAGACACGGGACGTTATGAATTTGGTAGGCCTAGATAATTTTGTTAAAAGAATAAATAAATAGATTTTACAGAGGGCTTTCAAATCTGCCATACAACCTATGAATGTGAAATGTGCAAGATCTATGACATTCATTCATTATGTTTCAAAATGGACGCTATTAATTTTATTAATAATATTTACCTAAAGAAGTACCGGGCCTACATGTTTCAACCATTGTTTGCTTACTTTGGAACTTTGGATAGTTTTAGTTTAGAAGACATATCTGGGACAACCAATTTTATTATTAGGACTTACTTGTCAGTCTGACTAAGTCTTAAGTAAGTTATTAACATACAACAAGATACAGTAGTGATAGATACACTCAGTATCATCAACTGAATATCATACATTACATCATCATGATCATTCAATGATTCATTGTCATAGGCCCTATTTAAATCAAAATGTGTCACTAGTAAGTAGGCTCTAGTATAGTTAATCCAACTTTTATTACAATAGTCAGTAAATTGTGTATTTCAATATAACAGTAAAAGTTATGATCAGATAAACGAATAATAATATCATCCTAGTACCTCTTGAAAAATCAAATCCCAAATGTCTGAAATGGCGAAAGAGCTGGGAGCTGACGACTGCTGGTAGCAGTCGTCTAACTAACACAATACTTTGTTGTTTGTTAGTATACAAAATAATATGTATACTATTATTAAATGATATACACTACATGTTTAATATATAACAATATAGCAAGCTATTAAAATGTACGAAATAAAGCCATTTTATAATCCTCACCATAAACGTTTAAACGATCATGCGATAAGTTTCTATTTTTGTTTGTTGTGTATTTCCCAAAAAAAATATTTTCCGGATATACAGAGGAAGTAGGTGGCGCTTCAATATAAGTGTCAGATATTAACGTCTCCGCAACGACGGTCTGCAGACACAATGACAAACTAACCTGTCCATATATTTATACTGTGCTGCCATATGTATACCTCCTTTGTCTGATGCCCTTCGCCCTTCCTTTCTAGCAAAGTCTTCCATGTATACACCCAACATGTTTTTGTTGTATTGTTTTTGTTTGTTGTTAGCGTTCATTCTCAAACGTCCAGTGGATCTCTCGTCCACCTGCATGTCTCGTTAATCACTGCAGGAATTGTCGAAGGGGGAGAAGCAGAGGAGGGAAAATAAAGGCATGGACAGACAACATCAAGGAATGGACAGAACAAGATATTTCCACACTCATCCGCATTGCTGAGGATAGAATTCGCTGGAGGACTTTGTGCTGAAGCATCCAATGTGGTACCCCTACGACCCTGAAAGGATACGGGTTTATTGATTGATTGAAGTGTCAATAAGAATTTTATTTTGATGGTTTGTTTCTTGTATCTTTCTACCGCTTCTGTCGGTGCTCTTTTCCGTCTGATATCCAGCGGCTCTACATTTTCATTTATCTCACGCACTGCTGTTGGTGTTGATGGTATCCCTTCACATATTAGTCTCAAAATTGGTTCTGCGCCCTATTCAGGGATTGGTAGTGTTGCTCACAATAGTCTGAAGAGTAAAGCTATAATCCATTACTGATCTCACATAGCTAAGATACAGTTGGCGGAGAGTCTATTTTGCCTCCATCCCCCACTTTGTACTAGTCGGTCTGTTAATGAGGTTTAGGCGTCTACTCTGAGATTTTCTATGTGGTCTTTTAGTGTTAGTTGTCTTTCTAGTGTTACTCCATGACATACGGGGTTTTTTTTCCCTCTGTTAATATTTCCCCACTCATTTTGATGTTGACAGATATTTTGGCTGTTTTGTGACTTCGTGAGAAAATAGTGTCAGCAGTTTTCTATGTATTGATGTTTAGTTTCCCACAATTCACAGTAAATACTGAGATTATGAGGAGAGCTCTGTTGATTTTCGCTTTTGCCAGAATGGGATATATATCAGTGGTCCAGATGGCAAGGTGGTCAGTAAACAAAAGCTTTTAACACATTGAGATGTTTAGCTAGATCATCAATGAAAATAAGGAAGTCCTTCCTCCAGTTTTCTTTTCCGGGATAGTGTACCGGCACAGCTGGTGGCTATGATTATTTTTGTCAGAAAGGCCAGTATCCATTGAAACATCTTCCCACATATTCCCATTCTGTTCATCTTCAGCAAGAGTCCCGTTTCTCCAAACCATGTTATAGACTTGCTCAAGATCAATGAACACTGCTAATGTGCTTTTTCCTTCTTGGAAACCATCCATCACATTTTGTGTGCATCTAAAGAGAGGGTCATCTGTGCGACATTTTCTCAGGAAGCCTGTCTGGTTTTTAAGACAGTCATGGTTTTCCGGCAACCAGTATAGTCTGTTGCTAACCGTTCTCACAACCAACTTATCTATGCACGATTTGAGAGATATGAGCATATAACTTCTTGGTGTTCCTGCCGGCTTTCCTTTCTTAAGAATGGGGTTGATGGTTGCTGTGAGCTATGATGATGGAAACTATTCCTCCTTCCATGTTCTATTAATAAATCATAGGAGTATTGCTTTGCCTTTGGTCCCAGCTTACATATCATTTCATATTTAATTTTATCTGGTTCTGCAGTTTTGTTTCTAGTAAGTTTCTGTATTGCATGTTCAGTTCTTGTATGCTGAATAGAACATTGAATGCAACAACATTGTTATGATCTTTGTTAGGTATTGCACTTTTTGTAAGTATTTTGTCGGACTTTGCTGTGATGTGTTGATATTTTCATAGAAATTGTTGAATGTATCTGCTTTCTTTATGGATGCTGCTATTTCACTGCCACAACCATCTACTATTGGTGTTGGATTAGTCGTTGTATATTTTCCCTCGAAATTATGCAAGAGTCTCCAGGCTTTATTTTCTTCCCTTTTTAGATTTAGTCCGCTACATTTTCCTCTCAATGTCTTTCGTTTGTTTTCCTTTGTGGTGTATGCAGTTTTTTCTGTCCATCTGTTGTATTCGGTTTTTTTTAATAAGGGTTGGATTGTTTCTGGTAGAGGGTTTTGACGTTTTGGCTATATTCCTAGTGATAAAAGTCATGTATGATTTGCTTTGCGAGGTGGCGTTTGAATACCCCACATCCCCCCGTACCTCTTATATACGGGCCTGCTTGTGCCCCGACACACTACAGACGTGTGTGAAAACATGTAGGCCTACGGCACGTCTCCCTTATCCATTGCCAACTCCCCGTCTAATGATAACCTATTTCAAGTCTTTTCATTGCCATAAACGTCTGTATGTCTCGGGAAGTAAATCCATAATATGCAACGGAGTTTGAAAGTAGTTATAGATGGTATGCAACGGAGGTTGAAAGTAGTTATAGATGGTATGCAACGGAGGTTGAAAGTAGTTATATATCGTATGCAACGGAAAGGGCCGGATTTAGACTTGATAGGGCCCTAATCTATTTGAGATATGGGGCCCTTTAACGATTAAGAATATATAGATATTGAAATTTAAAAAATGTGGGCGGCCCTAAGCTATAGCTTGTTTAGCTTATAAGTAAATCCAGCACTGGCAACAGAGGTTGGAAGTAGTTATAGATGCCAGCCATTTATATCGACATCGGTCATTTTTATATCTTTTGAAGCATAGACAGAGAGTAGAACTTACGACACAGGAACTGATTTAGTAAATAAAGACCCAGAGAGTCACTTGCGGACGGCATTAACTACATCTACTTCCATCCGCATGGGTTGTTATCTTGCATGCCCACTGTATTCGACGATGATTCTCACACTAGCAGTAACACCCCAGACAGAATTCTTGCCCCGAGGCAAAGAACTATATGGCATCGTTCTCTCGGGAGTTAGCAATAATCAATTGAAAAATTTCGAGGTTTGCTTTAATAATTTATGCAATTTAGTTATGTCAGAGTTTCGGTTTGCAGATGACAATGGTCTTCTTGCTAGAAGCAGGACCGTGCCGTGCTATGATAAGAGAGGCGGCTGCATCCGGCGGCACCGTAAGGTAGCGGCATAAGCAGCGAAATAAAAGTAGTTTCAACTATTACATAATTTTTAAAACATTTAAGGAGCGGCGTTCTGAAGACATGCATCATACTGAGAAAATCTATCGCACGTACCTGGCAAGACGTGACCAATCAAAATTGCAGGAAAAGTCAAATGAGTCACGTTGGAATGCTATTTTCACAGCCTGTATGACACAGGTAATAGGGCCTATATATATATATATATATATATATATATATATATATATATATATATATATATATATATATATATATATATATATATATATATATATATATCGGAGGTAGTGGTTCGCAGAATCACATCCTTCATTATATTGTATGGTCAAAGCTATGGTATAGCTCAATTGGTATAACTCAATTGGTATAACTCAATTGGTATAGCTCAATTGGTATAACGTCCATGGTTGAGAGAGTTGTACCAAACTATACAAGGTACTTTTAAGAAGACACATAGGGACTATGTTTTCCCCTTTTCAACACTATTTAGACATTAATCGTATTGAGGTATAGGCCTATGGTGTTAACCCATATATTTCAAAACCAACGGCTACATAGAGAGATGATGTGGTAAACATCAGATCCTCCGCCTTTATTTTCCCAGAAGATATGGTACCCGTTTAATTAGGCTGGGTCAACCTAGGAGCCGTTGGGGTTTTTAAAAAAAATATTTACGTTTGTGCTGGAAATTTATCCGTGGAACAGCCGAAACTGAACATTGAACATTGGATCGCCGGACAAGGAAGTTAGTTCACTGGGTTACCGCGGTCTACATGTGACAGGGCAAAAATAACTGAATAGATAAAAGTCGGTCAACCTGTGGACGCAATATTCATGAGACTACAATTAATCTAAAAATAGTGTTTTATGAATAATATTCAAACATTTGCTATTATTTTTGATAACATGTGTACTTATCTACGAAAAAAACCAGCAGGCATCCGATTACATATAAATGCATTTGTTTATAAATATGGGGAAGTGCCGTTTACATCATATTTCGGAATTTTAAAAAGGGGGGGGGGGATTTGTGGGCCCCAATGTTAATATCTACTGTGTCAACGTTTTGGTTCAGTAACATTTACCATCTCTGGCGGAGTATGCTCTTTTCATTGTTAGTCCAATTCGGTTATTTCAGAGCTTTATATATCAAAAAATAGTGGAGGTCGGGGTTCTGGTAATCCAGCCACCACAACCACGTTAGTTTAGTAGTTATAAATCTTGGCCATATGACCCATCCCCGACAGGACCACGGGGGTTTGATGTGAATAGGATCATAAAAAATAGACAATTTAGGCCACCAAAGACGGATGTGTCGGGCCATTGGCGCAAATAAAACGGCGACCTAATGTATTTCCATTTTCTGGACTACATCCTTCTGGAAATCTAACAGGACCATGGTCCTGCTACAGGAGATATCCGGTGAGATTTTGAGAATCAACGCTGAAGAAGAAGAAGACAATTTAGGAAGGGGTGGGAATAACTTATCTGAAAGGTGTCACACAGAATATATTAATCGTAGATACGAGACACCACTCTAAGCTACTATTAACACGTAAAATGTATGACACCACTCTAAGCTAATATTAATACGTAAAATACGAGACACCACTCTAAGCTACTATTTGGTAATAATTCGTAGCATATCCTATTCAGGACGTAGCTATCAATCCAGCATTTTTTGTTGTGGTTATTTTCTAGGCAATATAAATACGTTCAATAGTTTGCCATTGCTTTCTGAACGGTCCGGATGCACAATCGAATTCGCCACTACTCTAAGCTACTATTAATACGTAAACTACGAGACACTACTCTAAGTTATTGTTATAATAATTATCCCTACTTTTACCAGTACCAACATAAAGTTTTTTAAATAGTCTTTTTTCTTTGATTTTTTTCCAGCTTATAAAAACTTGGTGATTTGTGTGGAGATGTTGGGTTAAATTATTTGGAGAATATACATCCCCATTTCCTAGTCATGGATAAAATGACCCCTCTTTCGTTGCCTCGGAGTCCTGCCGTGCCTGGATCCGGTAAAGACCTATATACATAAAGTAAACATGGCCTGAAAGACTGATATTTTAATTATTTCTATGAATTTCGTTGGTCGACCTTGCATTTTGTGACATGCAACTCCAACTATATAAATAGCGACTAACGAAAACACGACAATAATTAAAAACGTCGCGAATGAAGGTTGTTTACTTTCTGTACAGAGGTCTGTCCACAGTCTCCGTCATGCATGGTGAGACATTAGATTCATGTGAAACGTATGGGCGTTGTTGAGAAGTTTTACTCCTTTCTTACGTGTTTTACTATTTCGCGAAGCATATGCACTCTCTCTCTCTCTGCATATGCTGCATACTAGATGGGTGGAGACAATCAAAGAAACTTTACAGAAACACGGGCTGACCAATGCATATGCAACCAAAATAGCCATAGACAAACAGCTTCAACTTGTCCACCACGACGCTTAACAGCAAAAGTGGAATTTACAAGATAGATAGAAACATACTCTGTGATTCAGTTGTAATTACTCTTCCCAGTCTTCATTGTATTATAACATGATTTGTGGGGGATGTTATGGAAAGTCTGCTTTTAAAATTCTTCCTTAAACTCGACATTTATTTGTGGGGGATGTTATGGAAAGTCTGCTTGTAAAATTCTTCCTTAACCTCGACATTTATTTATGGGGGATGTTATGGAAAGTCTGCTTTTAAAATTCTTCCCTAACCTCGACATTTATTTGTGGGGGATGTTATGGAAAGTCTGCTTGTAAAATTCTTCCTTAACCTTGACATTTATTTGTGGGGGATGTTATGGAAAGTCTGCTTGTAAAATTCTTCCTTAACCTCGACATTTATTTGTGGGGGATGTTATGGAAAGTCTGATTGTAAAATTCTTCCTTAACCTCGACATTTATTTGTGGGGGATGTTATGGAAAGTCTGCTTGTAAAATTCTTCCTTAACCTCGACATTTATTTGTGGGGGATGTTATGGAAAGTCTGCTTGTAAAATTCTTCCTTAACCTTGACATTTATACAAGAAGACACAATATTAATC